>JACDOX010000015.1:8769539-8906336 GCA_014549065.1 Cardinalis cardinalis
CCCCTTCCCCTTCCCCTTCCCCTTCCCCTTCCCCTTCCCCTTCCCCTTTCCCCAGTGTAAATGTTTTTGATTCAATGAACACACTGAAATGCCAGCAAAGGGAAGGAAGGTATTTTCACTATCTCCTGTCACTCAGATCTCTCCTTAAAACACTCATGTTGTTTCAAATCTCACATTGCTTTTATCTCACTATCACTTATAAGACCATTACAAATAATGAATCCTTTCTGGGATGCCCCATTTTATGGACCAAAGCAATTCTGTGTTCACAAGAACAATTTTCCTTCCTGATATATATCCCCTAGAGCAAAACTGTGGGTGCTGGAGTTACTTTGCCAATGAAAAAAAAATTACCAGAGACTTAAAAGATTAGGCTGGGGAAGGTAATGGATTATACTGATGGGCTCAGTCACCTGCATTTACTTGAAGAGCCTGAGTGTCCTCAGATCTGCCCACAAGCTGCTGAGTGACCCACATGAGTAACTTAGACAGTGGAGCAAGGCCTCAAAACAGAACAACAGGCTGCTGTTAACCAGCACTAACATGTTCTCCTGCTTGCTGCCTTCCTTACAGCCCCCAGCACAGAGCCCCCCGTGCTGTGCCCCCCTCCAAGGGCAGCACAGCCCCCCACARCCAGCCCATGAGGAGGGAGGTGATGCCACAGAGATCAGACACCGTCTTTGTCTGTTCCTGCTGYTACTTGTCCTTCCAGGGAGAAATCCATGCATTCAGATGACTGCAAATTACTGAGAAATCTCTCTTCACCCCCTCACRGCTTGCAGTGCAGCTTTCGCAGGCGTCCAGCTCTTTGTTGGATTTGACCCACAGACTTCAAGCTACTGTTTYGTCTGCTCTTACCAGATTTTCTTTTAATGTGCTTTTTTCAGAACTATTAGACTGAGCTACCAAACCCTCTCTTCATTTTTTTCACCCCTCCTGCTCTGGATGCTTTCAAATKAATTAACTGTAACTCTGGCCCTTACTATGCAGGTAAATTAGTATGAGCACTGAGTTAAATAAGACTAATTCAATCCTCCTGTAACTTACCTTGGTGAAAATCTGAAAGTTTTGCTGTAAAACAAAAATGAAAAAAAAACAAAACAAACCAACCAACCAAACAAAAATATTTCAAAACAAAACAAAAACCCACAAACAAACAAACAAACCCAACTTAGGCTAGCAGCAGCAGAATTAGGCTAGTACTTCCAAAATATCTGGAACTTCATCTCCTTTGTCTTGACAAGTGAAGTATGGTCATCCTGCCACTTCAATTTCTTTTAAAATTCTGGATATTGAGCTCCAAAGCTTGAGCAGAACTTGYGAGCTGAGGGACTGAAAGCTGGATAACCTAGTTTACTACATTGGCATGAAATACAATTTAATTCCACGTGTTTTGTACAAAGGAGACCAAAAGGTTCTTCATATAATTTTTCAAGACGTACAGATTACTGACCAAAGAACTTCACCAGATGTTTTCAATATATCTTTCCTGATGGAGATGTATCTTTTTACATRCAAATCTCACCTAGCTCTCCCACAGACTTGAAGCAGCCCAGTTTTCTCCAATGGGATAAAAGATCACATTTCCTATGTCTTTCATAAATTTTACTCCTATTAAGTTCCAATAAATAGGGTTGAGAAGGGCATCTTTATTTCCATCCCACACAGTTTTGCTTTTGTGGGATTTTTTTTGTTTGTTTGTTACTTGGATTTCTCTGGCTTTCTGGATTTTTAGAGGGTTTTGTTGTTTGTTTTTCTCCCTTCTCCTATTTTGCGATTCACCTGTCAGGCAGAAGTGTCAGTGCAAAAAACTGTGTGCCATTTACCCAGCACCATTTGGTTTTCTGGTCTATTCAAATTTGTTAGCATTTTTTTTAACCTGGAGAGTGACAGAAATGACAAAAATTCTTTCTCACCRGCTGAGGATGGGTGATGCTTTGGAGCCAGCCATGTGGCTGACAACAGTGCCACCCTGTGTCCCTGCAGGCTGGGGACCCACTGAAAACCCATTTATTAAACCCTTCCCAGCCACACCAGCTTCCTCCTCCTCTCCCACATCCACTAGCAGACTCCTTTCCTGATGCTTCCTGGCAATTGTTTACTTTCTGAGCCTCCTCTTTAACTTTCTGCCAGGAGATGAATTTATGGCTGCCTGGCCGAGCAGAGCCTTCAGAGCAGCACAAATAACCATTTGAATAAGGCACCTTTCCTGAAACAGTTCAGGTCTGTAGTTTGGGTAAAAATGGTTTGATGAAGCTGCAAATCAATATTACTCTGTAAATTTTTAATGTTCACACCATGTGAAATGCTGTAAATAAAATAAGCTAACCACAATAGACTATTCTTTGTGGTTCATTTAAAAAAATGTCTGTTCAGCAGTAYGGCTAACTACTCGCTGTAGATATGGCTTTAAAACTGTCTAGGCTAATACATCAAGACCAGAATTTGAATAACCTCTAGTGGCAGGCAATTTTTCAGAACTTCCATATACTACAATAAGTAAAACTAGAAATTTTTTTTTCAAGTTGTGTGCTAAAACAGACAGGTCAGAAAATAAGTACAACGAGAACAYGATTCCTGCACTGGCATGTTTATCAATCCAGCAAAGGGTTGTTAATAATTAGAGGTGAGCTCAGAGTGGAGGACTCATATCTGGATTTCAGCCCTGGCTACACACAGTTCTCCTGGGAGTTTGAAACTGGGGGATTTCTCATGAAGTGACCCCATTATAGGAATGCATAAGTACCATTTTTGTTGCCTTGGATCCAGGTTTTAAAGGTTTTCTTTTTCAGTCCTAACCCATTATCTTTTTCCAGAGATATATTTTACAAGAGKAACACGGGGWAACAGCTGTAAACTGAAAGAGAGGATTTTTCAGTTGGATRTAAGGAAGAAATTCTTTACTGTGAGGGTGGTGAGGCCCTGGCACAGGCTATCCAGAGSAGCTGTGGCTGCCCCATCCCTGGRAGTGCTCAAGGCYAGGYTGGAKGGGGCTCTGAGCAATCTGGTTTGGTGGAAGGTGTCCCTGYCCATGGCTGATGATTTGGAACTGGATGATCCTTAAGGTCCCTTCCAACCCAAACCATCTATGCTTCTACAATTCTATGAACCAGTGCAAAAAAGAGCAAAATAATAATCTAAGCATATATGAACAGCAGGACCTGTTTGAAAAAGAAAAACAAGACAAAACCACAAACAAACACCAAGAAAACAAAAGTATAAAAAGCAAACATAAACAGCAACTGCAGCATAAACCCYCACCTTTTGTAACTTTGATTCTCAGCAGTGCCTTGCCCAGAGTATCTTGGTGGGAGATGTGTCACTGTGGAGACAGATTGATGCCTTTTTACTGGTTCTGTGTCATTGTTTTGATGGTCCAGTCACAGAGGCTGCCACGTGGGGGATATTGGTACAGTGTCAACCTCGCCCTGCTGGCAGAGTGAGCAGTGCCTGGAAGCAAGATACAAAAGCCTGGTATAGAAGGATGTATCTAGAAGGTTGTGTGCTGTTCTACATCAGCACCCTCTTCTAATTCAGAGCRCAGCTCACATCCTGCTCTCTTGGCTCTTCACAAGGGGAGTGGGGGAAGAAGTGGCCACATTTTTCTTCACAGAGAAAAGCAAAGCACAACTTCCCAAGGATAYTTCTGGGAATCGCAGTGAAGAACCTCAGAGAAAGAAAAAACAATTCTTATCTCATTTTTGTGCCTGTGTTTGTGAAAACTACAATGCAATATGGAAATTGTTTACCCGTAGCGGTGGTGTTTGGTTTCCTTGGCCTATCAGGGCCAAGCACGTGTGCAGTCAGCAGACAGTCACAGATTCTGTGAAGTTGAGTTGAGTGCTTGTGCAAATTCAGTGTACTATAATATAGAATAATATAGCATAATAAAGTCATTAATTAGCCTTCTGATATTATGGACTCCTCCTCATCTTTTCTCCCCTTTGTCAGGGTTGCCCTGCTTTTACTATAGCAAGAGAGGGACAAAGCAAAGCACAAAGGTTTTCTTTGGCCTGAAGTCTCTCTGGAGGGAAAACAAAGATTTGTTTTCTAATATTGACAAGCTGATCAGCAAAGTCCAAGTCACAGTTTCTTTACTTGCATCCTAGCTCTGTTGTGAAGCYGCTGAATAATTCCTGGCTCATCCTCACTCTGCTGCTGAAAAAAACCCCAACAATTCCATGTCCCAGGTTTGCCTCTTTGTTGAAGTGAGTCCCATTTCCATAGGATAATGGGACAGTTGAGGCAGCTGTGAGATGAGACCAGGTTGCTCAAGGTTTCATCTAGTCATGCATTGAAAACCTCCAAGGACAGCACAACCTCTTCAGGTAACCTGTTGCTGTATTTTGCTCTCTCCAATGGTTTATCCCCATGTCCAGGCTGAATTTATTCTGTTTTAACTTATGTCTGTTGCATAGGTTTCCATGGCCTTTGTCCAGTCATAATATTGGGACCATATTGCTGCTTTGGTCTCATGTCATAATTTTCCTGACCATTTTTCCTAACAACCCAGTATTTTAGATAGTTAAATCCTCTGAAAAAATCTTCCTATCTCAATTAGAATTACCTGTAGATACAATTTGTCAGCTCTTTATATATTTTAATACTCAGTTAATAAAGGTGCTGAAGATATTCAACACTCCTCTATATTCTCATATTCCACTGCCAAGTAGGAAATCTGTCASCTGTTACATGTGACATCAATTTAGATTCCCAAACCCTGGTAAGATTCTGTCTGTGTGTGGGACAGGGAGAGAAGGCAGCCCTGTACCAGGAGTGTGAGCAGGAGACMAAGTTCAGTCCTGAGCTCCATCACTGAGCAGACAAATGTCCTTACACAAACAACCCTGCTCTCACTTTCTCATATYTAAAAAGAGGATTTTAATGCTTGCATTTTGCCTCAGGGGTGAAATTCATAACTTATGATACATTCCCCCRAAAACATCAGGGGCTCTATACCTACAAGCACTGCAAAAATTATTTTCCTAACACATTTTCCATTAAAGCTCCAGAAATTGCAGGTTTCAGAAGAAAGAGTAGGCTGTAAACCTGTTCTTCTGATCCTGTTGTATTTTTTAAGCTGTCCAGGACATGGTCAGCCTGGATCAATAGACCACCAGGAGAGTGATGACTTTGACAATGAAACTTTCTCCCAGGAAAACAGATCCCTCGGTCTGCAGAGCATGGAGGATTCAATACTTCASCTTCTGTCTCAGCACAAGTCCAGCCCAAAATCTCAAACATCTTATTAACCTCACATTCAAAAAATGGAGAGAGAGTGTTTCAGTGTTCTTCACACATATCTAAGGGGGTTTTTGTTTSTTTTTTAATAAAACCTTYTATAGTACTTTAAAAGACAAAACAAAACATCAGTGAATAGGAATTGCTTCTTGTTCTCTCCAAAGTATGAAATTACTCAAAATCAATTTTTTGAATCTTTGACAAATTGGATCATCAGATGATCCTCAGCTTTTTTACTTTCCTACTCCCTGCACAAATGCTTGGCAAAGGCTGGTACTCCCTGAAGACCGTACAAAATCAGCTGTTCAAAAACTGGTAGCTGATAATTTGAGACTTCCATATCCTGGCACCAGCTTAGTGACTAAAAATAAAAGGTCCAGGGATAAACCCTCAGTTCTACCTTATTCCTCCAACAGTCATACACTGTTGTGATTATGATGGCTCTCAGAAAAACACAGATCCATGTAGGGTATGGGAAAGGGATAAATGTTGGTGGATATTCACAGTGAGTTCACCCTGAGCTTGAGGAAAAGAGTATGAAGCTTGTTTGAACTTTGGCAAGTGAAGGCCAGTGTCTAGGGATCATCTAGAGAAAGAGATAAGCATTARTGGATAATGTAATCCTGCATTTTTCATTAGTTCAATCCTATTTTTAAAACTTTATTATGACAAAGAAAATTCTGACTTTATGTGTTGTACATCCGACTGGTAAAAGCTATCAAAATAAGTATCAGGAACGATCACCTTACTGCCAACTTAGGAATGGACATTATAAAAAATTGTAGTGGAGGAGTCAGATTCAGCTGAAAAGTTGTCCTAACTGGGTCATCTTCCCAAAACATTRCAATGTGAGTTATCCTGAAGGTCTGTAGAAGAAAAGGTGGAACCAAATCTGARCAAATTCAAGCTACAGCAGAACATGAATCAGAACTGCACTAGAAAGCACTTACAGAGCCCATTCTGGGCCATGCCCCACCCTGACTTGGGAAGAGGAAGAGTGGACAGACAGCCATCCATCACTTGTGAACACACACAAATACCTGGATTATTTTCAGAGCAAATTTTTCCTGTGTGAAACACTCCTTAATAGGTTTCCCAAAAGGTTGCACTGYTCCTTATGAGACTGGCTCTGTTTACTTGGCATTCAGGGCCATGTAGTGATTTGCTAATGTATAGATCTGTCACAACTAATAAATCTTTACAGCATTATGGATGACATTATTATTTTTGATCCAGATTACAGCATTGGCTGGCTGATGTGGTTGATAGCAGTCCTTACAGGATATCACCTACTCCTTGAATATCAGCTCAAAAGAAAACCCCAGCATAATTCAGAGCATGGGTCCATTTAAATATTAATGGCACAATGATATTGATGGCAACAGTATTCCTGCAAAGGCTGCAAACCATGTTCTCCACACGTGCATTCATAGCATCAGGCAGCTGAAAGASCACTTGCTGGGGCTGGATGCTGATTGTGCTGCAGAAACATTCAAGTGCAGCTGCTTGTGGGAGGAGGTCTAGGGCAGGAGGGAAGCTGGTCCACGTATGTGTGAATGAGAACACACAAGTTGAGTTCCTACAGCAGAAGTGAAATGAATCCAAATCCACTTGCTGTACTATGCTGGGGTGGCATGTAAGGATTAAAGAAAAACACACTGCATAGAGCAAAAAAGAGTAGTGTACAGCATAAATAGCATATGTGCCAAATGAATTCTATAATAAAGCAGATGCAGCAGATTATATTTAATAATGTTTGACAATTCCCTGTGCAGCTAATGGTTTGTTAGAAATTAGTCCCTAATGTTTTAGGGACTGCTGGCATTTACAGTCATTTGCTTTGTTTTAATTTACAATGTTTGTGTGCTGTGTGCTGTTTAGCCTGCTCCTTGCAGTTTTATGATCTTCCTTGGCTTGTTGGGATTTCAAATGTTGTTTTAACTCACTAGCTACTCTAATAACACAATGTTCATGGGAAGAATTTCATAAAATACCTTTTTAGGACTTCATTCCCTTTTTCCTCTCCATTACTCAATGAAAGCCCATTCTGCTCTGACATCCAAACTCCTGTGAGACCTACTTGTTGCCAAACATGTAACTTCTAGTCCCAGATTTCATGGTATGAGCAAATAAATAGGGAGTGCATTGTGCCAGGCACAAAAGGCAGTTCAGATTGCACTGAGCATCCTGCACTAGCAGATTCAAGCAAACCCATTTTAGCTATAAGTGCCCTTTCATCCAACTGTTAGAACACTCCTCAAAAGCATACAAAAATATTTTACATCTTACTGAAAAATAACTAAAATCAGGATTTCATCCATTGTCCAGGAGGATGAATTAAGCCATAGAAATTAATCCATAAGCATTATTACTCACAATGCCAGACTCTCCACAGAGAGCTGAACACCAAAAGTTCATTGCTTTTCTTCAAATTCTCCCAACTGTTCAAAATCAAAAGAAGTTGTTTCTTCCTATAACCTTTAGCTTGACTAAGAAATGTAGGACAAGCATGAGAGCATGGGATCCTCATGTCTTGAGAGAGGAGGGAGGGCGCAGGCTCAAAACCACAGGATGATGTAATACATAACACACCTAAAAYAAAACCCAAGAAATATTGTTCTTCTGTGCCAGAAATTCCAGGTTTGCTTAAAGCASGGGAAGTATTGCCTGTTTGTAGTCACAAAGGTGAAAGCCCAATTTCTTCTGGGGAACACTTTAGCTCTGCTCAGGTCTCCTTGCAGTGGTCTGCCAGAGAAATGGGGACAGACTTCTGATGGAGGACACTGCAGAATGCCAAAGGTGCTCCAGGACAGCAGGCACAGCAGGGAGAATCTCTGTGCCAAGGGACAGTCTCGTCTGCATGACCTGTCAGTGGTGAACCAGTTATCTTAAGTCATAATTTAGAATTATTTTTTTTTAATCCATGTGCTTCTTGAGACTAAACCTCAGTCCCATTCTTAATCTGGAACACAGATTTTTCTAACATTTTCCTGTATTTTTTTCTCCTACTAGCTCAGCATCGCTTGTAGCTGGAGCCAACAAGCCTGAAAATGGAAATAGGCTGAATCTCAAGGGCTCACAGCTTGCTTGCAGCCAACACAGCCACTGTGTAGTATTGGTAAATGATGGGGACTCTGCTCAAGTCCTGCAGGCTTCCCATTATCTCCTCAAGTCTCCCAGCAATAAGAATATTCATCATGAAGCTCAGATCATTGGTAAAATGAAGATACAACCCTTTAGTGCTGGTTATGAATGATTGTGGCTTCTAGGAGGGGAGATAAATGAGTGTCTCAGTGGAACTAGACAAATTTGAATTGACTAACTATGGTGTATAACAGCAACTCATTCTTCAGTGAAATGGAAAGAAGGTCAGACACTGGCATGAATTAGTTCAATCCTTGTTAAAACAACTATGGACAATGTTATATATCTGCAAAAAAAAAAAGGGGGAAAACATCAGATTTGGCTTTGGATTTTTTTTTGTATTATGCAGAGTTAGGGAACTCTATAAAAGACACTGTCGTTTTTATAATTAGTGAATACTATAAAAAAAGACAAAATTTGTTTGATGCTTAAGAAAAAAATAGAAAAAGTGCATCTAGGTGCACAACCGCCTCCCTTCTCTGTGGGAAGGAGACCATTGCAATTTGTCAGGATGTGGCTGAGTTCAAAGTATTTGAGTGTGAAAGGTAGCTGATGTTGATGTATAGAGTGAAGTTTCACAGGGGACACATTCCCAGGGTATAAGTCAGRCTAGCTGCCATCTCAAGCACTGTTTTGATCCACCTGCATATACATTTGAAAGGAGCCATGAAATTCATTCACATACTGGGCTGCTTCAAGGAAATGTATTTAAATGTGGTAACAGAGTGAAAGGTAGGAAGATCTGTCATCTGGAAATGTGCTTATATCACGAAAAGTGTCAGCTCAAAATGRCAAAATCTAGAAGGGGATAAAAAGTGCAGAAGAGATAAAGATGCCAGTCTCTTCCTCTGAGCAGTTGATGGCTGAGGGGAAAGTCCTGTTTGATTCTACTCCATGGCCTTTTCCTTTCTCTCTGAGGACTGACATGGTGTAATTAAGCACCAGTAACTCCAAAGACCTTGACGGTTTAAGTGACATATTTTCTATAATTACTTACTTTAGTGCTACCTGGACTGCAGCTCCAAGTGAGATCTTATTCAGCAATTCTGCTCCATCAGCTTTTTGTACAAAAGCCACCACAGTCCAGCTCTTTGACCTGTTTGGGGTGTAATGCATTTAATGAACAGTAGAAAAGGAAGTTGTCACTGTCTCAAAACCCCTTCAAGGTAGTCCTTTTTTGAAGTCCAGATCTTTGGGGAACACTAGTTTCTCTCAATCTCTTCCTAACTGGAACCCTAATTTGAAGCACTAAATCTTTTTTCCAGTAAACCACCCCACTAAAAGATGACAGGAAAATTCAATCCCTGCCAATATCACTGGGGCAGCACAATTATCAAGGCTGTACCTGGACTTACACAAAGAAAGCTCAGCTGAGCTTTCTGAAGGATACCACTGGTGTTTAGCTTTCAATTCCCAGGGTCTATCACACCATCTTGATGCTCAGAGACCTTAATTCATCTTGCTGTCATCTCCACCCATCACCTACAAGGCACTTTTCGAATGAGGTTCATCCTGCCTGCTAGCATAACACAGTCATCATCTGTCCTGTCATCTGAAAAATATAAATGTTTCATGCTCCACTAATAAATCTGCTACAATATTTGCTGTTGCTTGTGCAATCCAGGGCCCTGTTTCATGGAATATTTATAAATCACTTGCCTGATGATAATGTTCATTGCTAATTGTGAGCCTCTTCCTGCCTCCCACCCCAGTATGCAGGGCAGGAGAGGTGCTCCAGCATGGAGCTGAGCTGTCTCTCCTCCCACTGCCTTCCCCACCACGTGCCGATAAAAGCAACATCAAAATCTTTTTGCCCAATTTCACATTTAATGAGAGAAACTGCAGGAGGAGGATTGCAGAAGAAAACTGTGTGTGATTACTAACACAAAAAGTTACACTTCATCATCCCCCACACCTTTCTTCTGCCTGGGTGCTGCCTTTAAATGGTCCTAAAATGCCAATTGCACTACCTTATATATTTTCCTTTGTCTTGTGTATATATTTTCCTCTGTTCAAAAGCCCATGGTTTGATGGTTTGCAGGAAAATACAGGTCATGGGAAGTCACTGCTTACCAAAGAGAGCTTTGGTTCAAGTAAGTCATCAACTCGTTGGAAAGTTAAAATATTGGGAAAGCTGGGACAGTGAAGGGATAGAATTATGGTTACCTATTTCATTTTGCATTTTGGCCAGAACTGGAGAACTGCCCTCTGCTCTTGGGTTATGCGAGGTAAAGAGGGAGCTTCCTTTCTTCTTGGAGATGGAGAGAAGGACATGAGGAAACAGGAGAGTACATGAACACACATCATCCATATTTCCGTGGCATCCCAACGCTTCAGCYGGTATAGAGTTCCTTGGTACTGTAGCCAAAAAACTTTGATTTCTTCCCAAATTGCTTAGACCCAAAATGAGCAAGACAGGACAGGAAAAGGGAATTTTCTCCCTGGATTACAAAAGGAATGTTAGAACCCTGAGAAGTCAAYTTCTCATGCTCATTATTGCCTAGTATTGCATGCAATAAAAACTTAGGCTGAGCAATGGCCTGAGCTCAAGCCAAACAAGGGCTGTGAGCAGCTGCCCATGGATGGACAAATCAGAAAATGTTTCCCAAGAGCTTTGGAGAAGTCTCTGCTGGTGCAAGCAGGTAGTACCTGGTATCCTCACTCATGCTTCCAAACTACACCTCTTGTTTTCCCAGAAATTGTCAAACCCCAATATCTTTAACATCCTCCACACTRGCTGAAATCTTTCTCAAATCTTGTTAAAATTGGGTAGCAGAGTCTATCAGGGAGGTAGGCACAYACAGTACAATAAACAGCATTTCCTAGAGAAAACCAGATCAAAAAAGAGCCTGCAACCCTCAGTCCCTCCTTCCTTTTGACCAAATCGATACGTCTCTCAGTAGAGCTGAGTATTGATCTATTTTATGCAAACAATGGAGTTTGAAGCTTTAGATTTATGCTCCTTGCCCAAAGACAAGCTCATGTCTGAAACAGCATGAGTTTGTGCACTGGCTAATGGCTCTTGCTCAATCACTAATCATCCCAGTTCTTAAAGATTTTTAAGTCAACTATTGACCTATATTATTCTGCCTTGAAAGAAATGTTATAAGCTGTACAACAAATTAAGGCAAAAAAGCCTAATCAGGACTGGTCTCAAACCTCCAAATCTTCCCATTAAGGGCTGCTTCTATTTCGTATTATACATTGTTTTGGGTAAAGAATGTTTATGAGGTATTAGGATTTTTATCGGTTTCTCGTCCATTTTAATTTTCATTGTTGCACATTTGAGTGATAAAAGATCATGAACCCTTTTTCCCAAGTTATTTATTAACACTCATTATAAAGGGGAATTGAGGGGAAATGATGTGAAACTAAATGGCCCAGATTTTTTCTTCCAGCAGGACCTGAACTGGAATCTATTTTTCACTACTGACAGGCAGTACACAGCCAACACTCACAGAGACATCAGGAAAATTCAGGCCCAAAAGTGACAAAAGACTACTGAATCCATCATTATTTTTCCACTTCACCTAGCTAACTCAAAAATCACTGGCTGCTCACTTAAAAGTCAACACAGCTGCAAAATGACGCAAATACCATTAGTGAAAAGATGACACGTCTTCCATTCTTTTTTTTTTTTTTATTTATTTCTAAAGAGAAAGTTTGCCATACTGCAAAATCAGGCTACAGGTGCAATGATGCTGCATCTCACAGGGATGGGGAGACACTGGCAATGTGGAGTGAGTCACTGCACTGTTAGGAGATGGTTAAACTGAAAGAAATGTATCTACAAATATTTCATACCAAGGTGTTATTGATTCTTTATACTGGAAGTGTTCTCTGATAACTATGAGCCTTTGTTTTGCGTTTAGGAAATTTTTACAACTGTACAATATAGGGATGTGTGTTTGGATCTCTTAAAGTATTAATTTGCTATATTGTAGCTGTTCAAAAAAGCATTTAGTGMAGTAGATAATATATCCACATCTCAGAAAACTATAGACATGCTCAGAGTTTGCTTGYCTGTGTTATAGGATCTTTTGTTCAAATATCCATACATCCATATATTTCCAGTGTTTATTTTGTAGTTGCATTTACACCAGCTTTTGCTGCTGTGAACATGTAGACTCATATTTCCTATGACTAGCTCTGTGATTTGTGGAAATACACCTCTATGTGCTAAACTGGTTCTCACTTTTATTCTAACTAGAATCAAGCTTGGAATGGCTGGAAATGCTGTCATGAAACAGAATTGTGTAATTTTACAAGCTGCATTTGACATGCCCTTTTCAGAAAACTGCTCAAACTTTTAAAAACAAGAAAACCTTCTGATTTCTCATTTTTCTCTCTTGCTAAATGCCCGAACTCAACCCAGAAAAATCATGCTTTATTCTGAACCAGTTCTACTTGTTTGAAACAGCTTCAAGAAGGAAGCAGCAGCATTCCTGAACATACATTTCTTGAAACAAAAAAGYGACATGAAGATTATGGAATTTGGCAAAAGTGCTGAAAGAGTCTCTAAGCTTCTTCTGCAGGAATTATTCTGTGTCTGGCAAATTTCTGTGGCCTTGCTGTCTCACATTCCTACTTCCCTCTGAGTTGTAATAAATTTCTTAGAATTCCTGTTCAGTTCTCTGTCTGCTACCTCTGACTAGAACACAAGAATTGGAGGTCTCAAAACTGTTGTTCCTGGCCATTAGTGGGTTGCATGTTTCAGGAAGCCAGTTGAAGGCAGGTTGAATTTTTCTCTACCTTCTCCTTGTTATGAACTCTCCCAACGAAGGTGAGGGTAACCCAGCCTCCTGTTTATATCCCTTGGGGTGGATTAGCGTGAAGTGACTCTGAATGATCAGTGTTTACAAATATATATATACATATGTAGGGTTATTTTAGAGCAATCTGGTTGCTATGGAAAGCAGGTGTGCAGCCATTTCAGTTATTATTATATATAGTAATACAAAAGCATCAAGCTAACACTTAGGAAAATGTATAAGGAAAAGAAAGAGAARGGAAGAAAAGATAAGGTTAGAAAAGACTTCACCACCTGTGAAATGAGACTTGATAGTTGCAGTTTTGWTGTCTGTTGGTCAAAAAGGTGATCACAGTCTTGTAGACCTGGTGGAGAGAGTCTACAAAACACCAAACTTCCATGGGGCTCATATTAGGCKTAGGCTGGGTGGCAGAGAATTGGGAGTGCAAAGATTTCCAGGGAACTGTACAATTTCTCTAATAATAACCAGTATTTTGTGTTAATGATGGAAAATAATGGAGAAAAATAAACAAACCGAAATGGAGAAAGCCTGATGTGCATCRTGCATTTTGTTTTGAATTTATCCCACAGTACTCCCCACACACAGACTCCGACTGGGAGATGTCTGACCACGCTTGTAAAGATAGAGCTGCCAGTACAAGCCAAGCTGTATAGAAAATGGAGTGTTAATGGTTTAGCTGCTGGCACCAACCACCCTCAGCTTCTGGAAATGTCCATACAGTGCAGAAGTCCCGCAGGCTTCAAAAGCATCCTTTCTGATTTTCCAAGGCCAGTGCCAGGTCACATTCCCACTGTCTGAGCAGCTGCATTGCATGTCAGTCTCACACATGAAATGGCAAAATCAAGCAGTCAGATGTCACATCTTGGCACTACAAAACCATTCATCATTATCAGCAAATGCAAATATGGGGACTTGAAAGGAGTGACAAGCCCGAAGCCTTTTTCTGAAAATCAAGATTATTCACTGGAAGACCCCTCCCCCCAGTAAATTGCACCTTACTCAATATATTGACCTTGGATGGATAGATGAATCTCTTAGTGCTCTCATAAGCTTCATTTACATTTCAGTAGACATTAAACAATTAAGCCATTTTGGGATAATGCTCTGCACATTATTTAGGTGTCTCTCAGTGTCCTTCCATAGCAGAATTCTAGGACTTCAAGAAAATAAATAAAAATCCACGAGACAAGAAAAATCCATATCATGTTTTTAAAATTCACTCTAAGGTACAGCAAATACTTTTGGCTCAACCTGAGCATAGCAGGGTTTTCGAATAATGTGGAAAAGAGGCAGAGTGAGTAAAATACATTTTCAGACTTCATGAGGGAAATGATCACAATAAAGCAAGAGTTTTGTACGTGCTGTTCTATAATCCTATACTGGTAATTTAAACTCACTAAAAAACCTTATTTGCTAGCATCTTATATGATTGCAGTGAACCAAATGATCAGGATCCACACAGATGCAGCTTCAGAACTAGCCAAGGCAGAGACACACATGCAGTGTTTGGGAATGTGCACCCAGAAAGCACAAGCCTGGCCAGAGGAGCAGAAGATACACAGTGCTGGGGACTTGATGTTGAGCCTGTCACATGCATAGTCTCAAACACAGAAATATTTTTGTATTTCCTCAACTGAGATGATACAAAGCACTGCTCTCACTTGATGTTCAGGGGTCAGTTCAGGCACAGTCATAAAAGAAATGGTCCCTAGAATGCACTGCTTGTATCAGCAATCCTCTTTGGCATTAGGAAAGCAGCCTTGGAGATGATGTGTTGCCTGACTTTAACCCAATAACTCTATTGAATTTGTTGTTTGACCTTTTCTTTCCTTTGGATGGCATCATCCATGGAGTAGTATATCATCATCATCTTCCTCACTGAAATGATGCATTTCACTAATAGATCATTAGAAAGAAAGCTCACTCTGAAGATATACRGGTACAATAGATCACGACAGAAAAGAGTGTACTGTTGATGTACTACCCAAAAGATGGCAGAGTCCAACAGGGAGGAGGTCCAAGAGGAAGCATGTTTAATTGAGAAAGGATGACTGCACCACAATAAAAAGCCTTTGATACTTCCTTACTTGCATTAATGAAATCAGTCACGGTGGATACTTACGCTTCCTGCTTCTCTCAGCATGAAAGAACCAAAAAATTAATCTCTTTTTTTCCATCCTGTTGCTCATTCTGGTCCTTGCACATTAATGCACGTGGACCTGTGGCTCTTCCTCAGTTCAGAGCTGTTGAGTGCCATYCTGCTTGCTGCACAACAGGCTCAGCCAGGTTGTGCAGCRAGCAGGATGGCACTRCCAGRGCAGGGAGCAGTGCACAGCACGAGTCCTTAATGGGAAGGACAAAAAAAATCCAATGGGAAAACAAAGATGCTTARAATGAATTGCCCTACAGGAAAGCTACATGTGAACCCCTGCATTGCAATTAATGCTGTGACCACAATTGTTCTGCCATGAACAATTGCCAAATCCCTGCTTTCTCTGAGGTTCCAGGAATTCATGTCCTGGCTCTTGGCCACCTGAAGATTTTGTTATGTTGGAGGGTCAGAAGTGTTAAGAACCCTTCCAAGTGAGGAGTTGACTTTGTCTGTATGCACTGCTTTTTTCCTTATCTCGTTCTTATCTTTCTCAATAGGTCCCCAAAACCTAGCTTCAACTTGACTAAGGTCTAYATTTTTGTCACAATTCCCCAAAAATTTTTTCCAGCACATTTCCAGACAACCATTTATTCATGTAAAGCTGTATCCAAAAGACAARTCCTCAAATTTTCCCTCGCATGTTGAACCCATCTGCCCCTTTCAGCACTACACATGGGTTTGGAAGCAGAAGGGCTTTGGTGCCCACCCCAGAACCCTTCACAGTGGATGTGAGAGTCTCCYTGCTGTCATTAGCTCCTTGCCTGCTCAATTACCTCCTCCAGGCTGGAGAGGGGCACCTGCAGTGCTGGGTGAGGAGGGTGCTCACACTGTGCCACTCCTCCAGCCCCTGCTGCCAGCAGTGATTTTCCTCCCTGTCGTCAACAAGCGTATCAGAAAAGTAAAACACAATTAATTGTGGTGCCAAATAGTAGCTTAATGCTTAATTGCACAACTCACAATGAGGTCACAATTACTGGGCAATCAGATAAGCTTTCACAGATGTATTATATAATCCATGAGYTTAATTCCTCCAGAGGTAGTGAGAAAATTACTGTTCATTAACAAAGTGGTTCTATTATCTGAAAACATATTTAAATCATCATTTTCTCCATTCCAGATATAATGTTGTTTCTTCTTCAAAGGATAAATATACTTTCAAGAAAAGCTTCAGCTGGAAACTACTACTGTCCCCAATAAAAAAAAGTCAGATATTTAATGTGTCCATTTTTTCCCCACAAGTAACAAAGAAAAAAATGTTTTGAGCCCCATCAGTTTATATCTCATGAAGTGTAAAGGTAAGTTGTAGAGATTTGCACTGTTGTTCCATTCATGGTTACAAGGAAATTCTGCAGATTTTTCTGGGGCATGTTCCCAGAAACCTAGGCAGTGACTTAGGTAAGGGGCCAGGTTCAAGCACAAAGGGTCAAATGTATTTTTCTGTGACTCCAAACCTTTTAAAAATGATTTACTGCCTCACTCTATGGTACATGAAAGGGTAATGCTGTTTTGAACACTCAAACACATGACATACTGGAACTGACATTTTTTTACATACATTTATGCATCTTGATGCAGCTGTCTCCCCAAGCTGACAAAACTCCTGTGGAAACAAATGGGATTTTTACCTGAAAGTGACTGCAGGATTGGCCCCTCTTTTAGCATTGTTAAAATAGATCAAATCTCTGAAAATCCAGAATTACTTCACAGAAGTAGTGAAGACATCCAACTGTTTCACCAATTTTAAGGAGTATTAAATCATGGAAATTATTTCAGAATACATCTTTAGTTATTCTTAATTCTTTCTTGTATCTCTCTCTGACTGAAATAATACAAAAATCCATTGAAGAATAATAATTGTCACATTTGATGTACATTTTTATTAACAGCAATATAAAAATTCAATTATGTAGCAAAGGGTGACAAAAAATTTCCTTTAAATTATGCAGTAAACAAATCACTCAAAAAAAAGAATCATTTGCTCATGTCATGTGTTAAAAATCTCTGCTCCGTTGCCTGAGGAATTTAAGCTAAATTCTCTTTGTGTCTGGAAGCAGATTTTCCCTTTCCTCTGCCCCTGGTCCCATTAGGGATTGGAACTAGATRATCTTTAAGGTCCCTTCCAACTTAAGCCTTTCTATGATTCTAAGATTATCCAAATGCTTTCCTGGGAAAGGTTTATTTAGCCAGCAATCTGTGCCTTCCAGACCTGRTGTTTCCTCTGTCCACCCTGAAAATTCCCAGAGCTGACGTTCACCATGGAGGGAGAACATAGCTGTACAGATGGATTAAKAAAAAAATCAAGATGCAATAGCTCCCACAAACTGTTTCCCCACTGATAAATTTAGTAGAAACCACTGGCCAAAGATAGGCTGCTRGTTGGTAGTTATCAGTAATGTCATTACTTAGGGGGATACTGAAATATTCCTCTGGATTGTGTTTAAGCGGTTCTGCCTCTGGCATACAGATATGTGCAACCATTTTACCTTGCACAACAGGAGATGATCTAGCATAAAATGACCAATTTTTATGCTTATCATGCAGAACTAGATTGCTGCTGTCTTCATTTGGATGCAYAGCAGAGCAGTAAGCAGTCTCCTTCCTTGTCTTGTCAAACCAGGGCTCCACCACACAGAGAAAGAGGGTCTGAATCTGATCTGAATTCCTCCATGTCCCTGTAAGCAAATAAATTAATGTGAAGGGAAAGGTAGAGATAAACCTACATTTTGCAATCAAGTGGGTGGAGGAAATCTGCTATTCTGTCAGTATGTAGGCAGATTTTTTAAATTTAATTTTAGTTTTTCACTTTCTCACAAGGAAAGAAGCAGCAGGGAGACCTGTGAGCTGGAGCTTGTGGTCACTGCTGGCCCTGTCCCATGGCCAGGCAGTAGCACTCTCCTCTTTCCAAAGGACATGACTGCTTGGGAAACTCAGTCCTGATTGATGACCTGTGTGCTTTAGACACGGGTACAAAACAGTCAGCTTTTCACTCCATGTATCTTTATCTAACAAATAAACAAAACTGGCTTCTGCAGGTTTCTCCTCAGCCCTTGGGTTTTGAGGGAGGGGTGTTATTGCTCCAGCAGCCCCAACAGAAATGACAGGAGCATCAGTCTTCAACCTGCAGCTGATTTTGTCCCTCTCACTGTCTGTGGTGGTGACATCTTGTTCCACTGTCCCCAGCACAGCTCTGCTCCTGCCTGTGACAGGCTGCACCCAGGCAATGGCTTGGCACACCCCATAAGCACCCCTAAAAACCACTTTATTGTAGAGTTACAGTTTTATTTCTCTTAAAGTCTAATCTTTGTACTCCAGCCTGGAATCCTGAAGGGATTGACACAGGATYGACCCTCAAGCCAGCAGCAGGATCTAGTTTCATAAAGCCACTTTTCATCAACCTCTGCATATGTAGGCAGAAACCCACGGAAGACACAAACTGCCAGCAGTTTCCCACTGCTCCATGGCTGCCTTGCAGCCTTGCCTGACTTTGGATTTACCACCCAGAACCCCAGCCTTGCCTGACTTTGGATTTACCACCCAGAACCCCCCTCCTGTCCCTTTCAGGGCTGTGCCTCCCTGGGGTGAGCGCCTGCTGCAGGCAGAGATGTTCACCCAGATCCAGCCCCGAGGGTGCTGCACGAAAATAATTAACACACATAACAAGGAAAGGGAGGGGAGAATAAATTATATGCAAATTTAGTCAAGGAGCTTCACAGAACTAATTAAATTGGATAGGAAGGCTGACAGTACGGCAGCCACAGAGACTTCTCCCCCTTCTGCTCACTAGAAAAAAAGTCTTGCTTAGATGGGCTTAATATAGCTTGGTGCAGAGCAGGTTTGGGGTTTGGACTTAAAAGCCACGTTTGTCATGGACAAAACTCATGTACATGAAGCTTATTTAATGTGTGTGTATGGGGAGATGATTTAAAACAGTTAAAAGCAGAAGGCACAGAAGGTGCCTGCATACCTCTATTAGCAAAAGCCAGTCATAGCTGCTAGCACACATGGAAAAAACCTCTAATAAGAGATTGTCATCTTATAGGAAAGGCTGGAAATACCCAGTGGCAATTCTCTTTGTAAACTAAAAATGAGGGCAGAAAAAGAAAAAAAAATCMAATATTCAGAGACACAAAGGAAAATTTCCCCCACTCACAAAGTTCCTGAAGCCCATCAAAAAAGCCCRGTTCTAACACAGTGGTGGGGGCAGAAGAGATCCCTTCCCAGACCCTGCTTTCGCCCTGTGCCACCACACATCCTGTGTCACAGCTCCACTCACAGGGAGCAGCTGGGGATTGGTGCATCCCTGCACAGCAGCTCCAGCCTGGCTGCTCTGGGAATCACTGTGCTCCAAGGATGYGCCATGAGCCTCCCTCCAGGACCTTTTTCTGGTTTAACACCAGTTTTTTGGAGTTCTTACAGAGCTGATTTCAGCCTTGGCTAGGAATTACATTAACTCCTGGAACCTGAGATGATCTGCCCAGGTGCAAAACCTGGGCGCTTGCAGGGAAACGTGAGCTTTGGTGTAGGGTCAGAAGATATCTGTAGTACCTGAAGGATGCTGTGAATCAACCTCTTTTCCTCACCTGCAAAAATCGAGGCAATGGCATTTTCTTACCTTGTAGAAAGGCTGAGAAGAGGATGTTAATAAAGATTACGAGGTGCTCGGAGTCTGAAGCAGCAAGTACCATAAAAACACCTTTAAAAGACTSATGTGTGACCTGCCTCTTGCATTGTGACAGGGCTATGCACAGCCAGCTTTTTAATGAAAGGGTCATTGCTGGGGGCTGAAGTTTCCTGCACAGGCTTTGAGTTGCACACTGATGAGGATGGAGTGGCAGGCAGGTGGCTTGGCTGGGCTCACCAACTGTAATTGTATCAATTATTGTACCAGGGGAATGTGGAAAATCTCATGTTATAGACTGAAAGGACAGGCTGYAGAGGCTGCTCTTTTCACTTTCCCAAGGCCTGTGACTGCCTGACACAAAAACAGCTCCCCTGCCTTTWTGTCTTCCATGGAAAGTTTTCGCTCTGTGGTGAGTTATTGGCTGCTCTGGGTCTGGATTGGAGGCACTTGAGATGGTGTTTCATGTTGGGACTCAGGKGTTTATTATTTCTTATCAGTACAACAGTCTCACAACCATGAGTTTGGCAACTTTTCATTAGAAGGCACAGAATGGCCAACAATCCTTGTTACAAGGTCTTTTAAAGCTAAACTATCTAATTAAGAGCTGACACCCGGATTATTTTCCCTTTTAACCCAATAGCTGATCCCACAGAACTGCAATGCAGACTTTTCTGCCCAACTACAAAATGGCACCCAAACCCATGAAGAAGAAGAAAGAAGAAGCATGAAGAAGAAACCCAGGACGACACCCTGTGCCCTCCATCTCCCTTCCATCCACAACATACTAAAAATCCCAAAACCTAAATTTCTCACCAAGTGATACACCTACACTACTCTCTATAATCTATTTCACACTTTTGTGGATTCYAGTCWATCTTGAAGTCTGGGAAACTTTCTCCATGAATGGGGATCAAAGTCAGTGCTCCCCTGGGGGTCAGGGCACCCCAGAGCAGACAGAGAAATATTCCAGTGCCCTGGGTTTCCACAGTGAGTCTTCAAATTCCCATTAATAAGTCAAATCCTGTCAGGCTTGTCTGCTGTCCTCACTTCTTCCCTTCACATTCCTCCTAACCTGCAGCACCTTGGTGCCTCCAGTGAGCCACAGGTGCCCAGCCATGGCTCATTGCCTTGTGCCATTCGGGGAGCCAAGGGCAGCTTCCTGAGCCAGCYCCTTTCTGAGCTCCACAGGGTCATTTTCCCTATTGTATATCCTGGAAGGAATGAGAAGGTCTTTGGGGCCAGCTTTTGTGTTATTTGACAGAAAACCTATCACTTTGCCTTTTAGTTCCTCATTTTCCCCAACAGAAGGATGGAAAGAACAATGATGAGAGCTCCTCTGCATGACCAGTGAGTGCCTTCTGAGCACATCCCTAAAACAGCATCATTTAACTCAATACCTCTCCAAGAGTGAGCAAAACCAGCATTTCCACTCCTCAGCCCAATAACCTCACTGAGACGGCAAGAGAAAGTCAGTTTGAAAATTTTAATTTTATTTTAGAAATGTTTGGCACCAAGCAGAAGTCAAAGAAAGAAAGACAAACTCCAAGAAGGGCTTATCTCTCTTTTTTCCCATTCCTATCATCTTCTAATCAAACCAGCATGAGATATCAAGCAATTACAATGCTATTTGCTCCCTGCTGGATACAACAATTAGCCTAAGATATCTAATGAGAGAAATTAAATTCTACATGTTCTATAGCAAATAGCTTTAATTTTAATTACAAATCCCAAATACATCATCTTCAATGATGATCAGCCCATCACATCTGCTAGGGGCTGATGAGGATTTGCCTTTTGCATGGTTTGGACTGAAAACTGAACCAGACTTTCCCACATAAGAGCCCTAGTGGACAATGGAAATTAGGGTACAGCAGGGATCAGAGCCCACAAATCCCCTGCAGGATTTCCCAGAGACTGAGGCTGTTACCAGAAGGCTCTTCATCTGCAGCTGTGAGAAGTGTCCTTACACATCTGATTGGGGTTTGGGGATATATTTCACTGCTGAGTGGCTGTTACAGCTCCCCATTTGGACCCCATCCATGTAGTCCATTACATTTGCAACTAAAGCTCATTTTAGCAACTGTACCGTGCCAGGTATCTGTCCCTGGGCACAAGGCACTCTTGGCATGCAGAGAGCAGTGCATTAGGAGCAGGGGAGGGCTCAGGGCAGCTCGTCTCCCMAGCCTCCCACCTCTGCCTAGGTGTGAATTGAAAGGTGAAGAACTACCCAGAGGTAAATGCTGTGTGCCACACCTGCCTGGGAGCCCAGCAGCCTCTGCCCAAGGGCACACAGCAGGGTCCACAAYGCTCCAGATGCATCCTGATGGCTTTGGATTCACTTTCCCAGCAAGTGAAAAAGTGTCTGGTGGRCCTTGCTCTGTCCTGATCCAGTTTTGCTTCTGTTCTGAAATACTTGCAGGTAGCTTTATTACCCATTAAATGCCTGGCAGTAACTGCCAAACAAACCATGTCCCCTCTGAAGGGAAAATAGTAATTTTCTAAGTCATTCGTACAGCTCTGAATGTTTTACCTGAGTCATTCATTCAGTTCTGAATGTTTTACCTGAGTTTGGAAAAATGGGTAATGTCTCCTCCTCAAAGTTGTCTTTTTCTTCCTTGAGTGCAGAAACAACTAAAAAGAAAGTAAAATTTGGATCTCTGTTGCTGAAAATGAGGCTGTGTTTTTTGCAATAAGATCTATGTAAATTCTTTGTGGCTTTTTCTGGTTTTGTATTTTTATTCCAACATATTTTAKTGAAATAATTTGGTGAAAATAAGCTGTGTTTGGGTCATTATAAAGATGAATTTTTTATTTGTRCCACAATTTGAATAGAAGCATCACAGAAAAATTGGGTTTTAATTGCTGGGAGAGGTTTTATTCCCCTTCAACTCTCCTGTTCCATGTTTGTTAAATCCCAGAGAGTTGTACTGCAGTGGAAAAAGCCCAAAGCAAATACCTCCTGCCTGACAGCTACAGAGACACCAACCCCTGGAGGGGGTTTGTGGCTCTGCCCCATCCTGCAGACATCCCTGGCTCTCATGGGCATCACTGAGCAGCCCTCTGACCCCTGAGGGCTGCAAAAGGCTGAGTACCTCTGCTGGTTCTTAAAGACCTTGTAATATACTGGGTGATCAGTCCATGTTCATGGCATTGCAGCTGACCTTCATTTTCATGTTATGATACCTCCAATTCCCACAGGCCTCCTAACTGCTGGCAGGGGCTACAATTTATCCCTGTCACATCCTCACAGACACCCCTGAGAGAGCTGCTGCTGCACAGGCCTGCATTTTCAATCCCATTTGTTGCTCAGGAGCAGCAGGAAATAAGAAATAAGCAGCAGGAAATAAGAAATAAGGGTGAATCCTGATTTCTGTGTATCTCAACATGCCCATCCACATGACACCACCAGATCTCCCCTGCTCCACCAGTGAGTTTTGCCCCTCTGGCTCTGGGGCTGCCTGACCACCCACAGATCTCAGACAGTGCTGCCATCCCAAGACAGGCAACAGTAATCCATCATCCCTAATCTTTGTGCTGCACGTCCACACTCCATCCACACTGATTTGTCTCCTCCAGCATCCCAGCATAACTAATAACCCCAGCATTTATAACAGCAGTATCACGCTGTGTACCCCTCTCGCTCCATAATTCATACGCGGTGATTTATTTCCTGTGGACACAACTGGAAAACAGATTTGCTGCTTCCCTCCCCTCCTGCTTGCAGTGTAACATCACTGAGGGATACAGTGCAGGGGCACCAAGTCAGGGAAGCATCCCCATGGCACAGCCCCAGGCCAGCTCAGCCCAGGGCCGGGAGCCAGGCAGCTCTTTGGTGCCACACTGTGCCCAACAGCTCTGCTGGGATTTTGCATCTCCTCTCTGCATTSTGGGCAAAAGCTGGGCTGAGCTGGAGCTTCGTACTGCTGGCTGGCATGACAGATTGTCTAAAGAACCAAAATGACAACAGGTAGAAATGATGTGTCAGGGGGAGCTTCAGGAGATCCTCTGGAGAGGGCTGCTGTTGAAAAGAGATTCACCAGTGTCTGAAAATCCTGCACAAAGTGTTTGTTCTGCCCATATTTTAACCTCTTCTGCAAAAGAGACTGCACAGGTCCCAGCAGCCTGTTCAGGTGTTTTGCCCTCCCTCCATTTAAGACARTTCCTTTTTTCATTTCTGGTTGTGAGTAGTGGCCATGGGCAACAGCTAGCCACTACTATGAATATACCATGTTTCTATAATGTGTATTTCATGCAGTGGAACASTTAGGACCTAATAAATTCCTCCTCTTTTCTAAGCTTTCTCTTGTCCTGTCTTTGTCCCCATTCCCTGGGTGAGTTTCAGTRTGCTGGCAAACATTACCCAGCACCTCACCACAGTGATCCAGGGGGACATGGAGGTACCACCACAGCCATAACTCGGGACATGAAACACAGCAAAAGGCTCACAGGGACAACTCTTGGCCTTTCCTGGGAATTCCTGGCTGAGGAAACCACCACAAGATCCACGTGCAAGGCTGGCTCCACAGCCAGGGGTGTGGAGTGGGATCTCTGCAGGTTCAGAGCAAGGAGCTGACCCTGAATCTCCTGCATCCTCTGTCTGGGAATATCAGCTCTCACAAGGAGGGGTGGTCCCTCTGTCCTACACTTAGCAACACACACACATGCAATTTTAATWTCTGGTTCTCAGTTTAATACAGAAAATACCATAAAACCTCAACATGTCTTGCTGAAGTGGAATTTTCCTTTCAGGAATAATCCAGTTCACAGGAATGTCCCAAACCAGCACACATAAACCACGGTGCCTTTGTGCTGTGATCTGTTCCCCAAATTGCTCTGCTTTGATCATTCATGTGAGCATTGTCTGAGCATGGAGCAGGGAGTGGTTGAAGGCAGAATAGCTTTACCCATCATCACCAGAAACACCTGTCTTGGGGGTCTGGCATGTTTAGATTTCTAATGATATAACTGTCTCCRGAAAGCTCCAGAGGTTTGCTGGCTCTCAGGCCTTAAGGTTATGACAGTGATGTATGGAAAATCTATTGCTGGAGAAGTTAAGGGTTTTAACATTTATTCTGTCATCTGAAACACACAGGTAGTGACTAAGTCAAAGTGGGGTTACAGATAGTGAAGTGGGTTAAAAAAAAAAAAAAAAAAAAAAACAAAAAAAACAGGTAAGAAGAGAAGAAGATGCAAGTAGATAAGAAATATTGCTCAAGCTAAATGATTTACAAAAAAAAAAAAAGAACCAGTAAAAATATTCTACAATTCCAATTGGAAAAAATCCAATTTTATTTACAAATACTAGCAAGCATGTCTTTTTACATGTGTGATTCTGACTGTCTTGGAAATTAGAAGTTTTATACTGTGATTTTCATGGTGATGTCTAAAAAAAAAGGAAAGCAGAGGTAATAGCACTGCCTCCTGTATAACTTTTTTCAATAAAGTAGATAAAAAAGATTAATTTTTAAAGCCATTACTTTTCTAAAACATCCATTTTAAAAGCATCCATTTTCATATCTCTTTTTAATAAAAAAAACCAAGGTAAASAGTTTCACAGACTTTCTCTGTGAAGAAGCTGTATTGATATGTGTTCACGGAAAGCTACCCCCATTTTCCCAACCTTCCTCTTTTTTTTTCTGATTAGACTATAAATTCTTTGAATAAAAGATTGTCTCTCAGGGTGGGAACTCCCAGAGGCAGGGACTGTGCACTGCCCAGCACAATAATAAACTACTCTGACAGAGTCCAGCTATATACTAGACCTTATAGCAATCACAGGAAAAAAATATATAACTCCACTTCATGGACTTAATGGGGACCATTTAATATTTGCTTGCATTTGATTTGGAGGATAACCTCTGAATGGTAAAAGGGAACAGATAGCTTCAAATAATTGCCCTGGACCTACTGATTATGGCAAAGTGGTCAGTGGGAAAAAATGTCCATGTCCTCATTCAAGGAGATGAAAAGACTCCTGAGGCATCTGGGCACCAAGCAGCCAGGAATGGGAAAGTGCCTGGCAGCTGGCTCCAGTGAAATTCGGCCTCTGTCCTGCTGGAAATATATCCAAATCAAAGCATTGATGATGATAACTTCAGCAAATGAGTGAATGGCAGAATATAAATGTGTTTGTGACAATRTCTCCCTGTTCCCAGTATGATACTGGGAGCATAGAGAGGATATTGTTGTTACCAGATGCAGTTGCAGATCTTTACCAAAATATTCACACAAACCTAAGAAGGTCTTTGAGCTTAGCATGTTTCAGCCTGTGTTTATAAGTTTTGAAGTTTCTTTAAGTTTCACCTCTGAGTTTTTTATATCCCTGTCTGTACACTTACACACAGATAAACACCTTTYCCCTCTCTTTCTCTACAACCTGGCAATGTCAAACAGATTGAGCATCCCTGCAAAATGGGCAGTTGCTGCAGGCATGATACCTGCATGTAAGTATTGTCCAGGAATGGTCTTTATACATCTCTTTTTATGCAGCCTTGATAAATGTGGCCTGCTTAATATGGCTAAGATGAATGAGGCAATAATTTCTGGACAAGACACCAGACAGGCGGACTGGTTTGATTTACAAGGCTATGTTAATAAATACCAGTGGCATGTTTTGTTCTCCAGGTTGCTGGATGTGGTCTCTGCTTCTGGGCTGGTGTCAGTGCAGGGCTGTGAATTCACCTGCTGCTGCTGAGTTATGAGCAGGGAAGTTCTGCAGGGCTGGAAGGAAAACAGGGTGAGAGAAKTTACCTGAGCCATGCTGCAGGTGCAATTTTTGTCATGGGAGCTCAGTGCTGCAGTTTGTGGTATCAGAAAATTACAGGGACTTCACTGTGTCTCCAGGCTGGTGAATATTCAAATACCCAATGTCTCAGCAGGGCAGCATTTCTTCTGCATGCTGTGTTTTCMCTTTCCTAAGGAGGAGCTGTTGTTGGGGTGGAAATTGCTGGATTTYAGTTATGTCCAGCAGAGGTTAAGTTCTTCAGGACCTTCCCCCCAGTGTGAAATACTGGGAGCAGTGGCTCCAAGGGTTTGTGACACCCAAAGGGAGCTGTGTCCAGCACAACCCCCAGAAGCAAATGAGAATGGTCTCATGTCAAGGAGGGAGATCTCTGAGCAGGAGAGAAACTCTGACCTTACAAACTACATTGGGTGCCAAAGTAGAGTGATATCAGCATTTGTCCTCTCACACCAATGAGACTGTGATTCCTGAGTCCCCAAGGAGGTGTTTTTGTAATCCAAATCCTGGTAGTTGCCCTACTTCCCTTCCTTCAGCCAGCTTCTACTGCTTGGAGACYTTTAGAAGAGCTTATCAGTCAAGGCTTCTCCATGTCCTTAAAATAGAAGTAAATTAATATTGGGTCAGAAAAGACATGGTGGGAATATTGCACATAATGAGAAATACAAACATATTCCAATCCTTGCAAATTTTAGAGAAAGATCCCAGCTAGAAGAATTTTGAAAGAAAAAATAAACAAAACAAAACAAAAACACAGCCCCTTTAAAAAAACACCAAAAAATGCCCCACCAATCATAATTTGATTGACTTGTCATTATTTTTAGTCCCTGAATTTTCATATCATATGCCAGTCACAAACTTTCAACTTTGAATTTGTGTCATAAAATTGCATTTTGGGACTGGTGGGAGACAGTAACGTGAGAAAACACACTGTGAGTGTGACTCTCCTCCTACCCTTTTCTCCTTGCACATGGTGTCAGCAAATATTTCTACACAACTGCTGTTATGAGTTTACAGAGCCATAACTACAGGAATAGAACTAAAATGCCTGAAGGCCAGATGCACACCAAAATTCCTGTGGCATCATCGCACCAGTTCATAATTTGCAGGGAAAAATATGGACTGATTTTTATTTCTGTATGCTCTCTGTGGCTGCACTTTGCCCCTTTTTTAAGCTGCAGCCTTATTTCCTTTCAGCCCTTCAAATTCTTTTCATGGCCTCCATTTCTGTATCATGATGTGCAATGGGAGTTAGTGCCATTTATTGGAAACATCAACCTTTCACTTCTGCTTCTGTAAAGCTAACTGGGAATAGGAAACCATGAATCTTATTTTGGCCATAAAAWCCCAGAAGTTGAAGAGGGTGCTAAGCCCCCTGGCATTTGTGGGTTTCTGCTCACAGGTGCTTCTCTCTTGTGGCTGGAAAAAGAGGATTTATTTTATGTTGCTGTCCTTGACATAGTAAGTGTGGATTTATCTTGAGGAAAAAWTTCATCCAAGTGGCTTCCCCTGGAAGAAAATTGCACACCTCTACCACTCTGTCTGGGAATGGCAACTTGCCCAAGATATTTACCTTGCCTCTGGTTTTAGCTGAGGCTCAGAGTACTCTGACAAGCCCATCACTCTGCTTCTGGAACTTATGTGGAGCATTTCTACCTTTGCATTTCCAAAGGAATTTCATGTAGGCTGAGTTTGTAGAGCTTAAGCCTGGAAAGGGCTGTCAAATCCTGTCACTCTTATCTCCTGTCTCACCCCAGTTATTTTTCCACCAAATGTTGCATAGACTCAGGGATTYATCCCCAGTTCTTCAGTAGTAGCAGACATCCCAGCCTGGAGTTTTCTGCCTGTCTGCTTTGCATGGCTCTGGAAAGCAAAGCAGTCACCCAGGTAGGAGTGTAAGGAAATTCTTTCAGGAATTGTTATCCATTTACAGGAGGAACTGGAACAAGGGCTAAGCAACCTACCTGTCACCTGAAGTGACAGAGGGGATGTCCTGGACATGAATATTTCCTTTTYATTCCCCAAATCCCCAGAATGCAGAAAAAATTGTCATCATTTTAGAATAAATATGCTTATTCTCAACCTTTGCAACAGAACCAAATGTATGACATGTACCAGGRTTTACTTTTTTGCATCCTGAAAAATAACCCACAGCTTCAGTCCAGACAAGATCTCTGCCATCACAGTCAGAGCCTTGCTCACAGGCAGAGCCTCAGCTGATCCCCACTGAATTGGGGCATGTTRGGGATCCTGTTCTGCTCCCAGCCTGCACAGCAGAGAGGGACTAAATTCTGGGAAAAGGTGCTTGTACCTAAGGTAAGAGGTGGCTCACAAACTTGCACCAAATGCAATTTAATTAAGGGTTAAAATTTTCTGTGCTCTTTGGGGTTATGAGTTATGAGCACACACAGGATCAATGCTGGTGTATTTTCACTTTCCCAGACAGGAGTGACAGTAACTCAGTGCCAGTGAAGGGCAGTCAGTGAGACTGGGATGGGGCAGGAACAGGCAAAGGTGCCTGTTTATTTCAGTTTGCCAAGCACAATTTGTCAAGGTGATTGCTCAGCCCAGACCCAAAAGTGAGTAAAGCTGTCAAGACTGTGATAACCCTGTGTTTCCATGAAAACATGCCAGTGGCCAAAATTCCCCCTCCTTCCCTCTTCCTCCCTCTTCTCTCCCTCTCTGCCCTCTCTCCCTCTCTACATACTCAGGTATGTACCTTAGTACATTTTAGCAATCTCCTGTGCACCAGTAGATGCACAGAAATTATCTCTATGCAAACTCCTAGAGAGGGCAAGCTCAAAGTAATTCAGCTTTTTTCAGCATCCACAATGTCTTGCAAGGAGGAGTTTCTCAGCTTAAATGCACACTGGCAATTAATTTTTTTTTCTTCATTTTTCAAACCTGTTAATCTAATTGCTACTCCCCAGCTCCCCAACTGGGAGAAGCACAGAGCAGTTATTCTCTACTTGCCCTGTGCATGCCATTCCTGCTTTTGTAACCTCTAATTTTATCCAACCTAAACCAATTCTTCTCTGAACTGTGGCATCCTAATCTGTGCAGCCATTCCTTCCCCACACATCTGGGCATCTGTGCTGCCTTTTTCCAGCCCTTCTCTCTCCTTTTAGAGATGAGCAGAGCCAAAATGCACACAGTACTCAGCATGTGGCTGCATATCATTAAGTTCACTTTTCTTCCTTATAATTTCTAGCTGGTTGTTTATTTAATGATGATGATCTGATGATTGTGCCCTGGTGTTTGTGGACAGCTAAGATGTTGGGGTAAGGGGTGCAACAGAGCACCTTGGCATTGCTATCAGGTGTGTGAGCCTTGGCAGTGGTGGGTGCAGGCATGGAATTATTCTGTGAAACTCAGGCAGCTAAACTGATTTTCAGCCAGAATGTAATTAGCAAAGCCACCAAGCAGGAAAACAGACTGACCAGGGCTCGACTGGAATATGGGATCAAGCAGCAACTAGAAATTGGTGGGGAGTTGCAAACCTATCAGAAGAAAGGAAAGAATCCTTCAAAGCCAAGAACAAAGCAGGCTCTGTGGGGAGCACGGGGATGAGTTAATTGAAGCATCTCCCCCTCTCCTCCTCCCTGGCTGGGGGAGCACCTGCTATCACTTAAAGGCRGCTCTCACTGTCACTTTCTCCTCTGGCTCACGTGCACTTGTTCATCCTTTGAGCTTTAATCTTTTGCTATTGATTTCCACCCTGTTAGCTGAAATATTGTCCTCCTCTTTGAGAAAGGCAATCGCCCAGACCACACTATTGCAAATAATATCTACTTTGGAAAACAATGATTGAATTCCCGTATTATCCTCTGAAGCAAAAAACTCTACCCTGCCTAAAAGAAAATTCTCTGCAAAGATAAGATCATAGAAATTCATCAAACTGGCTTCAGGGGTTTGTGTGTGTGCATGTGTTGTCTTTTTTTTTTTCTTTCTTTTTCTTTTTTTTTTAATTTGCACCACCCTGGAGAGATGCTGAGATTAAAATGCATTATCCTTAGATAACCAATGCAGTGAGTTCTGTCACTCAGAATTCAGACGATAATTCACTCTCTGGAAATTGCAGATCCACCCTGAGATAAATTTCAGCTAGAGTGCAAAAGAGCCAGCTACAGTTTTACATGCATATTTAGTTTGTATCTATGTATATACAAATCTGCTGATAAACTGCCATAAATCTGCTACCATATGTTTCAATGATTCAAAAGAGAACTGTGTGAACATAAGGGGTTTTATTCCTCCCTCAAAATGTCACATGAGAAATAAAATGCATCCATATCTTATCTGTTGATCTGTGGAAAGCCCATCGATTTATTTTATTATTATTATTTCACTAAAAGGTGGCACATTTAATAGCAGAAGCTACTGTTAAATATGACTGCCTCAGATTCGATATCTAAGTCTATAGCTAGGAGTACTTCAGGAAAGTTGGGCCAAGCTTTTTGGGTAAATGTTCCCTTTTTTTGGGACAGCTGTACTATCTATTCAGTGTTCTCCAGATTTAGGTTTTCACACTGASACATGTAAGATTTCCCTCTTCTTCGTGCCATGTCCTGGCTTTTCTTTTGTAATTATGTAGTAGAAGTGGCTCTTAAAACTTTCTACAAGGGTATTATATTCATAACAAGAGCAATTCCATTTTAGTAGCAATTCAAATATAATGGAACGACATATTAAATTGGAGGTGATGTTACAATAAAAATCATGCCATTATAAAAACAATAGAGCATTAAAGCCAGTATTATAACAGAAATATTTTAATAAAGGCACTAAATAAACCAAACAAAAGAAAACCAGGAATGAAACAGGGACAATAAGAGTTTTTTATTGCCACGCTGATTTTGCTTTGTTTTAATGTATTGATGGAATATTTCATTGCAACAGCTCCATAATTTTATCATAAATGTAAGCCATAAAGCATGCTTCTTGCAGGCAGTGTAATTATTTAATTTCCTTTCCAACGGTAGGAAAGGGCATGTGCAGTACATGGAAAAAGCAGAATGAGTTATGGACTGGATGGAAATCCCTTCCTGCTATGCAGGAGGCTGTATTTCCTGCATTTCCTCTGCCAGAGGAGATGTRGAGGGAGTGGGGAGAGCTGGTCCAYRAGGACCTGCCTGGGAKAGTGCGTGGCRTGAARAAAAGTGATRGCRGCATGGCCAGGAGTCCCCACAGTGCACCAAAAAAAAAAAGTGTGGATAAAAAATCCCTTCTGGAGAGAGGTAAATGATTGGTAAAAAGTCTGCTGTGTTCCAAAAAGATGAAGTGATGAAATGTGATTTAATGTTGTGTTAAACAACTTTTAAAAAGGTGTTAAACATCTCACSTTTACCTTTTTCTCTGTGAGTAAAGCCCCCTCCCCTTTTACAGAAGAGTGTAGAGAAAACTCCTGGTGTGAGATTTGCACACAGAGCTTCTATCCAGAATGTGCTCAGTGTAAGAGAGATGGGGTAAGAGTGGGGAGAGAAGACTTTTTTCAATTTGCTTTCAAAACCTTACCAAGAGTTTATTTTAAAATTTTATCAATGCAATYGAACCACGGAGCACATGTGGGGAGCTTTCTATCTCAGTTTTGGGGCTCTGCTCCTGGGAATCCCAGCAAAGGTGTGGCTCTGGGAATTTGAGTTTGAAGGAAATTTTTCTGGCTCCTTGCTTGTCTCTGAAGTGCTGGGAGCCCAAACTCCCACATCCCCAGCTGGACTCTGTTGCCCTTATCACCTTCTTTACCCCTTCCAGACAACMCCACAGGTTCTGTTACAGCGCTGCTAAGCTGGCTTAAATGAAGTCTTTAGGGTGTGGAAAATCATGGAAGTCATGTGTTCACATATAGTGGTTTTCAGTTCTGAGTAATGAGTTCTTCTTCATTTATTTAAAAAACAATGGAAATATAAGCAATTATCAATGAGTCTGACTGTGGGAATGGCAGCCCTTGTGATAAGMTTTATTTTTAATGAACTTCATTCCACCTCAGTCTAAATTTTTTTCTTCAGAATATATTGTAGRAAATACTAGTCCTTTAAAAGCCTGGAAAGCCTAAGAAGCCAGTGAAATCTGTAATTGAAATGCAAATGGGAAGCCCCTGGCACACCAAATCAATTTTTCTCTTAATAAGAGACGGAAATAGAATGTGACATGGAAAGGTCCAGATGCTCTACATAAAGACAAAGCTTTCTAAGTGGTCTGGTGCAAAACAGAAATTCCTGTTTGCTGTAGCCACCCTTTTAAACCATTCTATTATTGAGTGATGATGTGACACAATTAAGAGGCTGCTGTTTGGTTACAGGAGGTGCAMGGTGCAAATCATCCTTAAGGCTCTTCACAGTGCAAATCTTCCTTAAGACCATAAAACAAGAATTTCCAAGCTCACATCTGCAGTGTCTGGCTGAAATTCAGTGCAGGAGCAGTGTCAGCTCTGTGTCCCAYTGCCCTGGTTTTGCCCTGGAACTGGGATACCTGGAGCAGAGATAACCTCCCTGCGCCCGGCTCATTAGCGATGCCCAGCTCGCAGGATCCTGTGTCAGTGTCTGATCCAAAGATCACAGGAGTTAATGGAAAGATTCACCTTGACTTCTGTCCATAATTAGGGTGGAGGAGAGAAGAGAGGATTGACTTTTTAGGAGCTGAATGATTCATGTGATCAATAAATAGATAAGCCATAGTCAAACCAGGTATTCTCCTGAAGAGTTTTAAAGGAAACTYAACTTTCTGTACAAACCTTCTATGGATGGAAAGTTTTGGACCAGAAATAAGGTGGTTTAAATGTTTTATTTGCTTTTCAAAAACCATTCTCTCCAGTTTTATTTGAACTAACTTGACTGAAACTGATCAACCATAATTTCATTCARAGCACAAGCACAAAGTTAGGGAGTGATATAGATTTTCCCATGCCTCCAATCAGAACAAAGATGATTCAATTCCTAAAAATTAAGAAAACAATAATTACAAAAACAAATAAATATTCTTTGATTGTGAAAGTGCTTTCTGCTGGATCAATGTAAGAATGAGGAGGATTATGAGGGTGAGACTTCTGGCAATAAAGATTATGTGTGATCAGAGCAGGGTCAGGGGAACCATTGTGATGTTTGAAACCTGTCATGGGGTCAGCCCAGCAAAGCCTTCCCAATTTCTATCCCCTGCCCCTAATTCTGCTCAGGTCAGATGTGGTGCTCATCCCCCATGTGCCCCAATGGCCCCTCTGCCTGAGGTACAAAGCCTCTTCTCTCAGCTCTCCATCAAAACTCACCTTGAGTGGCAGGAAGGAGGCAGTGCTGTGATGCACTTCACACATCTTTATGTCTGGAAAAGAATAAAAGCTCCATACAGGGCCATTTAAGATTCTGAGAGCTGGATGGTGTGTGTGACCTTGATGTACAAAATGCCATCTTCACTTCTCCATTTTCCTCCCTCAGCAGAGAATAATTACATTAGTGGGAGATTTCAATCCAAGAGCAAGCTGCTGCACTGACACGAGCAGGAATGTTCTGGTGATTGATTTCAGTGGCTTTTAGCTCACACTTGGGAGTCCTAGCCTTGCACAATGGTGGGATACTGGGGGGTTAATACACTGGGGTTACCATGAGGACTCTGGGAAGCTCCACAACTTCTGGGACATCAGTCTCAGACAGGGCTGCAAGGTGTGGCAGAGGAAAGTGTGATGGCAACGCTCAGAGCCCCTCACTGACCCAGGCAAACACTGACAGGGATTTCCAGGTTTCTGTACACGCTGCTGCTGTGCTCATTTGATCCTCACCAGGACAAAGGGCAATGGCTTTTGAACTGACAGATTTGATAYTAGGAAGCAATTCTTTCCTCAGGGAGTGGTGAGGCAGTAGAACAGTTGCCCAGAGGGGCTGTGGGAGCCTTCCTTGCCTGGAAGTGTTCCCAGGTCACACTGGATGGGGCTTTGAACAACCTGGTGTGGAGGAAGGTGTCCCTGCCCATGGTGAGAGGGGCTGGAACTGAGCGGTCCCTCAGGTCCCTTCCACCCCAAGCATTCTATGACTCCATCATCAGCAGAAGGTGAAATCCTGGCTGTAATCCTGATTCCAGCAAGGTGAGTCTGCTTTTATTCATGTGTGATTGTGCCTTTACACAGACATGTTTTAACTCTGCCATTTGTTTCATTCCCCATACAGCACAGAGAAAACTCCTTATTTATTGGTCTTGCCTCATACTGATTTGTTAATTATAAGGTTTAGCTGCTATATTATGTAAATTCATATAAATTGTGTAAAAAGGTTATGAGGAGAAAAGGAGAAAGAAGGGAATGAAAATGCCATTGTTTCAATCCTGCTGCATTTTCAATATGAGCAGTATTTTACCTGGTAAATGACTGTCTGTTATGGACTGTGCTGCATAAGTTTTTCTCCTCCTAGWACCCGTTCAACAAATTAAATACCTTGCTGTGGGTTAAATGCAATGTCAGATCATGCTGTCTCTCAAGAGAAATATATAAATGGGTGGTTATTTCACAGGAAAAATATGATTCACATTCCCAGGCCATTAGGGAAATACYAGCAAAAGTTATATGGTATTAAAAATATAGGAGTTGGGTTTGCAAGGCAGTGTTCAATCACTGTAGCCTTGAACAGCAGGTTAAAGTCAGGGAGGGCAGTAAATCCAGCCATGGCTCTTTAACCAGTAGAGCCAGAAACATGGATCTTGTGCCAAAAAAAAATAATTTRAAGGGGAGGAAAGTCATTTCCAAAGCTTATTCAGAGATAAATAGGAGAAAAACTGACTGGATGTAGAGGCTGCAGCCCTCCTGAGGCTGACAGGTATGGATGCAGCTCTGAACAGGCTCTGGGATRTGGATGTGAGGCAGGAGCCAGGCACAGCCCTGGCCATCAGTCAGCTCAGCCCTGACGTGGCTCTGGCTCCACACACCTGCATCCTCCTGGGCAGGCAGTCCAGGGCAGAGAGGATTCCTGGAAGAGTCAATGGCTTCCATCCCCAAAGCAGTGCTGAGCTGAAGTATGTGAATTAGCAACATCAGGGATTCTTCCTCTGTGAATAAAACCTCTAAGCTGAGAAAAAGAAGATCACAGGGAGAAAGAAGAGTAAAGCAGAATGTAGCCCATTGGAATAGCTGACCCACACATTTGCTGAGTCCTTTGCTGCAGGCAAAGCTTTAAGTTAGCTTTTTCTCTGGGTTTTTGTGCGAGGGTTTGAACCTTCCTGTCATACACAGCACAACACTGCTGAGTTTTGTTAAAAACAGACCATTAATCTTGGCTGATCTTAAATTTCAGAACAAAAGTTCACCCTTGCTCCTACTCACTTTTCACTTACTCCTGAAGATGATGTACAGCTTGGGGACAAATACAAGAGAGGAATAAAAGGGCATTTACCCATAAAGAGCAAATGTAAAAATAAACACACAAGAAAGAAGGTGGATAGCTGCTTTCCTGTCACTGGATTGTATATTTAACCACCCTGGAAGTTATCCTGTCTGAGTGCCCTGATCAGAGCCCAGTCAGTGACAGGAGGGTGCTCAGGGCCATCTACAGTCAGGTCTTCTCCAAGGATGGAGACGCTGCAGCCTCTCTGTTCCAAAGTCTGATCACCCTCTTAGGAACCCAGTCTGGAAACTGCCTCCAGAATGACCACAGCTGGTTCCTACATCGTGAAGATCCCTCATCAGCTGGTACAAATCCAGTCTGGCTCTGTACAACTCTGTTTTTATTACCAAGCTGTTCCATTTTTCTGATGGCAAGAAATCCTCCTGCTATTTCCAAGTTGAGTGTATTCATATTCCATTTGCTCCTGTGCCACCACTTCTGCCAGTTCCTCCCAGGTGATATCATAATTTATCATCATAATCCTTGACCATAAAGGCCTAAAAGTTTTGTTTGTAATGAATTCAACACTTTTGCAGGTCTRCTTTGGTTCAAGTGTTGGTTGGTGKTTTTCTTCAGTTTTTATTTTCTAATGAAATATTTCCCCTGGCAGCTGCAGGTCTGCTGGAACTACCCTGCAGCCAGTCTGAATACAGGTGCTAAGTATGAATGAAGGCCTTTAAGGGGAAAAAAAGTCTATTTATTTAGCTAAACCTCATCAAAGAAGCAAGCTCAATTCTAGCTTCATAGCATTTACACAGAAAATATCATTCTTTCTCTGGCAATACCTGGGAAATCCTGCAAACCTGCAGCTGGAAGCGGTGCTCGCTCTGAGCACAGACCCAAAGCCAGGCTGCAGTAGCTGTCAAACACCAGCAAGGGGAGATGAGGCTGTTCYAAAGCACTTTCCTACCACTTTCCAACCACTGACAAGGTCAGGGTTTGTTTGCTTGTTTTCCTCTCCAAAAAGAAAGCCTCTGGTTTGCACACAGACTCATTCTTGCACAGGCATTTGACAGCAGTTTAATGGGAGCTAAAAACCAATGAGAGTTAGGTTTTGTTTCCTGCATTTCTGGCTTCCCAATTCTCTCTCTAAATGGAAAGCTCATGCTGGGAGGGTGGCACTCAGGTGATGCCTCCCCAGACATCCCCAGCACCCCATGCATGTTCAGAGGAGAGCTGCTGTCACTCCTGCRTGCTGGAAATGCTCCTAGTGCACACAGTGGGACAGTGGGTCACATTCTCAAATTCTTCCCTCCAAACGATCAGGGCCTTGGGGCAGGTGCACAGCCACACAACAGCAGTGCAGGGCCACCCTGTGCCACSCTGTGTCCCTGTCCTTCCACAGAAGCAGCTCCACTGGACCCCCATGGGGACAGAGCAGCCCCAGCCCTGGCCCCACCCCTMCACAGCCTGGCCAGGAGTGCAGAAAAGCAGCTGGTCCACGATCCCTTCCCTCACCAGCGCAAAGMCCAGTCCCCACCTGAGGATGTAAAAGAGACAAGCACAGGCCAAGAAATACCCCCTGAAATACCCTGTGAAACCTTTGTAACTTGCAATGGCTTCCKTGGCTCCAGCAGCGCCAAGGATGTGACTGAGCTGTGTCACCCTCTGTGCTGTGGCTGCACACTGCTGGGCAAACCAGGTGAAAAAAGACATCCCCTGCYAAAAATGCATCTTCTCATCACTTCTGGCTGACACGAGGGCTCAGAGGCCACAACCTCTCCCTGTTCAGCCTGTCACAATCCACACTGCTCTGTGTCATCCAGCTCTGATGCCACAGAACAAGCACAACAGGACTGTGATCCCTCTGCAGAGTTTATGCTGCAATAGATGAAGGARTCCTTCAGTATTTTCACCCTCACTGGTCACATATGATATCATGCAGGCCACAGAGAGGCCTGAATGCCTCGAGGACAGCCACACTGGATGCTGGAAGCGGCGCGAGTTCTTAAACACAGACCCTCARCTTTGATGCACTAATGAAAGGATCCATTTTTGGATCAATCCTTTATATCAGAGTTGCACTGTAAAAATATTGAATTCCTGGTCAGCTTCCACGTCTTCATTGTTTGATCAGCACTGATTGTGTGCATTATTACAAGACAAAAAAAAAAAAATCAATCACTCAATGCTATATCTTTCTTCCCTTTTTCACAATGGTATCACTTCATCTCCCCCCAGTGCTTTCAGATGTCTCATAACAACAGCTTGTGAGCATCTCATAATCTTTAACACTTCCTACAATAGGCCAGTGAGGTGTGACAATATTATTATCCCCATTAGAAGACCAAGCACAAGAAACAAAGTTTTTTATTTACCAAAGCCATTTCAAACCCTTAAACCCTGACAGCTAATTCCCAGAGATGGCAAATAAAACATCATCAGCAAAGGGACATCAGCAAAGGGACTTATTTTCTCAAGTGGAAGTCAGGGATCTGAGCACACTTGTAGCTGTAGATGGACACAACTTCTCCAGGCCTCAGCATGGCCTGGAGTCTCTGTGGGAGCCATCACTCCAGTGTCAGGCTCCAGGWCAGTGTCCTGTCCACCAAACCATCTTCAGAAGGCAGGGTTAGAAAAATGCTCCGGTGTGGAGGAGAGGGGATGTGGAGCTTAGTCCTGGAGACGCCCAGAATTGAAGCAGTACAAATATTGTCAGTGATTTTAATTAAAGACTGATTGTCACAGACATCTTTTATGAAAAATCCTTTCCTTAGGATTTTTCCTCCTGAGAAGTTGAGAGGCCTCAGGAACAAAATGTAAACAATGGTTATCTGCTGCTGTGGAATGCAACAGGTGCATCATCTGTGATTGGTCTGTGTTGGTTGTTTCTAACTAATGGCCAGTCACAGTGACCTGGCTTGGACAGAGAGTCTGAGCCACAAGCCTTTGTTATCATTCTTTCTTTTTCTATTCTTAGCCAGCCTTCTGATGAAATCCTTTCTTCTATTCTTTTAGTATAGTTTTAATATAATATATATCATAATATAATAAATCAGCCTTCTGAAACACGGRGTCAGATCCTCATCTCTTCCCTCATCCTCGGACCCCTGTGAACACCGTCACAACTGATGATCTCTTTTTGCCCAGTTAACATTTTTGCTTGTGTGGAATTTTGGGGAAACAGAGGAAATTTCAGGATTGTCAGCATTTGTCACCATTATTTTAGAGTCTCTTCCCAGAGCTATGCATTGCCATGCTGCACTTGCCACGTTCCCCCCTTGCCACTCTTGTGAGAGCATCTGGGTTTAAATGTGAAGCAATGCCCAGGGGAGGGGGGCACAGGGGACAGGGAGCAGGTTCAGTGRGTCAAACCTGAAACAGGAGTCCAGYTCCTCATTCCTATAAATGAAAGGCAGCAGAGTGCCCATCTAATGGGACACCAGAGCCACCTTAACCCACAGGCAGGAGCTGCTGCCGTGGTTTGCATACAGTGGCATGGCAGAGTAGCTGGGTGTCCATCTCAATTATTTGCCTGGCATCCATTGTAACAGTAACTGAGAAGCCTCATGATCTTTCATGTATTTGTCCATATATCAGCCAGGTTAAGGTGTTTAATTATGCCCTGTTTCATGGGAAGGAGCACCAAGGATAAAAGATATTGAGAGTATGTCCCCAGCAACCAATTTAACACCCAAGCAAGTTTGAATTTTCTAAATCAGACACTTGTAACTATAATCTCAGGGGTGGAGGATTATATTTAGATTTTATTTACTGAAAGCCTACCCAGTACTTCAGGTGGAAAATACATTAAGATTTATGCTTGGATGTAATGCCAGTAATGCGAGAAGCATGGAAATATCTTAGCTGGATGGATGTTGGAAGAGTCTCCTTTCCAGCAGGAATGTGATTAGTCCAGCCCGTTCTGCTACAGCCACCAAACCAGATTAAATCTATTTACACAACCCCAATCCCCCTCTGGCTGAGTGGAGACTGTAGCTTGCCCAGGACAGAAGCAAAATTGTCAATAAATTGGAGAATMATTCTCAAAGTTTCCAAAATACCTGGACACCTCCTGCATCTCAGCAGGACTAGACAAACTCCTATCCATTTCCAGTTGGAGATAAGAAGTCCAAAACTCTTGTGTCAGATGTTTTGAATTCTCCTTGCTGAATGAAGGCTGATTTTTAGTGATTAAATATTTACTAGATATCCCATCCAGATCACAAATCTGGCCTGAACATTTCCCTTGAAGCTAACCTTGATTGTCYCAAAAATACTTCGGTCTCCTTGACCAAGTGATATTGTTTAAGGTGATAAAATGTGAGCAAAAAATTAATGGGCTGGTTACATGAATATTCCTCCCTGAAGTATTATGGTGACATTTCTTCTCTTAATGCTTCAGTGATTTTGTTGAAGTTGTTGAATATTGTCTTATGCATTAATTAGAAATTTGAGGGGGGGCAAAGGAAATGTTAAAAAAATAAATCAATTTCCCACCCAGACCTTTCTGCAGCAATCTTACCTACTGTCTGCAATATGCTGAGTAAAAAACATTTTGTGGGAATCTCTGGTTAAAATACAGGCAGCACTCCAGTGGGTTTCAAATAGTTCTGTGAGGAGCAAAACAAATGATAAGTAGGTATAGCAAAGTTCTGGATGCATTTTCCAAGACCAGAGCTAATAAATTCTGTGCACATAAGGTACAAGCAGCTCACCAAGTTGGTGCATGTATAGAATCCAACACTAATTAACTCTGWGTGTGTGTGAACTTTGAATTGCTGAAAAAACATGTGTTGTTAATTTAATAAATCTTCATTAATGTGGCAAGTAGCAGTGACCACCACGAGAACAATTACAAATTGACCCTTTTCTAATCCTCATAATCCTGCACTGGAGAGATGYACCTAATTGGGCTCATTAAAAGTAAACATTGATTGCCAGGACCACTGGGATCCTTAAAAGGGCTGTGAAGTCGTGAAGAATCCCTGCATTCCTGATCTCCAGAGCAGCAGACATTGTTTGTTGCTTCTGGTCCACAAAAACAGCAGGAAAACTGTGGGYAGCAAGCAGTGCACAAGGCAGCAAGGAAGGGTGTGGGGCTACATTTACAGGTGAAGGGCCATAAACAGGGAACGTTACCATGCTCAGGTCACTTTAACCTCAAGGTGACTGCTGAGGGATGCAGACCACGAAAAAAAAGGGAATTAAGGGCCTCTGAACTGTGATTTATTATTGATAAGACTTTGGGGGTGTTTCGTCAACATTTTATGTTTTGTAAGTCATTAGCAACTGCAAAATGAGTGTAGGAAAACATGGGCAAATCAATAGTGTATTACATAGGCATCAGTAATTACACAGCAGTGGGGAATTGGGCCTTGGGACTTTTCAATTATTTTCTGTTGCAAATGATGTACAGGCACCTTTTGGGAAATCATGTTTTGGTCAAACACTACATATTTGCTCAGTGTGAGTCAGTGTTATGGAGGCAATCAAATAATATGAATCTTTCTGGGCTTAAAAAGTCTATCAATCTCTAAGCCTCCACTTCTGAGTCAAAGCCAAAAAAAAAAAAAAGTCATTGGCTTATTACACAGCCTGAATGTCGTCTGGCTGGAAAATTCATGTTGTTGTGAATATTCAGGCATAGCCCTGGACATCAAATTCAATGCACACTTTTCAGTGAGTAGTTTGCCTGCTTTTAAAGCCAATCTCCAACTCTTTCTTCCATAGAACATGTAAACTTAGTTAATCATTCTGTATTCCAGAGCTACACAGATATATGTGCACTTCAATGACATCTAAAAAACCTACTGCACGTCAGGGGCACTCTGGTAGCAGTTTAAAATAATTGTTCCTAACTTGCAGAAAAAGGACAATAGTGTGACCTAGTGTGGATCTCTGAGAGCAGCATCCAACAGGAGAGTGACATTTTACATGGGTAGATAGTTACAGGAATTGGGGAAGTAATTTTAAATTAAAAGAGGAGAGATTTAAGTTAGATGCTAGAAAGTCTTTACTGTGAGGGTGGTGAGACCATGGCACAGGTTGCCCAGAGAAGTTTTGGCTGCTCCATCTTTGGAAGTGTTCAAGGCCAGGCTGGGTCTGGGTGAGGCTTTGAGCAAGCTGGTCTGGGTAGAAGGTGTCCCTGCCCATGGCAAGGGGTTGGAAGCAGAGGGTATTTAAAGCCCCTTGAAACCCACATCATTCTTTGATTCTGTGGTAAATTGAATCCCACCCATTTGCCATGATCAGTGTGAGCACACACAAGGTCCAGTTTTCTCTGGAGCTGCTGATGTGCAGTCACTTGTTCAGCTCCCAGAGCTGCATGACTTGTCCAAGCCCTTTGCATCATCTACTGCCCTCAATTTCCTGCACCAAAAACCCCTTGGGTGGCAAGGAGCCACAGGAGGTTGTCCCAGTTTGTCCCACTGCTGCCCATGMTGGTGTCACACCGGTGCACAAAGCCCAGATGCAGAGAATTCTCYTACAGGGATGGAGCAGCTCTGCCTCCTCCGGGACATCAGGCAAATGCTTCTGAGCAGGCTGAGGTGGAAACATGGGAGAGCTTCATGTTTCATTGGAGCCTGACTGCAGAAAGAAGTGGAAGTGTCAAAAARGATTAGTGTGTCAGTGGTTAAAATRGTTGTGGCAYRAAGAGACTGAGGGCTGCCAAAACCAAAATAGCAAGAAAGTGTCTCTGAAGGCTGTCCTGATGCATTTCTTTGACAGATGTGCAGCTCCTCACTAACTGCAACAGCCAGTGGAGAGCAGGCTCCTCTGCAACAACCTCTCTGGCCTGGGACCGGCAGGAGATTTGGGATGGATCATGAAGGCATTTTATTCAAAACCAGCTGATTTGGTCAGATCAGAGACATTTCTGCTGCTGCACCACTGCAAGCAAAATGAGTGGTGCGGAGCATATGAGCACAGAACACACCTTTTGTGGTTTTAGACTTTAGCAGGACCCAGGTGTGGTGGGTATCAGTGATTTGGGGGCCTTCAGCATGAGAATCCAGACTATCCCACTGTTGGAGTGTCTGCACTCTCTGGACAGTCACAGATTGCAAGTTTGGACACTTTTGCTGAGAGCTCGCAGAGACCCAGCACAGGCACTTGCTAGAGGTCAGTATCCTTTGACTCCTTCAGCTGCTGAAGGAGAAGGAAGGTTTYATTCAGAAGACACCCTCAATTCAATTCACCTTTGGAATTCAACCCTTTCCTTCCATGCTTACATGGGAAGTACCAGAAAAAGAAATTTCCAGTCTRTGCATACAGAAATGCTCATCCATTCCTGTTCCCTCCAGTTCACCACCCTCACAGGAATTCTGCTTCATCCAGCATCAGCTTTGACCCAGACTTACTTCTTTTTACTCTTTAGTCTATGAGCTGTGGAGCCATGAGCTGAGTTTGACATGGGCATCTCTGTATCTCTGCTGCATGTCTGATGCCTKCCATGCATCCTGCTCCTGTTTTCCATATTTTTACCTGCCTGGCAGGCAGGCTCTGGACCATTCACCAAGAATGTGATAGCCTTGTATGCCAGCTGGGATAACTTAGACAGCACTCAGACAAGCATTTTTGGGGAGTTGGAAGATGAAATAGTACCAAAAAAAAAAACACAACACAAAAAGATAAACGCATCTTGCTATTATGTAACTTCTGTTTCTGCCTGATTTTTTTTTGGAGCTGTTTTTCCCAGCAAAAATAGAGTGAAACCACGATGTTAGATGTGCAGCATAGCCTGTGTAGTGCTCGAACTCCCTGCTGCTTCGTATTCATTAATTGAGAAATCCTTGGGCAAATTGCCACTCAAGCCTCAGTGTTGATAAATTCAGGAGTTGCTGGTACTCCAGCAGCGTGCAGAGAAGCTGAACAGGACTGATTACAGTGTGCAGCTCTATCTGCAGAAGGTTGATTATATGGTTTGCTTCCTAATTAAATATCTAAGCATCCGTTTACTGAGGAAAGTGAAATCGAGGAATCATCATTWACAGCAGCCTCGTGTGGGATAAGAGAGCCAGTGTGAAAATTCCTGGACCGCAAAGACACTGTATTGGCCAAGCCCTCTCCAAAAAAGCAGGCTGGAGCACAAATGCAGTTTTGCATAATGAACATATCCTAAGCCTTGTCACTCACAAGAGTGAGATGAAATTGGATGTGGAAGAAGCAGTAAAATCAGCTTCTGTCTCAGCTTCTGACTCAGCTTCTGGGATGGAGCTGCCACAGCATCATTGTCTGCTGGCACATCACAGGGGCTGCCCAGAGTGCAGCAGAGGGACTTTCTGAAATGATGCCTCAGGAGATAAAAATCTCAGTTCCAGCTATTACTCCTGAAGGATGGCGTGCAAGAGGCTCCCTGTTCAGAGGAGGAGAGGCAAGGGGGAGGGAGGGAGGGAAAATGTCTTCAGCAATGTCTTTTCTCTTGTTCCCTCAGTACTTTGTCACTCCCCCTTGATGCTGAATCAGACATTTACAAGCATTCCCAAACATAGAAATTACCATATGTGCTCAGCAGGATATCTGGGAATGATTTCCCCCTTCCCAACTACACATTAGGTCTCATCCTGATCTTTAGCACTTAACAGCATTTATTTCTAATGTGAATAATTAAAAATTAAAGTAAAATGGCGCTGCAGGTTTTTYTGTGGAGTAGTTGTGGAAGCTAAARGATGTTGCCATGAGAATAAATTACTATAAATTAGCCATCAATAACTTTAAACATGATGATTAGGATGCAGGAAAGTCTGAAAAGAGATTCTGAAGGACTCTGGGCACTCAGGGTTGCTCCACTGTGTGAAGTCTATCACATTTAGAAATGGATTTGTATGATATGATTGCCTGTAATAGGGGACTGGATTTAATGCCTACTGCATCTTTTTCCTTCTCAGTCAGCATTTAGAAAGTCTCTAAATTAATTTCTTCATTGTTGATTTTAAGGACTGTCGTTTTGAGACAATTCAATCTCCATTCACGATGTCAATATCTTGTCTGGTAAAACAAGGAAAAAAAGGTCATTAAAATGCTTGAGGACCAGAACTAAAACAAGCTTTTATTTCTTTTTCTTTCACTTGGGTGAACTCCTGCCTTGTTATTGTTGTTGTTGCTATTTTTCAGCTCAGCCCAGCCTGATATAGTTGATGGAAAAAGTGTGAGTGAACAATTAATAGAAAGAAAGGAAAGGCTGAGCRGGACCAACAACACCAGTGGCGRTCCCAGCAATGATTATTCTGCTYTATGATCCTATCCAAGTTCATGCTTGGACAACTTGGGCCAAGTCAGCACCTTTCATTGCTTTTAGCAGAGCTAATTCCATCTGGAGTTGAGGCCAGGTGAGGATCTAGAGAGCTGCTTCTCAGAAATCCACCTCTCACATCGAACAGATGACCTCACCTCCATTTTCCTCACAGCCCTTCGGTAGAAAAAAYGCCACCAGACAAACACAGCCCATCATTACAGTGTCTGTGGTACAGCAGATGGTATTTGCAAAAATTAAGGAAATGTTATAAGCAGGAAATTATTAGGAAAAGGCACAATCAATACACGGGAGATGCATAGAATTTAGCTGCAAATTTAGAGGTGAGAAGAATATGATGCACTTCAGAGATGAAAAGAAAATACAAAAATAAACAAATTGCATAGTACTAGACTATTAAATATTATTATCCTACCAAGAACCCAAAGTAAGTAATACTGAGGGTGACTCTATGTGGCTTTCTGTAAAAAAATAGCATATGGTTTAAAGGAAGCCATAGTCACATAAAGTTAGCAAGTTTATGTAAATAAAGAAAACAGATGCATTAGAGACTTAAGAGCAAGTTTCTCTAAGAATAAGTAGAGGCACAGAAGCACAAATGGTTCAGTAATTCCCAAGGAGCTGGTTGGTGCTGATTGTGCTATTTAAGCTATGTGTCTTGTAGGTTACTAATGCCAGCAACAGGCTGCCTGCTGCATTTTAAATTACCAGCCACTGCCAGCCCRTTGTTTTATGTGATTCCCCCTCTGAATAGATATATTTTTTCATAAATAGCTGGCTGTTCAGTGAGTCTCCCTCTGCTTTGTGGAACTCACTAAACCATATATTTCCTCTGTCAATTTGCACCAAACAATCCCTGTATGAGCTGCTGTGAGCTTCATTCAGTGAGCCAGCACTGGGTCACTACTCAGATTRGATTTYAGGAGGGAGTWCTTTACTCAGAGGGTGGTGAGGAAGTTGAACAGGTTGCCCAGAGAAGCTGTGAATGCCMAAGCCCTGGAAGTGTGTAAGGCCAGGTTGGATGGGGCTCTGAACAATCTGGAAGGTTGGAAGAAGGAACCACTACCTATGATGGGGAGGTGGAAATTAWATGGGCTGTAAGGTGTCTTCCAACCCAAACCTTTCTATGACTCGATGACCTATGAAGCCTGAAATAGGGTCAAAATTCTGTCACTAAATTTTGCAGCTGGTCACCAGAGTCTGTCAAGAGCAGAAGGGCTCCACAGAGGCATTRGAAGAAGCAGAAGGGTTGAAACTCCACTGTGTTTATTATGTGCTGCAAAATGCTGTTTTCTGAGGTATTTTCCTGCACCACAGGCCCCCCATACTTCTTAAAAAAACAGAAAAAAAAAAAAAAAAAGTAGAAAAGAAAGGATGTTTTTGGCAAAGGAACATTCTGATGAACAGGTGAGATGCAGAGGTGACCTGGTGGCTCTCCACAGATGCCACCAGAGCTGAGCACATTGAACTAAAGCTCAACACAGAGCAGTAGTGAACAGAACAAAGCTCTACCACAGCACAAGGGACCCACGTGGTGTGGGTGCTGTAGTCAGCAGTGGTGTCAGTGAAACAGAGGCTGGGACAGGGGACCTGACCACGGCCTCCCTCTGTGCAAGGGCTGAGCCCACGGACCAGGAGCAATGCCAGGGGGTCTGAGAGCCAGAGGCCGCCTCTCCATTGCATAACCACCAGGCAAGGGGACAAAAGCAAGGAGGAGAACCCATCCATCTTTTAATTACAAGCATTGTAGCTGCTCTGAGGCCCAGCAGGTAACAAAGTCATCCTGGTAGTGACAAGACACTGCCAGATTATGTTTGCCATGCCATGACACTGCACCCAAACCTAGAAATTTCATCACACAACATCACCCTCAGCCATGGGTCATACCAGGAGAAGAAGTTCAGATTAAGAACTTCACAGTCTGCACTTAAAAAGCAGAGMTATCACTGGGCTGGTAAGGCTAAGGATTAATTCCTATTTTTATTCTCTTTCACTTGTGTCCTGCATTTGAACAAGAGTTGAATGCTTGGTGAGATGAAGGGCTCAGCATACAGCATACATTTCTGAGCTGAGTTATTACCTCTGGTGCCTGGAGCAAAAGTGCCCCCTGGGATGTTTGACAGGATATAATGTCTGACTTGATGATGGAAACAAAAGAAGTCCTCTCCATGGCAGATTTAGTCTCTTGAATTTACTGATAATGCACTCTCCTCCAATAAATCAWAATTCCACTTCACCCACTCAGATGTTGGTTCCATGCGCTGCTGACATACATGGAAATGCAAACCTCCCATAAAAGTGAAAGAAAATGTAAGTTATGTTCTGACAAACAAAGAGAGACTTCAGAATGGGGGSAAAAGCCTTGGTTTACATTTAAAATTAACTCTCTGAAACACAGTAACAGAGAGATTGAAACAGAAGGATGTGCTGGTGCAGGRCACCTGCAGCTCACCTGGGTAGCTCTGCACTGAGGCTTCAGTTTGGGGTCAGTTTTCCCTTTGGTAACCCCTCCTTGCCTCTCCCCTTGCAGCCCAGAAGACGMCACAGAGAGCTCACATTCAGTGCAAGGTCACCCCGGGGAGATCTCCCCCTCCCCTGCCTCAAGCAATATGTATTAAAATGTCATTCTGGCCTTCAGGAAAAGCAATTTTCTCTGCCTTAGTGCAGGGTAGGTCTGATCCACCGCTCTGGATGGAGACATCAGCATCAGAGCCAGTCCTCCCTGCCRTGGAGAGAGCAAAAGGCGCCTGCAGGATAGGATTCACCCTCAGCTTATTTATTTTAGGGTTTTTAACTAGKGTGGATGAATTGCCCCTAAAAATGCTTGTTTGTCTCCCTTGACTGCAGCCTGGGGTGATGTTCTGAGCTGTGGGGCACCTGCATGGCAGCAGATGCCTGAGCAGCTGAGTCCTGACTTCGCAGTCAGTGAGAGAAAGTGGTTCCTGGGGTGGGGGAAATCCCACACAGGGTGCAAGCACTCATGCTTTTGCTCCATCCAGAYGAGCAAGGACTTGCCAATCAGCCGGTATGAAGAGGAGCTGAACTTTCCTTTTGCATCTTTTCCACTTTATGCTGGGAAGAGGCAGGAGAGAAAGGGAAGGGGGTGCTGTGCTTAGGGCATGAGRGCTCATTTGGGATAAGAATTTTGGGAAAGATGCAGAAGTCCTGGCCATTTCAGCAGAGCACTTGAACCTCACAGGGTGSAGGTCCCAAGGCAGCTGAACAGTGTGTGCCCAGCAGTGAAACCCCTGACACTGGCTCCTGCTCTGGCCCATTCCCACTCAGAGTGGAGCCCAGCCCATGTGTGCTCTCAGCTCCATGAAACTCAGATATTTGACCCAAGGTAGGCATGGTGGCTCCCTGCAGAAAGCTTTTAGGTCCCCCCTAGGCCAGGGCAGGGGTTATCAGCTCATCTGGTTTGGAGCTCTGGGAATGGGGTGAGCATGGTGCTCTCTGTGACTGCCTGCACCTCTCCTGGCTGATTATTCCATTTGCTAAGGAGGATAAATGCCTCTAAATGAAACTCAGCAAAATACTGAGAGCACTTTGAATGCCCCCTGGAGAAAGCAGATTGAGGGCAAGTTTAGCCCATSCACGCACAAGATGGCAATCCTTGCTGGATGGGGAAACCCTCTGCTCTTTCCTCTTATCCCAGACCCTGCAGGGAGTCTGGGAGGCGATGGGGGCTCCCCAGCCCAGTGAGGGGAGTGTGGAGCTGGAAGCCCAGCAAACAGAACAGACTGAAGAAAACCAGGCTGTGTCAATTTATCCTGGGGTCTCAGCTCTCCCTAAATCAGCAGTCTGTACAGTCAGCCACAGCCTGCTTGCATGTTCCTATATATCAAACAAGAATGAAACGCTGMCAGAAGAGCTGAATTTCATGCACAATTCAAGAAGCAGCCTGGTTGAAGAGATGTCAAATGTCAAATTTAATTCCTCCAGCTCCCCCATTTCAGTGGCAAACTGGGGCACAGCTTCCCCTAGTACAGGGCAGGGTGTGCAGGATGATGTGCAGGCTCAGGGTGCTGGCCAGGCACAGCCAAAATGCAAAATCCCTGTCCCTGCACACACTTGCTTTGTGTGGGAAGGAGCCRCTATGTGTGACAGATGAGAGCTGCAAAGCAGGCAGGGCAGCACTGTGCTGAGGGTCAGGGCTATTCCAGTGGCTGAGGATGCTCTAATTATAGTGTTGGGAGGGCTGGAAGCTGCCAGGTTTGATATGGGAATAATGCAACAAGGAGATTGCAGAGTAAAGACACTTCTTGTTTTGTTCTTGGTCGCTTAACTCAGGGACAAAGCCTTTGAGGAAGGAAAAGSAAATTTAAGGTTATAATTCAGTCCCAGGAACACTGAACACTGATATATAATTAGACAGGAAGAAAAAAATCAAGGCAGCCTTGTGTTTATTGCACTGGCTCCATCTCCTGTGCTTTTGGCACTGTGTGTTTCCAGCTGAGCTCCAGCCAGTTGACTGGGTGGTTAAATACCCTTCAGCAGGATAAACAGCTGAGGAAGCCCTGCTGCTCACTCACACAGGGCCTTTGGAGGGTGCTCAGGCAAGTACATGGCTTTATATCTATTGCACTACTCCCCTTTGCTCCTGCTCCACRCTCTGCTCTGCCTCACTGCAAAACTTTCACAGGGCTGCTCTTCAGAGTTACAGRATTTACAGCAGCATTTCCCACATCTGATTATTCTTAGGGTGCTTTGCCTGGATAGTTGTGAGCTGCACAGCCTGCAGAAGCTTTGCTTGACGTGTCTCAGAGCAGTCACCTGSCCCTGGTAGAGAGGAGGTCTGGGAGGTGGGATGGGCAGAAAACTGACCCCAGCCCTCAGCTCTGCTCTTGCCTTTATGAGAGGGAGAGTCACTTTGCAACCTGGTGCCTCTGTTTCCCATTCAGACAGATGGAAAAATCAGTACAGAGGCATAGCATATTCTTGGGCACTTTGACCAATACAGCAATCAGAAATGGGAAATAGATTCTTTGATATCACTCACAATCCACYCCCTGGGCCGGCTGCCTGCCTGTCTGCCCCAGCTTTCCATGCCTTGCTGTTCCAGCTCTCCCATCTCAGAGATCCTCACCCCTCCCTGGCACACCTCCCCCTCTCCTGTGCTGCAGCAACCTCTGCTCCAACTCTCTTTTTTCACAAGCTCCAGTGCAGCATATTACCTCCATTTTCTTTCTCCCCTTCTCCTGGGGTTCCTCCTGTGAATTTCTTCAGCTCCTGCAGCTCCCCATCCATCCCCTCTCCCGTGCCCGCCACAGCAGCCAAGGCACTGCCTGCTCCCCCGTGGGCGGCTCAGTCAGTGATTTCCCCCAGCTATTCCTGCTTAGCAGAGAGGTTGTTTATTTCYCTTTTTTTCTGTAGTTATGTGAACATTCACATCATGTATGGCGGTGTTTTGTTGGGTTTTTTTTTTATAATTTAAAAAGTAGGAAAGAGCTGGCAGCCGGTATCTGGTGTAATGCCAGAGCACTGGAGAAGCATAAAGGACAAGTTTTGATCTGTTTTGATCTGTTTACTCTGATACAATTCCTCAGGCAGGGATCAATCACTTCAAATCAGAGATGCTGTAAATAATTTACAGTAAATACAGCTAAAATCAAGTACACTGATACAYTTTTATTTTATCCAAGATAGAGTTTAGTTAAATCCAAGTCAAATTTGTCCCAGATGTAACTCCAGTAACAGCAGTAAACATTGGACAGAGAGGAACTCAGCTCATTTGCTTTACCTTAKCTTATTTATGGAAACTGAAACACTGCTAATGCAAGCAAAAGTGCAAGGGAGAGTACAAGCTCACAGCAATCCCCTCTCCATGGTCACCATGGCTATTTGTGCTTTGTTTCACTCTATTTACAAATTATTAAGCATATTGACCATGGCTCCGTGTTTTGAAGTCAAGAATGCAAAGAATCCATTTTTATTACTTTATTAACCTTTTTTCCTTAACCTGGTAATAAAACTACTCAGTTGTGTGGTGAAATCTCAATTAAAATTTGCCTCTCCAGGAGCCACAGAGTGAAATGCTCCAGCAGTTATCAGAGTTGTTTCCCTGTAAAAGCAGTGCTCAGTTACCAGATTCTGCTATTCAGTACACAGATCCCTGCTTTCCAGCAAGCATCGTTTCAGGAGGTGCTCTGAAAGCTTTCTGGCTCTCCCAATGACTGCTTCTCTTTTCTTTCACAGCAATTACAGTCTCTTCATTTAATTTCAATGGAAACTTTAGTGTTTTAGACCTTGCCCATGGAGCTGAATGCTCATCTCTGGATCTTATTTCCAGTCCTCAGGAGGACCGGTTTTGATGACCTAGTCTGATTACAGCATCTTTGACAGCTTTAAAGGAATTTGCCCTGGGGAAGAAGACAGCTGCTGCCCTGATGAGGGATTTTTCTGAGCAGGCCTCCCAAGCCAGACATGTCAGTGTGAGATGCTGCCTACATTTTTCATCCTGACCAACAGGTACGTCTAAAAAAGGTTGTGTGTTCTAGGCTGCACAGGCCAGTGTGGAGAGAGCCTCTGCTGTTAAACTGCTTAACCTGTTSCTGTCAAAACACTGCAGCTTCTTGGCTTCTTTTCCCTTGTGTTCTATATTCAGCCTCTCTGAAAACTGTGGGCCAGATCTTTGTGCTGGTGTAAAAAAAAAGTGGCATTTCTTCTTCATTTTATAGAGACTGCAGGGTAGGAACAGTCTCTTTGCCAGTGTCTGCAGGTCTTGTATAGCTCTGGTCTTAAACAAGGCTGACAAAATTGAGCACATTATTTGTGAACAATAGTACCTCTTATTAGGAGCTGCAATAAAATAACTCATCAGATTTTTAGAGTTGAATCAGTATAAAAGCAATATGGTAATAGGTTTCCCTAGAGCCTGTTTTTTTCATGAATGTTGAAAAGAAGATTATCGACATTTCAGATCCTAAACAACCCATTTTACCTCCAGAAAGGGGGTGTGATCTGCTTAACATGGTGTGGATTAGGAAAGCTCCATGTTCTCTTCCTAATGACRTACCCAAACCAGGGAATTAAACTCTATTTTGCTCAGATAAAGTATCTAGAATTAATGGATCATGATTCAGATGAGTATGTTTTGCAATAAAAGATTTTGAAAAGTATCTGAATTTACCAAGTTTTATATAKTCATCCTGGAGCAGCTACTTTACTTTTTGGGGACCAAATAAAGATTTCAGATTGAAGGGCCAGAATTACCACTGCATGAGCTGGGACACTGCCRAGATTTAGAAGAAATCATCCCCAAGCCATTTTCAGCCTTGGTTTTGTAAAAGAGATAAGCAGAAAGCTTGGAGTTCTGTGAGGTGTATGCTACACGGAGCACTAACTTCTCCTCCCCAGTGCCAGCCCATTTCCACCACATGCTGTTCCAAAATCAAGCTCTGAACTGACAAGTAAAGGTGACAGTTACCAATGCCACCTGCTCTAAATTCTCCAAGTTCACCTTTTGCTCCTCTGTATTTTTATTTAYGTTTCATATTTTAAAAATTGTGTTTCATAGAAAAAAAAAAAAAAAGGAGTGTCATAGCATCATTTTGCTTTCTTGGAGTTATTTGATTTGTGTTTGGTAAAGGCAAAAGAGCTGAAGGTCTCCTTTTCTGAAATGACAATGGAGAGCACAGAAAAGAGCAAACCCACCAGCTTTGATTAACCTGGCAATTCTTARTCTAAATCTCTGACACTGATGCTGGCTCACACTGGATCCTTCTGAAAGACAGAACAGAGTGGYGGCTCCTGGAGCATCCCTTGCTAAGAACCTTTTGATGTGGGCTGTCAAATGTACCATTGAAGAAGCTGACACTATTTCCCAGTTCTGGCATTATCCACACAGCAAGTAACAAACCTTGCCAAAAGCAGGAGTGTCAGGAAAAAGTGTTTCAGGTCTACAGAGGTGTCACAAAGGCAGGAGAGAACTTCTGGGAAGAAGAAGTGGTGGTGTCACTTCTCCATCATCTTCACTTTAAAGTTTCAAAGAGCGTTGGCCCACTATCCTCCAGAAAGAATTTAATATTAATAGGAAAAAATGCTAACTATAGGAACACTCCAGTCTCAAAACTTCCCCCAAAAGCATTTTCTGGAGTGGGTATAATTCATGAAAGAGAGAATGCAAGACACTGCACCAGCTCAGTGTACCCAAAAGTTTGGTCTTTGTCAGGGAACAGCCTTGTAGTCAGAATCACATAATAGAACAAGAGCTCAGCTTCCATGCTTCTCCCTTCAGACACCATGATTTCAGCATCYCCACAGCAGTCTCATGAAGCTACATTCCTTGCCTTTGTATTTCTCTGCCTTTAAAAGAAAAGGCAAAGTAATTTCTGTTGTTTCATTGAGGAGACTGAYTGAAAGGCTCATACATCTGAGATGATGAAAAATATACTGATGAAAACACTCCACATCAGAAAAAATATGCRTTTGTTGAAGCAGAGATGATTCTGACCAGCATATTAATTTAAGCKGAGAGATTTCCTGTTCCTGGACCCAAATTTCTGATAAGAATGAAGGAGAGAATGGGRAGAAAGAGAGACAGCTGAGCTGTTAGCAGGCAGCTAATAAGAAACTGCATCTTAGGGGCATTGCACTTGAAGGTTCTGATTCAAATCTGCCAGGGGTCAAAGCTGGACCCTGTTTTCCCACTCTGCTCTCAAAGCACATCYTGCTCTCAGCTACTCCACTGTAAGACACAAATTGTCCTGGTGTGAGCAGGATCCTACAATCTCTCRCAGGAATGCCAAAGGATGCTCTGCTTTGGGATGAAAGCACAACTTAAATATTCAGCTTGCCTCTGCAAAACATAACTGGCTTTCAACCTGACTTATCTGTATAGCCTGATGCCAACAAGTGTACTTTGATGTTCTGCCTGAATTTTCCCTTGCTTATTTTCTTTGCCTCAGCTTAAACTGAGATGAAATTGAATATAAACTCCAGAAGCTCTCAGCCAGTTTTGAAAATTGTACCAATTACTTTTTGTTAAACCTATTTGTTTTGCTCTGAAATCACCAGTCTCCAGGGCTTGGAGAGGTGGATGAGAGAGACTTGCATACTAATTAGAAAAACAAATATCATCATTAATAGACTTAACATTAACGTAAAGCAGCTGCCAATGACAGAGGGATTTGTCACTTTCTTTTTATAATCTTTATCATCCAATATCATCATCCAAATGCTTTCCAATTCACGGGGGTTTTTTACTCATTTGGGTTTTTGTTACACTTCAATCTGCTCTTTTCTCCATTTTTCTGTTCTTTCATGTCATTAATGTGATCTAATCCTCTTCCAAGGTGACACTACAAATGGAGCTCAAGTGCCTTTACATCAGTGCCCTCAAATCATGTTATTGTGTCTTGGTGCTTTGTGATTCCCTTGGCTCCTTCCCTTTCCATTGCTGCCAGCCCTGCTTTTTGCCCCTCTCAGGGACAGTTTGGCATTAATGGCTGCCAGGTTTCTAAAATCCTTYTTAGGGGAGGCACAGTGGCTCACAGAAGTCAATTGGAGTCTTTTGATACCTGGGATTAAGACAAAACCACTAATCCCCTTTTGAGGCTGGATGCTGCAGTCATCCTAGCTGGATTTCTCCTCAGGTCAAAGCTCACCAAGGAATGTGGGCAGGAAGCCCCAATGAATACAACATCAAGCACAGAGTGATTACTGCTAAAATAGAACTCCTGAMGATAATACCACTTTCCCTGTTTCTAAGCAGTTTTCTTTGCATGCCTTTTCTATTTTATGCCAGCTCAGATGTCCTCCTGCTGGCAGTGGGTTTCTCCTAATTCATCTCATGGCTGATGGCACCTCTGCCATCAACAGCAGCCCAAATGCTGTGGGCAGCAGTTATAGTTCCACTAGATTTTGTTCCTGAAATACAAAGAGTGTGTAACAAAAGCTGACTCAGAATGACTTCACTCGCTCCAGCCCTGTCCATCTCCCACATCCCACATCAACAGGACTGACTGATTTGGAATCAGTGAGSCAACAGCAGAAATTAGCATTTGGTTCCTTGGTAACTCTTACTCGATCAATACATATTTTACATTTTAGGTCCCAGTGACAGCATGATCAGAACAAATTATAAAATCTCAGGTGGAATAAACCTAATGGCTGTGGGACATTTCTAAAATAAAAATGCATGCTGAATCACAAATAATAGCTTGGCTGCAATCTCAGGAGTCTAATTATGAAATGGATGTGGAATCATTCTGTAATTATTTAGAAAGTTCATTTCAGCAGCCAGAAATTCTCTCTATGTTTACTATATATCATCACAAGTCCTCTGTGGTTATTTGTAACATCTTCCCAGAAAGACACATGAATAAGAGAGGCAATTTTAAGAAATGGAGACAGATTCATGCCTTTTATAAGTCAATGAACTCATGCCAGGAATAAATTGAGACCAAATTCCTCAACAGAGTTAAATCACTTCCAGTCAGTCCGAACAAAGCAGAGTTTGCTCTGCCCTGYAGCAGGGATGTTCTCACCATAATGCAAAACCCTGCAACACTTCTGCTCCGTGCTTCTATCCTTGTCTTAGAAAAGATCCCAGCTTAAATCAAGGAAAACCTGTGCACAATGTGGATTTTAAACTGGTGCCACAGCTCCAGGAACATGATCATCACTTCGTAGGTCCTGCTACATGGTCTCCCTATACTCAGTGCTAGTGAGGCTGCACCTTGAATCCTGTTTCAGTTTTAGGCCACTCGCTACAAGAAAGGCATTGAGGTGCTGGAACAGATCCAGAGAAGGACAATGGAGCTGAAGAGGGGTCTGGAGCACAAGAYTTAAGAGAAGCAGCTGAGGAAGCAGCTCCAGTTTTGACTGGAGAAAATTAGGTTCAGGGGAAACCATCTCACTCCCTACAAATACCCGGAAAAAGATTATAGATGGGAGGTGTTGGCATCTTCTCCCAATTAACAAGAACTAGAGCAAGAGGAAAAGGCCTCAGATTGCACCAAGGGAGGTTTAGATTGGATATAAGTAAAAATTTCTCCACCAAAAGGGTTCTCAGGCACTGGAACAGACTTCCCAGGAAAGCAATTGGGTCACGGTCCCTGGAGGTATTTAAAAGACATTTAGATGTGGCGCTTGGGGATGTGGTTTAGYGGTGGCCTTGGCARSGCTGGGTTAACAGTTGGACTCACTGACCTTAAAGATCTTTTCCAACCAAAACAATCCTGAGATGCTACATCTGCAAATAGGGCCATGACTCTGCCTGCAGAAGTGGGTTCTGCTGGGATGGATCAGATGGCCACATGCAGCACCACCACCCCAACCCAATTTCTACAGAGGTCAGCAGTCCAGGCCCACAGGTCCTGGGTGAATGGCCCAGGTCTGCCCACCTCCATCAAAGGGGTACTTTCAGATCTGTGTGACCATGAAAACTTCCAGCACAGAGCAGTAATAACTAAAGGGCAAAGAGGTCCCACTGGGAGGGAATCCTGAGGGTCCTTCATGGAGCACCACAGCGACTGTTGGTGCTGCACTTTGCACTGACCACAACTGCGCTTCCCTGGGAAAAAACACACCTGGATTCACAGCTCCCTGGCCATCACAGGRACTGACAGATATACAGGAAGCAAAACTGATTGCTTTCATCCTGGCTGGCTACATACACCAAGTGTTACCAGATCATCTTCCCATTCAGTGCTCTGTTTCCATTATGCTTTGCTGTTGATTATTTTTTTCACCAACTCCATGAAAAAGCCCCATTTTGGATTGACCAACAGACAACAGATTAATCATGATCCTTCTGAATGTAGAATGGAAACATGCAGTCCAAAGAGCTGATTTTTGTCTTGAGGCTGGGATTTACACAGTGTTTTTTTTTTCTGGAAGGCTGAGGAGAAGAAAKGGTGCTGTATGACATCTCATGGGTGTCCCAGAACTCCCAGCAGTAAATCTGTTGGTCCAGAGGCAGAAAAAGGAAGAAGGCAACAGCCAATTATACTCTGTGGTGCAATTTGCTGTTTTACTTCCTGATGTACTCCCTGACTAGTGGAAAATCACTCTTGGCAAACACAAAACTTACCCTGCTTCCAAAAGGTGCATTTCTAAATTATTAATCAAGAGTACACAGAACCGTGAAAGGTGGAATACTGAACAAAGGCTCAATTGACACCCTGGAAGTTGAGGAAGATATGGAAGACTCTCCTCTAATTTATTTATTCCTTTTCTGTTCTGTTATCCTGATATGGTGCTTCCAGTTACCACTGCACCCCACACTGTATGGGATTACGTGATTTTGTTTTCAGATTGTTGGAGATAAAGTTACTTCATTATTAATATATATGCACTGTGCATATCCATAAATATTGAATATATACGTGTGTGTGTGTGTGTAAACCTACTGCAAGTGTTAATAGTTAAGATAAACGAAGTCCATTATTGCAATGAGTGACTATTTCTATGACCCTATTTGCAATAAAAGCAGATTCAATGATATGAGAAAATTGCTAGGTTTCAGAATAATTGAACCAGGCCAGAYGAATCCCCACAAAGGCATCATTTACAAAGTACTTTGCTTGTCTAAAATATTTATTCCCACAGAAGGAAATGGAAAAAGAGTTCATATGGTTACACGGCTATCCTCTGAGTGTAAAATTGTTTTATCATGTTATGTTTATTTCCTAGACATCTTCCACTGAGGKATTGCAGAAAAAATACTGGCTGTGCAGTTAATTCCTTTGTGTGGACTGTTCATATTTATTCTCTGGGAAGTCAATCATGTTTTGTTTAGGCATGTTTTGTTTTTCTGCTGAGCAAACACTTAAGCAACSCTTTTCTTGTAAAAACTTATTTGCATATACAATGTGCACCATTCAATGTCAGTGCTGCACAGAGAGTTGAAATGTTTTTGCTTTCTCTCCTATGTAGCATGGGAAGTAGTGGATTTCTTGATTAAAATGTTGGTGTTGCTCTTTAAGACTGCATTATATTGTTCATGTTTAAGGGCTACACCAGTAGTTATAGATAATTTTAGTTTGTCTTTTATTGAAAGCCTGGATAGATTTTTACTATTAAATGTTCACAGCAAAATGATTCCAAGCAATCTACAGACAAAGAATTACTCCCAGCAATTATCCACTGAATAAATCTGAATAATGAATACATTGACAAAAGTCACTATCTATTTGTGAACAATTAGCTGAAAGAAATAGAGGTGACACTCACAAGCTAAATAATTCATTTATGAATTATTTGTCCAGCTTTGTTTCTGACGTACTTTGCATGAAATGGGATCAAAGCTTAGATGAAAAATTACTTTAAAAAGAAAGGCAATATTAAAGGAAATTCTTACAGCTTTTAATGCAGAAATCACCCCACTATAGTAACAATTATTTATTACCAGTGATTTCAGAGGCTTGAGAAGTTATTTTCCTGGATTCTTTTMCTTTAAGCATTGGGCTGTGTTTTATTCCTAACATGTATCCAATTTTAGGTTGTTAAACTACAATCAAAAGCACTCAGTAGCACTGGAACTGTCCCTGTCATGAGATTTGAACTCCTGACATCTTTATCCACTGAAACTTGAGTGCCCAGGTAACTACTAATTATTCAAGCACTTACAACCATTACTATCAATATAATTAGCACATCTTGAGATAAAAGTGAGAATGCCACTATGAAATTATCATCCCTGGCATTTAGAGAGCAATCTTTCATGAAAACATTTATAAGCTGCCCAATTATTTTTCAATCAAATGAACAAAAAAAATTGTTTACATTTAAGGGGAATCTAGAACTGAAAAGAAATGGTTTCTGGCATGGGAAATTATAAACGTTGTCTCCATATGTCCATTTCTTGAATACAACAAATCCCATCAACTTCTGCATTGGTGGTTATTTGGTTTTTTGGTTTTTTTTTAATTACCAAAAGATATTTTTCCAAATACTTAGAAAACTGTAAAGCCTTCCTTTGAACAAAGCCAGGTTCAGTGAAAAAGGCATGAACAAGGTCTTTCCTTTGGGTCTAAAAGCTGACAAGTGCATTGCCCCACTCTGCAGAATAAGAGGCTGCACAAGACCTTCTTATGTGCCTTGCTGGGTGACACTAATAAAAATAAATGAGACAATTCCCATGGACAAAATCAAAACTAGATGAGGATTAGACTTTAGCTTCCCTAATCCCACCTACATCAGTTTTGCTGGCCAAAGCAGGCAGGTAAATTCCTTCTTACATGAATTAGTAGTAAGTGACTTTCACAACAGGAGGAAGGAGGAGCCAGAGAAGCCAGGAACCATGGTTTGACAGCTTTTGTCACTTTTCTGTCTAGGATCTACTATGAACAAAATTTTAAAGACTGCCTTTTCCCCACCAAAAGCCATCTTAGATTTCCTGAAATAACCTCTGTGGAACACTTGCAGGACACAGCAGAGAGGGGATTTTGGAAGCATTTCACAAGGCCTGCAGCTGTGAGCTGGTTTCAGCATGAGGAAAAGCCCTCCATCACCCCAATGCACAGGAAAGAGAAGGTAAGGTAACTCTCTTCAGGGGGCTTTTAGATATGGGGCATTCAGTGGAGAGCCCTAGACCAGCATAATCTATTCCTCTCCACATGGATGCTGATGTCACTAAGGGCAGGCTTGAGGACAGTGCACCCATGCAGAGGCTGAGCTGCAGGAGSGCAGCAAGTCCTGAGGGGTTTGCTGACCCCACAGCAGCCACAGAAGCTTCCTCTGCTGCCCTGGCCCAGTTTTCTCTGGGGGAGGATCCCAACCCTTTCCATCTACTCACCCATTCCCCAAATCCCTGAAAGAAAGTGAGTAAGTAGTAAAACCTTCAAAGCAGCTGTGCCCTCTGGCTCCCAGTGCCAGTACGAGCATCTTGCCACCCTCTCTGCACTGCAGAGCAAGGGCCAGCCTGAACATGACATGGAAATATCCATCCAACCCCCTTCTATGAAACCAAACCATGTACATTACACATGGCACTGCAAACAAATAGCTCCAGGAAAAGAACAAAAAAAAAACAGAAGCACAAGCTTGTGCTTGCAGGGACAGCAAACCAATATATTTCAGCAATCATGGCAGGTATTTCTAACTAGAAATTGTATATTTGGTGATGCCTAGCCTTCAGTATTTGACAAGGGACTGTTAAAGCCTCTTGAACAGTAAATCACCTCTCTTTCTATCAATAACCTTATTATAATATGAGTAGAAATGTCAAATGTTTAAATCCCACTTTATTACTATAATAATGGATTTCATTTGTAAAACATATAAAGTGAGGCCATAACTGTTCTGGAGGGAGATATCTGTCATCCCACTATATTTATATAATTTGCTGGTGACTTTACCCACATATTTTGAACAGAAGAAGGATTAAAAGCAATCCCACTCGCAAGGTTTTTGTGATTGTGAATGGATTCTGGCAAGAAATCCAACATGATCACAGAAATGCAGCAATTGCTATTAAAAACCACCCCCAATGCACATTCAGGCAGAACAAACACATAGGTGTTTATCTGTGACTTGCTCCATTCAGGCCCTCTCCCGCTGCCAGAGCAGCCCTGCTTCCAGCTGCACAGCCAGTATTATCACTGGGTGCTATTTTTGGCTCCTGAGTACATCTCATCCTTCCCACGCCAGCCCTGGTACAAAGGACACAAACTCTTCTTCCCCCTCCTCATCCTCCTCTCCGCTCCCGTCTGCGCGGCGCCGCTGCCAGCTCTGTCCCCCTGCTCAGGGGCTCCTGAAGCTTTTCCCTGCTCCTTCTCAGTTTCTGGGCAAGAGCCTTTCCATCCAAAGCTTCATGTGGGAGGCTTCATGTTGGCATCCAGAGTACATGTCCCAGATATGTCCAGCCTCACTTCCTGATCCTGGTGCCAAAGAGCTGCAGGTAAGTAATCTTCTCATGGGGGATGAAGTCCCTGTGCCCAGTGCCTGCAGCTTGTAACAAATGGGCTGGTTTTAGGGTCATACAATTGCCCAGCCATCACTTTGGTAGGTTTCCAGCTCTTGCCACAGTATGCTAACACCAGATTTCTGTCTGAGGGGGCAGTGTTTTGTTTATTCTGACAATGTGTAGCTTTGATTTCTGTAGGCTATTAAGGTCTAGTGAATATCATGAAATCACTTCCTTTTTAAGGTCTTCCTTGGCTAGGTGCTGTCCAACCAGCCAGCTGTTTCATGTTTTTCTCTTCTGATGTGCTGTCTCTGCTAAGTGTTTGGAAAAGYTCATATGGGCAACAGCTGCCCTTCGAGTTATAAATCTCTTCAAATACAAGGTTCAGTTTCCTTGGTCATGCCACAGGAGAAGCCCTTATAGCTATAACCACCCCCAGCCTGAGCTAGGCTGTGTCTCCCTAAACCTGTTTCATTTTACACAGAATAATCAAATATTCATTATGTGAGTAAGTGTGTGTGTGGCTGTTGCAGAGGGATTGGGGTGTTCACCTGGCAGATGAGAGACCCTGTTCCCAGTGACCGCTCCAATGAATATTTAAGTATTGCATATTAAGTATTCATTGGAGCAAGGATAGGAGCAGGCTTCTGCCACCCCCAAGGGAGCACCCAAACACGAGGCTGTAAAGTCATTCYTTCTTTCTTTCTTTAGCTCAATGAATATTTAATTATTGAAGGCCAAACAAGACAGCTCCAGTGGCAGAGACTGAGATTCCCTGTTCCTGTGTGTGCACCATAACCCTGATGATGAGGGCATGTATATAGACACAGCTTTGTACTTCTTCGGCCTCAGAAAGAAGTGAAATCCAGGTTTTCCATAACCTGAATGGGGCTTCCAGCTTCTTAGCTGCTGAATGAAAAACACAGAGCTCCAACACACACTGTCCCCAGTCATGAGACAGAGGTGATATGACCCCAGGATCAGTGAAAGCATCCTTATCAGTGATGAGATTGGTTTTATGAATCTCTCAGGAGAAGGGATCAAAGACATTCCTCAACCCATGACAATTCCTGCTGGCTATGTAATATGTCTTTTGAGGTTATCCAGAATGTGATGTGTAAGAAAACCTATTTATCCCCTTTACTCYGGGGTCTGACACCCCCAGACTGCARTCACTGGGACCCAATCCTGCTTCTGCAGTCCAAGGAGTGGGTGTGTGAAATGGTGAGCATGGGGAAAGCATCCAACAAGAAAAGTCAAGGCAATGGCATTTGGGTCAATAAAAAGGACAAAAGTAGATAATTGAGGAATAGAAAGATTAAAGCAAGGAGAAGAATTGAAGTAAGGAGCATGCAATCACTGAGTGGGGGAATAACAAACAAGAGGGGGAAAAGGGAGCAGAGAGAAATCCAGAAGAAATAATAACCTTTATCTAGCAGAGGAACAGAGGGGAGAGATGGAACGGTCTAGAGAATATTWCTTCAGTCGTAAAAATAAAATGTTAAGGATCTCTAGCCCTCACTTTGAAAAGCAGAACAATTGCTATCTGCTCTCTACTGCCAGGACAGTGGGTGTCTGAATCGAGGTTCTTTGGATTCACCTTGGGCAGTTGACTGTGGGAGCCCTGCCATGCAGCACAGTGAGTTATTACTATTATTGCAGCTCTGATTCTTGTAATTTCAAAGAATCCACAGCATTATGATTCTGTTGTCAAAGACTAAATATGGTTTCCAAGCAAAAACCAGAGCAACAGCATAATTGTTATTTTGAAATGGGAATAAATTACCTTCTTGTACCCACCAGGAGTGTCCAAACCCAAGTCAGCTTCACAGTCCCAGTTGTTGAAATGGTAGTGCTGCATTCTGAGTGGAACTGCTTAGCTCAGAACATTTCAAAGGTGCTCCAAATGATATGGTTCATATATTTCATATCACATTTATGTTGTTCTAAGAACAGCCCAAGGTTGTTGAGCAGCTACCTTCAGCAAATATTTGTTACAATTTAGAGAAATCCTTTCTGAACATTTTGCTGTCCATTGGTTTAACTATCCTTTTCCCTGAGAATACAGCTTTAGAGTACTGCAGATCAATGGCAATGTAGGAATATCCCTTTTGTTTGGCTGTAAATATGACAGTGGTCTGTCCAAGCAGATGTGTTACACACCATGTCCTYCAAGGGACACAGTAACACATCCACCAAAGACCAAAACTGCACCCAGATATGTCAGCCTGTTCGAATAGTCACGTTTTGTGTTTTGATCAACTCTTTAGACAGATGAGAGCAGCTCTCCTCCTTCCATAYTGAGGAAAAGGCCACCTGTGGACCAAGCTGTGGGGGAGAARCGGAGAGCAGAGCGAAGGGTTCGATTTCGTGAGCCAGAAGAAGTCATTGAACATGGTATGCTCAAGCTATCAGAATTTTGGCACGACCTTTCCAGCTTTTAACATCCACTCTGTCTGTCCACATCAGCTTCCCCCTCTGATAATTTGTGATTTTCGGCTCAGCACAGAGCAGAGGATGGATGATGTTTGCTCTGTGCTCTGCAGAMCTGCATCTGGTCCAGTGCCTGCCTGCCCTGGGATGGACAGGCTCCTGCCTCACCCTCAGCTGCTGTCACAGTGACTCCTGAGTCAGCCTCCACAGGGGTCATTGTCCACCCTGGGCCTGGCTGGGCTCCTCCAGAACAATKTTTCCACTCAGGCCAAATTTAAACATAATTATGTCACTGTGGGTAACTAGGATGCCACAGAATACAACAGCAGAGGTCTGAGCCTAGCAGCCAGGATGTAATAACTTCAGCCAACAGAGGCACCCCAGGACTGACACAGCTAACAAAACCTCTGGTCTTTTCATTCATGAGCCRAAATATTGCAAGTAGATCAGCTGGGAGTGACCTTAGCAGAGGTCTGGCACAAGGATCCAGTTTGCACTTCTGCACGTGCTGTATGCCATACCAAATAATAATTGCTGTTACCTTCTGRCTTTCCCAAACTCATCTAACCAAGGAAATTGTATTTATTGGTAGAGAACTAAAATTATATGGGTTTGATATGTCAGGTGGTCAAAACACAGGTGGCAGAATGGTAAAATTTCTGTCAGCCAACTGTTTGGACTCTACAGCTTCTGAAAATAAGGCTTGGCATCTGCTGTGTCTATAAACAGAACTCTCACTTGTTTCTTGATAAGCTTGTTGACATGGCCTGGGCTCTCCCACCAAAACTGAACTCCTGGAGAGACTCAGTGAGTGAGCCTTAAATTCCTCAAAGCTCATCTGACTKCTCAAGAGCAGGATTCTGATGGGAATTAATAACTCCCTCAGCTCTCTGCCAGGGTCCATGCCCCACATCAGCACTGGGAATAGCACTGGGAATCCTGCAGTCAGCCCAGCCCAGGGGACCAGGCTGGTCTCCCCTCGCTCTGACTTCAGCAAAGCCGCCCTGGAATTCATGCAGGGAGCTGCAAGCATGGAGAAAACTCTGAGACTCTCTTTCATGGAGACRTGAGAAATGTTCCAACCCATAATTAGTATTCTCTGTTGCAAACAGTCTGTGATTTAGATTATTTGCTGTTTGTCCACACAATATTACTCACATTAAGGCTGGTAAAATAAAGGTTTCTGGCACCACTGAAATTTTTCCATTTCCAATCCAGGACTTTTCATCCTGGATTGTGTCTGGGCCTGGCTGCCAAGCAGACACATTTCTAGGATATTGTTGATGAAAGTTAGTCTGACAGTGCTTTCTTAATTTTCATTCTTTCAGCCTGCTGGCAAAARTCCTTTCCTTTCTAGGAATTATGTGGAATAGGGAGGGGTTTTAGCAGAGCTGTTTCCTGACCTCCCTGCAACAGCAGCAATCCTGCCTCTGAAATCTCCCACACAATAATTTTTCCTCACTTTCCTGAAGTGCACCTGCATCTCTTCATGTTTGCATGGATTGGGTAGGTCCTCACCCAGAGCCAAAAGTGCTCTAAGAGGTTGCCCAGCATCTCCAAGGTGACAGRCAATTTCAGAGACACTCCTTGGTCCTGGCTTTTCTTGTTCACCTGCTGCCAAGAGACCTTTCCAGGCAAGTAAAAACATTTTCCTTTTGTTTTCTAGTAATTTCCTGCTGTGACTACGTAGTGGGTAAGTTGAATTTTTCACATTATAACTGTGAGCCATCCATAGCATTAACCTGAGTTTGCTTTTGCAGCTGGTGGGAYGCACTGTGCAAATACACCCTCCATGTGCACAGCAGTTTGTGTTGTCAGTGGTTGTTGCTTTTTCTTCTCAACATAAGCAGCACCTGGTGCTGATGAGGTCTGGTGCAATTTTAAACAAGACATCTAGTAAGACAAATAGTGGAAACAAAAATTAAATCCCTGAAGCTATTTTTAATTTAAACATAATTAATATATTTTATGGCATTCGAATAGGTACAGGTTTCTCACTAAGATATGCAGGGAAAGCACCCCAAGCTAAACAATAGTTCTCCCTGCTGAGTTTTGTATGAGGGGAAGAGACAATTCATTTATATGCTATCAGCAGGGTAGAAATAATAAAAATAATCAGGTTTTTTGAGGTCTGGCAACCTCACAGACCCCCAAACAAACGAATGTATGTGGATATTCTGATGATGGTGATCATTTCTTGAGGCCCTGGACAACAGGCAGCCCCTGCTGTAGGCAGTGCAGTGAAGGGGAGAGGGCTGTCTATATACATGTRTATATACACACACAGAGCTGTAGTTTTGGGAGGCCAAAAAGCCTCTCAGGGATTTGTCCCCATAGCCCTCAGCTTTTGCTCTTGTCCAGGAATGGGGGCTGTGTGCTCATGGCAATGGAAGCATCATCTAGGGCTGTTATTGGGCTGGAATCAGGGTACTACAGCCAGAAAGGCAAAGATCAAATATTCTTCAGGGCATGATAGGAATGTGTACCCAAGGCAGGAACTGAAACAAAATCTCCTGTGTTCAGGTCCAGTGCTCTTCTCAGATGAGTTGCCATGAGACTGGGCACAGGTCTGTGCTCTTCCAACAAGCAATTTAACTAACAAATTTAAGCATTAAATTTCTAATTGTAGTCTAGAAAAGCAAATTTGATTTTCAACACCTAAATGTAGTGATGGGCTGAAGCTGTTGTGAGCATAGCTCATCACAAAAAACTCATCACAATTTTGCAARTGAAATTACTTTTCTGCATTATTTTTTTTCTTTTCATGGACAGAACATATTTCATAACTGAGAGGATATAAGGAAAGCCCAATTTTACATTTGAGATCACACAGAAATTTCACATGGAAAGTAGCTTTTTAAAAGTTGAAACAGGTTACAAGCACTTCATGTGAAAGGGTTGATGTGAAAAGCTGTTCAGCTTCCACAGGAAGGTTTCCCTGCTCCCATGTGTGTTCATCAGCCAAGCCCCACGTTGGAAAAGGCAGGTGGGGCACCCAGTCAGGGGCTGCAGCCTGTGGAGTGGGAAATCTCACGAGGGAAACACCGACTCACAAATCTCTGCAAAACCAGGAAGTGGTGAGCAATTCCCTGGCTAAACACCTTCACATCAACCCTGCACAGAATAATGCCAAATAAACAAATTTATAAAATCTGAAGCCTGCACATGGATAATTTGAAAACAGAAAGAAGGGCTAAATTCAAATGAATAAATTACTTGCTGCAAATAATTCACTCAGGTCTATTATGGGACATTGATTTGGTTTCTGGTTAGCTATAAAATGACTGCCTATTAACATTTTACCTTTTCCCCATACACTTTTTGATACATTATTATGTGTTTCTGGCTTGGTTTTATGACTTTTACCTTCCTCTCTGTACATCTGTGTGACAGTTTAATTGACTGGTGTGTATTCCAGGGCTCRGAGTAGAAGCTAATTTAAATATGTTACAGCTAATGTTGGCCCTTTACCCATAATAATACACTCCACATTTTTGTCTCCTTATTGATTATGTGCATATGGCAGGAAAATAGCTGCACACTATGGGTTTTATTCAGGCATGAATTTGGCTTTATACTGGGTGTTTAATACTGTAAGTGCTTTATGAAATAGTGCCGAGTGTGCAATGGCCATGCAGTCAGACTGAGCAGCAAGGGCTGAATCAAAACTGGATCTCCACGGCCCAGGGATGGATMCACACAGGCAAGGACTGGGACACAGCTGTCAGCAGGCTGAAGGCAGCCCTCTGATATCCACATGTGTGCTGTGCCCAACCTTTAAGCAAGCTTGAAAAATATTTTGAAGGCAGGAAAAATCTTTACAGTATGCTCTTGCTGAAGAGCGAGTGCAGAGGGTGTTGTGGTGTAATTAGCACACATAGCACTCTGAGAGTGGTTCAAACTGCCAGAGCTTTCTGAACATGCCTCTTGGTTAATGGAGCCGTATTTGGGTTCTTCCTATAATTAGCAGGAGTCCCAAACAAGCTGACTTTCTAGGGAAAAGGACAGAAATCYATAGCTTCTGTCTTTTATGAGGCATTTGTGAACATAAAATAATTAGACCAAGTAGCTTCATATTCTCCTATCATTACATTTAGGGTAAAGGTATAAAAAATAATCACTGGAGGGGAAGTTGAGATCATGCATTAGCTATGCTAATCCTGTTCTTATTGTATATAATTAAACTCTTTAAATGCTCCATTAGATGATATCTTTCATACTCACCACCTTCCATCAGGAGGTGTGACTCACTATCACTTAACTGATGCCTTGAGAAGTGCTCACCACCAGAGCCTTCTGTACCCTGCTGCTGCCACAAAACTGGGACAAAGGCATCAGCAGGGGATCAAATTTGGGAAGCATTTAGGATGGTATTAAAGTAATGCTGCTTCCTTTTTTTCTTCTCATCACCATTCAGCAGATGACAGGACATCATCTGGATTGCCTGTGCTCCTGTGGCTCTTGTTTTGTGCAGTGCTGATCCTTGCTGTGAGTCTCTACTACACCAGCATGAAGCAAGATGTCACAGTCCTGGAGGAATTTCAATCCCGACTTGTCATCTTCTTTCTTCACATAAGACAYGTTGCTCAGAGGTGCTGGACTTGGTTTCTGAGGCAGTAGCAGCATCCTCCAGCCTGGCACTGCTAAGAAGCATCAGTGCAAAGCTCCCAGCCTACAGCAGCCACATGCAAGGAACACATGAGCATCCACCTCAAAGAGCAAGGAAATCACCCCTGCTGTGCACCATCCAGCAAACACTTTGTTCTCCTTTTTCCTTCTTTGTTGTTTTTCTTTGTTTCACATCAATGAACATTCATACTAATGCCTTGAGGTCCCACCAAACTCATGTTCCATCACCCTGAACAGCAAACAAGTATCTGGATTCGGTTACCCAGAGTTTGTAAGCTGCTGGTATGAGGAGCAAAAGCAGAGAGAGAAATACATTGATCTGTGCAGGCAGCMGGAAACTCAGAAGAAAAGTCTTGTGAGTCTCAGGTCAAGACTTTAGAGACCACACCATCTTTCTCCTCAAGTCTCCTAAGAATTCTTCTGCAAAGTTTAAAATAAAGCTGARCTATTGCTCAGACACTGCTCTGGTGGCCAAAGGCTTGGCAAGCTGCTATATTTATACACCTGAAATGATTATTAGTAAAATCTCAGCAAATGGCTTTCTTGTTTCCTTTCATGCATTTTATTCATCCATGGGCAAAAGCTGGTTCTTAATGCTTCACTTGACTGCCAGGTGAGGAAAAAACATGGAAACTCATTTAAACAGAAAATAGTTTATTTGCCTAACATAATAAACAGCAGCATTGAAACCCAGGTTAATCATCACAACAGTAGTTTAATCCTCTGGGTTTGATTCAGTCCATAAACCCCACAGGCTGACGTGCAAGATTTATGACAGCGCTTGTATTCAGACAGAGGTTATGCCTGAGTATCCAAGGCCTTATATCATGATAATATGGACTGCTTATGAAGGTGTTGGATGCACAGTTCCTTTCTCATTGTCCCACCATTCTATGCATTTCTCTGAAAGGAGGAATCCTTTTAATGGAGATGATGTGAAACAGTGCTCTGGGTATCTGAGAGGCGAGCAAATGACTGCAAGTTCATGAGCTTCAAAGAACCAGCACAACCAGCTTTTTAGATCTTAGACTCTGCTCAGCCAGCACCTGATGTGTGCTTGGGGTTATTTTGTATGGTAAGATCAGAACCTGCAAGTAAAAGAAAAAGGAAAAAAAGGGGAGGGGAAAACACTGCAAAGRTGAAGAGATGTCTGCAAGACCTTGGCTTATATTCCCCCTGCCATTGCAACCATCAAAAAGAAAAAATGGTGCTTTATTTCTAGTTACTTTTTKAACAGAGGACCATACATCTGCCCCAGCAACCTTCTCCCAAGCAGCCCAAGAACTTTAACCAGGAGAGGATAAACAGGAACACAACCTGCAACCTTCTCTCAGGAGAASAGGGGGCAGCAGCTTGGTTGAGAACAAGTCAGAAAAATTGCAGCCCAAGACAGACAGAAAGAAGTGCCTTCAGTGGCTGCTCTCCTGCCTCTCCTAAGCTGTCAGAGCCACAGGCAGGCMTTGGACACAGCTGGCCTGGGAAGCAGGAGCTGCCCTGGCCCGGGGAGCAGAGGGGGCTGCAGGAGCAGGGTTTGCCCCAGGGCCTCTGTGCAGATCACTCAGGTACCCCAGCTCAAAGGGTGAGTCCCACCCCTGCTTCCCTCCCTTCTACCCTGCCTCAGCCCTGCTGTTTAGGTAATAAAAAAGAAAGGTTTTAAACCTGTGTGCTGATGAGYCTCTGGGGAAAAGGTTTAGATGGGTACCTGCATGGGGCAGGGGGGTGATTTTGACTTATGTTTGCATTTTTTGAATGTTTGTGGTCTTTTYAATGTCCAGGTTGAAACTCTTTGGCAAATCAGTGGTGTTTCTTTCTGGCTCTGGGCTGACTCCTCTTAGGACTGTGAGGGAAAATGTGGAGGTGGTGTAAAGACCATCCATGTGCTCACCTTCCTGCACAGCTCCCCAGGGCACGGAGGGAGGACACCCTTTACACTGAGCCTGCTACAAAAGGAAAATGTCCACACTGCTCTTGTTGGGGCACAATTTATTGGTGTGAGGGAGAACTGCTATCACATCTGGGCTGTCAGGGATATTCAGCAGAGGAACAGCTATTTTTGGCTTTTGTGTTGGCTCTGTTTGGGACTGTTTTGGGCATGGGAAAAGGCAGTACTCGAGTTATCTTGAGACCACTGTTGAGGTCTCACCATGGCTTTACAAGGTCTCCTGGGTCAGAATTGTTTACTGGGCTCAGTCAGATACTTGGCAGGCAGCAGAAAGCCAAACTAAAATTGCCTTGAAGCCAGAAGGTTTGAAATAAATGAAGGCTAAAACCTGTTTCTGGCAGAGCACTGGCATCTTGTAGGTGAAGAAACTGAAGCTAAGAAAGCCATTGCATGTGGGAGTGAATGAAGTGGGTCAATAACATGACTGGAAATAGGAGAAAAAATTCCATTCCTGGGCTTGCATTTCTTTACTGCTGCACAACTTCACTGTGGACTTACCTCTTTTATTTCCTTCTCACAGTGAAGCTCCTTTTCCATTCATCCATACTGCTTAAAAACACAAACCCCCTTTCCCTCTCTGCCCCTTCATTCTTTAGCCATCATAGCTTTATCCTCACCACTGTGAGCTGGATGTGATTTCTCCTTATTCTTGTTCAATGATGTTTTTTCTGGGTGTGACACCTTTATGAGTTTGGCTCTCTAAAATTAAATAAAATTATCTGTGTTGGGTAATAATCCCCTTGCTGGCYATGCTGGGCAATATTTGCCTTCAGTACAACTCCTGAGAATTCCCCAATAGAGGGTAAAAAGGAGAGAGAGTTCATAATTTATTGCAAGAAGTGGAGATGCTCGCCTGAATTCACACTGGAGCCAACCTGGTGAATTGCTTCAGAAGTCAAAAGTGCCACAGCCAACCAGCTCTGGGCAACTGTATAATGAATGCAATTGTACTGTAAATACATGAATTGTAAATGGCTGTGTTCTAGATAGAAAGGGCAGAGAGAGGGCGTGATGTAGGACAGGGCCCGTGGTGCAGTTTTTGAAGCAGACACTGGTAGGAGGCATTCCCAGGAGCAGTGTCCRAGGTGGCAGGAGACAAAGGGCAGGGGGAGAGCAGCAGGCCTGTGCATGGCCATGGACTAATGGCAGTCCCTAAGGATAGGAGTGCTGCTTAAATTCCCTGATGCAGGGAGTATGTAACTAAAACACAGCAGAAACAAGCAGACCACAGCAGAAGAAGGGTAAGTGTTGTTTTGACAGTGTTCAGCACATTCCTGCAGTGTGAAAGGATGGAGGGCAGCTGCCAACACCCTCTCCAGGCACATCAACAGCACCTGATTGCAGCAGCAGCAGTATCCATACCCACAGGATTAGAGGAGATAGAAAAAGACACAGAGAGATGACACTGGATGGTTTTGCATTAACCTCTTGATGCACTCAGCATTAGCACCAGTGAAAGGCTGTCCCAAAGACTGCCTCAAGTCCCCTTCCTTCCCTGCATTTCTCCAACCCTGATAGTCTGGAAATGAGCCCATAGCAGCAATTGTAATTGTCATTTCTGCCTTTTGCCACTTAGAAACAAGCAGAAGAGCTGGCAGSTTGTGACTATAAATGGGTGTTACCAACTGCCCTCAAGGAATAACTCAGGAACCTATTAGATGATAGCATGGACTTTTTTCTTATTCATTCTCTGCTCCAAGATAGCTGTTGGGAACCTTTATGCCCACCTCTGAAGAGAAAGACTGATGCTACAGGAAGGAAATTAACCAGCTGGCATTTGGAAAAATGGCCTGTCCATGCAGCCTGTGGTCTCCCCTTACATTTGGTAACAAAACAGCTGCGTGTTGACACAGGATCATTTTCTCCTTGTCTCCAATGGCATTAGGGTGAACTGCTGGAAGAGGACACCAAAAGGGCTCAGGCAGCTGAGGATGGTTGGGCATTCCCTTAATTACACAAGTTGTGGCATGGAGAGGCTGGGGAATGGCTACAAAGATTCAAAGATTCTACCACTGACTTTGAGAACATTTTTTTTTATCTTATATTGTAACAATTTAAACTCACCTTCAAAGAACAGGCACAGAAACATTGAATTTTCAAATAATTTATTTTTATATTTCACCAAATCATAAAAAGCCGATGCACTGTTCAGCAAAAAGCATCAATATATAAAACACATTAACTCATTATCAGTAATGCTGGAGAGTACCACATACACTGAACCCAGTCCAGCTCCTACTAAAGCCACAGGAAACTCAGTGACTCCACTAGCAGAAGGATTGGATTCAGCATTTTTCTTTGCTGGGTGTTTACAAAGGGCTGTATTAAAACGCTAGTAAAAAGCTTCCCTTTTGAGACTGTATCAAAACAATAATAAACCTCACTCCCTTTCTGATTTTGTCAAACACATGCAATTGAAGCAGTCATTACACTGCAAAAGACCATACAAATAAACAGAGATAATATTCAAAACAGGCCAGGCTCTACCCTCAGCTTGTGTGGACTGGAGTGGCTGCTCACAGGATAATCCATGWACACTGGTGAGGGATCTGCTCCTCAACTGCTTTCAGTGGTTAAACAAATTATGAAAAAGTGTTCTGTCTTCTCCCCAAATACCCACGGTAGGAACCTCTTAAGCAGCATTAAAAAAAATTTAAAACATTTAAAATTAGATAATCTAGACTCTTATAAAGGTTTTCCCAGGTGGCTGTAAGAGACARGAGCTCATGAATTCATACATCAGAGGACACATATTTCAGAGAGGCTGAAATGYGTTCAGGCTCTGCACTGACTCAAGATCTGCTTTAGATCTTTGCAGGTGGTACACACAAAACCACTAAACCTTTTAAAGCTATGGGTGCTAATGAGCTGTCCTCACAAATGCCAGCTCTACAGAGATTTGGAAACAGTCACTGCTCCCAGGGCAAGTCAAGAGCTGCACTGGACAAAGGGCAGTAGGGGACCTGGATCTGCTTCCCTCCAAACCTGGTGGCAATGTCAGCACCTTTACACCAGATASCTGCACAGCTGGCACAGCTGGCTCTCTCCAGAAGCTGACTTTGGGTCAGCACATGCTTCAAGAGGATGCTCTGCAGTTTGTGAGGCCACACAAGCAGGGAGGGGCTGAGCAGGCCGAGCAGAGTCTGAAATCAGTGTCAATAGCACTCCCTCATATCTCAGCCCAGAAGCTGAAATCCCTCACAGGAAATGCACTGACTTCTCATTAACTACTTCTGTTCCGTTTGATGCCACTGTCGTTCATACCTCARCTGTCCTTGTCTCTGTCATGAAGAGATGTGAGAAATAGGACCCAATCAGCCTGATAGCAATARAATCCTCTCTGAAGTTTGCAGGAATGTTTTTGAAGATTAAAGGATGCAGAGGGAGGAAACATCAGTGGAACTGTTGGGGTGTTTTGTTATTTTTGTTTTGGTTATAAGCAYTCAAAAACCTCTCTGGAGTGTACTTCAGACCACAATACATTGATTCCTCAGTTGTGTAGCTTGGGCTGTTTTAATTAGGGTGTGTTTGACCAGAATTGCTCTGATACCAGCAGCCTGCACTGGCTGTGGACCCCAGTGGAGTGGTGCCCCCACAGAAGGATTCTGTGCAGTACAAAACTTCTCAGCACCACTGAGCAAAGGGGCTGCCTGCTGCTCTCAAAGAATGTGGTTTAGTAAGGAGGCTGCCAGCAGCTTATGAAGCCATGGTTGTTGAAACAGGGTCCAGCATTATGAAGGCAAATGCTGGACCCTCTTTCAACMACCATGGCTAAAAGTGTTGCAGCAGCCTAGAAAGTGGAATGGATTCACTGATGCAACCCAGATCCTGTGWGTTCCAGGAAGATGTGCTGTGTTTCAGACACAAACTGATGGACTTCACATTGTTAATTGGGAGAAATAATTCTCTCTGCTGCAGGAGAGATGGGGTGAAGAGTTCTGGACTGTGTAATGTGGGATACCATGACAGTTTCCAAACAGTTTTTTTATGGTTTAACAYAGCACTCATTTAATTCCACCAGGTTCCTGGAGAGACTGGTGGCACCAGCCTTGGAAACCTCCCAGAGCAACACATCACCCAAATCAGGCCTGGCTTATGTAAAGGGAAGGGTTCAGTGGCACAATCCARAGAGGCTGAATGAGAACAGGGAAAATACTTGACTGCTTTTCTTAATTTCTCACATTCATAAATAAACTTCAGAGYCTGTATCCACATCAGAGTGAAATTTACCCAAATCTAGGGGAAAACAAGGAGAAAATAAGGAGGAGATGAAGAGTAGTTTAGTCTCAGACAGTTTACCCACTTGTGTGAGAAATCATCCAAGATGCCAACAGTACTTACAAAKCATCATTCTCACTTCCTGGCAGGTTGGCTCAACCCTCACTTTACAACACAATCGAGTGGAAGGGGGAACAAAACCTTCTCACRTTGGGTTTCCACCACATACAAAAAATTCCAGCTATTTCAGTGAGCAGCTCTTGCTTCCAAGTTGTTTATCTCCTTGATAAACACCAGAGCCAGCACTTTAAATAATTGTTATTTAGGAATTTAGAGCCAAGTAGAAGAGCTCCAGCAGAAGGATTCAAAGGGGATCAAGGACAGCCTTTCATGTCTAATGAATTGCTGTTGTTGTCTTTTTATTTTGGTGAGAAAAAAATAAATTAAAAAAATCCAAAACTAAAACTATATCATTATTTGACCAATGCAAAGTGCTATTCACACAGCACTTCTCAGGTACTTATGCCTGTTTWTTAGCAATGAGGATTTTACAGCAAGCTAATAAGCATTAAATCCTAAATCCTTTAGCTGTCTATGGAAATATGATTTAGCCTCTCACATGGATTCAGGTTTTTTTCTCTACTGTGTGCAATAACAGTTCAAGCAGTTACAGTAGCTGTGAGAGGTAGAGATCTTTAAGCACTGGGCTGAATACATTCACATTAATCTGTGTTTGCAATATCAGTTCAATTACACTCTTTGGCATGGACAAAAAAAAACTAAAGAGAAARCATGGCTATGCTAATACTCTTCCCAACAACAGGATGGAAAAACATTCATAAAGTGCCTGCACTGAAATAAAGCAGCACTTGCTATATCTTAAGCAAACTCTGTTCTAACCTCCTGTTTGTTCAGAAACAAAGATAGTTTTTCTGAGAGAGTGCAGTTCCCTTCTACATCAGGAGAGCATCAAAGTGCTGTTTTCTATGCAGTTCTAACTCCATAAATCACAGAGTTGAATTTTGTCATTTAAAAAAATCCATTAAAAAAAACCATTTAGGTGCATATATGTGAATACTAAAATACAACTCAGGATAGTTTTCCTCCTTCTTATGGAGGACAAAAATAGAAACATGTACTTCAAGGCACTAGTGCCATGAATAGAAATAGTTTGAAAACAATTTCTGTGCTTATGAAGTAAGTTACATTAGCATTTTGTCACTGCAGGTAAAGCCTTCCTCTTTTCCCAGACTGCCTAACCAGAAGGAAGGGATATTTGTGGTCTCCAAAGCAAACATTCCAAGAGATAAAAATGGGCTCTTTCCATCAGCAAAGGAACTGGCCTGAGGCACATATTTAGGTTCTGGACATAGCCAGGATTCTCATTCACTCAAGGATACTCAGGACATTGATACAGAAAAAAACMCCAAAATTTTGTCATAATCCAGATTGGTTTTTCACAATGTACTGTCAGTCTTTCCAGTATAAATTACTGTCTGGATTTTTGCTAAAGTTATCATTTAAATGGTAAAAGTGATTTTACATGCAATAAGTTTGAGAAGGCTTTGAAAAAGGGAGATGACAAAACCCACATACACCCAATACCAGGTTTGTGTGCAACATGACTGTGAAGTGTGAGCTCCTCTTCCTTGCAACCCTGCTTCCATCCTGAACACTACCCAGGTTACATCAGCAGTGTTCCATACTGGGGAGTGAAGGCCCTGAAGGGAAATCTGACTCTGTTCCTAACTGGACTAATTTAGGCTAGCAGCAGGATGTTACTGAGATAAAGGGGAGGAATTAAAACACCTGCAAACCTGCATTAGAAACTCATCTCAGCCTTTGGCAGGTTATGCATTGGCCAGTGCTTTCCTACTCTGCCCACATCAATTCCACCTCTGRGTATCATTATAATCATTGTATTGCACAAGTCCCAGTGATGAGTAAAAGAGAGTGTAGAAATTCAAGGCATTCTAACAACTACTCCAGCCAAAGCTGCTTGTTTAGAGAAGAGCCTGTATCCACATCACAGAATARCAGTGGGACTGGCATTTATCTGTGTACATTGTACATACACAGAGAATGCCCTCATGACAAGGTCTGTACACCCAATCACCCATCACTGGTTATTGTAACATCTCCTTTTTTAAGGGGCCATAGAATCGCKGCTATAGTACAAATGTGTCCTTCAGTTTTTACAGTAAATCATCCTGCTCTTATTTTTGTGATTCCCACTGAAATTTCCCAGCTGAAAGATGCCTCATGAGTTAGTGGTATAAGATATTTTGAGCATGAAKGCACTCATGAGGAAGTTCTCTCCCAAAAGATGGCTCCAATTGTTTCTCCATTATAAAAAATWATAATAATAAACAGCATTGATCTAAAAGCTCAGATGACACTTGTTAGCTCAGATTCTCCTAGCCCAATGAGGACTGCTGGCAGGGAATTGGTGGGGAATTTAAGCACAGATGGTAGCCAGAGAATATCTTTGGTACAACAGCCCAGTGCCTTGGAAAGGCCACAAAGCTTTTTCCCCTTGCACCACATGACAATAAATAAATAAATACAGGATAAGTACAGTATAAGTACCACACAGTGTTCTAGTTCTTTGAAYACAACTCTTGCTAGAGTGTTCCCTGCCTTTGGACATGGCAAATTAAAGGTATTGAAATGTCACAGAAATGCAAAATTTGACTCAGCCCCACGATGCACTGGTGTGCAATGGGTGACTAAAATCAGACGTCAGAAATGCACAAAAGAGAGAAGTGCATGAGAGAGAGCACAGGTAGGTATGGATGTGAGCATAAATCACACCACAATTCTTACCCATTTCCAGTTTGGCATCACCAGCTTGGCCTCAGTGCCTAAGCTTTAGGAGAAGAGGTTGCAGAAAATTTAGTSCAAATAAAAAACACCAAGCGTGTCCAAAAACTGGGAGCTGCAGGATACCCTTCCTCCCCTTGGGTCAGCCAGAGAGCTTCTCACTACATGCTCTGCCTCCTGACTCACACAGGGGCTTCCATCAAAAGCAGCTTTTCTTTTAAGCATCACTGATGCCTGCCAGGGGGTACCAGCTCTGGTCAAGGCAGGGAAGCTGTGAAAAACAGACTGGCATGGGAAAGCTGTGAAAAACAGCCCCATTCACATGGGACTCATAGGAGAGCTTCAGCCTCTTTTAATTTTGCACGGCAACTCCAAAACCAGGACCAGTGTTTGCTGCTTCTCATGGAAGTGGAAAGGAGGAAAAAGACCTTGGGACAGGAGAAGTAGAAGAGAGCACGAGCTCCAGACAGCCTCAGCCACAAGCAGCATCCTCTCTTTCAGAAGCAGAGACAAGGCTTGGGTACCTCAGAGCAAGAAACACAAGACACTTGCTGTCTTCTGCCTCGTGGTTCTTCAGGAAACACCAGGATGGGATGACCAGTGCATGACCAGTGGTTCCAACCCACACGTCACTTCAGCCTAAGCCTGATTTGGCTTATACATAAAATATATTATACAAAGCAGCATCATGGTTCCACACAAGGAGTAAGGCATGCACTGAAGTAATTTGTGGGAAGAGACATCACTGCTGAGTGAAAGTGAGACTGCCTTTTACAGCTGGAGAAACTGGGGAACCTGGGAAAACAGGCTAACTTACAAGACCCAAACTCTTCCTCAGGGTATGAAGAAGGACATTCCCTGGCAAGGGACTCAGGTACTTGCAAGACTGTATCTCCTATTAGAGACAGAGTAATTTAGGTTGAAAAAGGCCTCTAGGATCATCCAGTCAAACCATTAACCTGGCCCTGCAAAGGCCACCACTAAACCATGTCCCTCAGTGCCACATCCACCTTTCCTTTCAATACACCCAGGGATGGTGACTCCAYCACTTCCCTGAGCAGCCTGTTCAAGTGCTTGACAGTCCTTTCAGTGAAGAGACTTTTCTTAATATCCAAATTATCAGACAAAATGAATTTTTAAAAAGGCACTCTGACAGTCCTGATATCCAAATTTTAAATTGGCATTAATTAACTTGATCTCTGATTCCCTCTCCAGGAGTCCTCCTCTGATGTCAACTCCCAGCTACAAAAAAAGCCACTGCTGCAAAGCTTTCAGAGGAATTGCACTCTCTTGTGGGCAGAAATCATGCTGAAGAACAAGGCCTCTCTACAGAGAGCTGTGGCTATAAGCAACGTTCAGCTGGGGCTATAAGCAATGTTCACAGGGCTGGATTACTGCTTAGGGCCCATGGAGGGCTTTTTCTCTAAGCCTATGAGAGCATTTTGGCAGTTAAATACAATGTCAGATTTTATGCCCTAAAATGCTTAATAATTGAAGGATTTGTCATGACATCAAATTCTGTTTCAATGAAATGCTTAAGCTGGTACTTAACTAAGCATCAGAGAGTCCCTAGAAGCCAACAGTAAATCTGGATGGTTGTGCTAACCCCATGCTTGAGCTCTGATGTGGTAGAAGCCTGCTGTCCTCTCTCCCCTCATTCTGATTTACCAGGTCATATAATCATGTGTGGTTTGCACTTCTGTTAYAATAAATTCAGTCTCAACTCAAACACAGGTACCACAGGCAGTGTCAGTGTACTCCCAAAAAATCTTCAGTCCAAACTTAGTTGTTTGCTTAAGTTTTCTGCTGATTTGGGGTCTTCTGTGCAATGTGTACCTGGGGATGAATGCTTAATCCTAGCACAGCTTTACTTCTCTGCCGTGCAAATCCCACGCTCCTCTGAGTGACTCTTAATTACCAAAACTACCTCTGATCTCTACAATCCACCTGATTTGTTGAAGCACTGGCCAAGCAAAACTGAAAGCAACAACACAGTCACCAGTGAGCATTGTGTAAATAGCAATTCTTCCTTTTCACAGCAAAATTTATCTGCCCTGGCACTCCTGCCCATGAGTGGGGAGAATGGACCCATTCAGCACYGAACTATCAATAAAATAACTCAGCTGTTTGAACTCCTTGCTATATTTATATATAGAAACCTACAATGCAAATGCTTATAGTAATTTTGCATACCCTATATGAAATAAATATCACAAATAAATTCTAATATTCAAAACAGAATAGTATACAATGTTAGGGATCAAGTTACATTTATAATGCACAAGCATTAATACTATCTATTTAGCTTAATTTCTTAGTATGCAAGCTTCAGCAATTTCTAGCTACAGTTCACTTCAGGAGTCATAATAAATGCTGCTCATGCCAAAATCTAAGAAGAAGAACCACAAATGTCCTCCATCATCCTTCCATATTATACACAGTTTTTGACAGATGCTATAATAATACACGGGTTTCATGGAATTCATTAACACTGTCCAATATTAAATATCAAGTCTGGAACACAGGTCTCTATGTTTGAAATAAAATCAGAGCAGGAGCAACATGTTTGTCAGCACTGCATCCATACACGGCGAAAGCAGAGACAGCGAGAGMGCCCCAACCAGAGCTGCAGCTTCCCAGGATAAAAACACAACAAGGGGCAGCTTCACTGGCAAAAGGGAGGAGAGGGAGAGAGGAGGGACTGAATGTGCTCCAGTTACATCTGTTGTTGAAGAATAGCSTGGATGCTGTAGCCTGGTCTTGCCAGCTCAATCCTCAGAAACGGCCCCTGTCCCAAAAGCCAGCAATGGCACGTGGGAGCTCTGCTGACAAGGGCAGGTTACAAATTTTGCCTGCACGGGACAGAAAGTTTGCTGTGCCACAGGCACATAGGGCAGTTCATTCTCTTTATCTTAATATCAGTATTTCTGCCAACAATTTCTCATGGGGGAAGTGAGTAAYTCACAATTGCGTTTCATTTCAGGAAAAGAAAAGATCTCACACACTCAATACCCTGACTCAGCTTCAGCTCACATTACTGAATAATAAAATCTAGATCCTGCCCTGGAAATTTGCTTACACTTTAGATCATGCCACTTTTGTCATCTTGCAAAGAGGATCGTGAGGGGGATCTTCCTAGCAGCAGCTCCTTCTCATGGATCAGGCTGTCTAGCAGATCCTCCTGTCTGTAGTTGTGATAAACCTTCAAGAAAGCCAGGATGGTAATTGCCAGCCAAGTCAGCCAGGCAGCCCAGAGACCAAACTGGAGAAGCAAAGAAATCAAAAAGAGGTCAGTACAGTGCTGTGAAAACAAAGTTAGCTGTCCAGGTGGTTATGCAAACCTCAGCTGGACCAAAACCCATGGAGTCATGCCAAATCCAGGGAGTCCTGGGTTCTTCATTCAAAGGAGTCACTTTTATGGCATATTTCATTCCTAAATGCAGCTATGCCTGAGCTGGGCATCTAGATGCCAATGTTGGCAACAAAGAMAAAAAACTGGCTTGTGCCCAAGAGGCAGGGTTACCTTCAAGGAATGTTCCAGGCAGCCTAGTGTCTCTTTCCATGTGGGACAAGCTTTTGGAAGGGTGCAGCCCTGCAGGGATGGGCCTGTCATCCCTGCAAAATTATTGTGTGCTCATGTCCCAGTGTTCACTGACTGYTCATTGACATAGAGCTAGAATATTCAATAGAAAGGTCTGACAGCCTTAGAGGTCTAATTCTCATGGATTCATCAGAAAACAGCCCTATCTGAATAAATAAATCTTTGATTCTTTTCAATGGTCTGGTATTTATATAGCTTAGGTGATCTCAGTCGAAGTCAAGGAAGGCAAAACTAGGAACCCCACAACGTGGTGCAGGTCAGAAATTATTTTGAACAGTAAYGAAGAGATCCAGGACAACAGAGTGCTGCAACTTTTGCAGACCTGATCCTTTGGATGAGCAAATGAATTTTCTGTCATGATTAACAAGATCAGTGGTAGGGTGAAGCTTTGACATATCTGTATTCAAAACTGTCTGTTCTGAGTTTAAAAGGCAAATGTGCCCATCACTATCATTCTGATTCAGCACTTCCTGAAGTCAGTGGAAACATTCCCATTGATTTCTGAGAATGGTAGCTCAGCTCCAGCAATCCCAGGTCAATAAGCAAATGGCAAATTAACTGGAATAGAACCATGACTTAGTCTGACCTACCTGTGCAATAGCAAATTGGTCATAGAAAGCAGAGTTTTCCAAGTTCAGCTCAAGATCTATATCCTGCAATTCTTCACAGCTACCCAGAAATGCATTTGGAAGGGAAAAACAAAAGAAAAAAATTTAAAATATTCTAGGTAAACCAAATATAAAATGAAACCACATATTAAATGTATTTTGAACAGTCACAATGGCACATTATATCAAAGGATGATTAAGTTATTGCAATCATCAGGTTGTTTGCTGATCTTCTCTAAAACTAAGAATTACTTTCTTTTACAAAAAAAAATCATGTAAGTGATAACACAAATCTTTCATAAGTGGGATTGTAATAGTTATTATGAACAGCATCCTTAAACCCCTCTTTCCCCCTGCCCCCTCACCTCCCAGATTTGCCCCTGGCATCACCCCAGGTTGGTTGTTTCACCCCTCAATGAAACAAAGTGTATGATCCTCTGTTACCTTTTGACTTCATCAGGAAAAGCCTCAGAAGAAGGAATTGTGTTTTTGTTTCGGACGCTCCAGCAAGGAGACGATACTCTGATGGTAAGATAGGGGCTGCCTACAGATTTTACAAATAACTTGGACCATTATTGGTGTGAAAAATATCCCAGGACTTTGAGGTTGTCATTCTACCTCTTGGTTGATTTCTGCAGCCTCTTCTCTCTCCTTTTCAGTGCTGTCGGTCATCTTGGGTTCTTACCCGAATATTCGATTAGATGCTTTTTGTAATTGAATTTTTAACCGAATATTCGAGTAATTCGATTAATCGTTGCAGCCCTAAACAGAACATTCACTATGGCATTTTACAACATATGACAATGTGCAACACAAATGTATGCTTTAAGTAGTACATTTATTCAATATCATATGACATAAAATGTCACATTTTCCTCTCTCTTCATCATTATTTGTTTGACAGGAGCAAATCTTCCTCGACTTATCATGTTCCCTATAAGGAGCACAAGCATTGTGGGATACACTGGACCATTTTAGGAGCTGTACACTTTGTGACTGTAACAAAGCAACAGCCATCTGTATTTTGCACTTACAAAGTGCTTTCCATTCTGTGGCTCTCAGGGCATCCACAGCATCACTACAAGGCAAGGAACTCTACCCCAAATGTTTTGTCTGATGATGAGTTGTGGCACAGGCAGGATAAGTGACTTGCCTGGTGTCACGCAGTGGGTTGGGGGCAGAACCAAGACTGCAAGCCAGGAGCCCTGGCCTCCAGCCCCCTGCCCTGCTCACAAGGCCACAYTCCCCCCATTCTTAGAAAAACTCCAAGTCTAGCATTCCTTTGGAAATAAAAAAAATTAACTCAATGGATTTGTTTTTCATGTTATCATACCTACAAAATACGATGGAAACACACTTTTTGTGGGCTTCTAAATAAACAAAAAGAAGTTTGATTTGCTTTGTTTTTTCCACATGAAAAAACTCTGTATTTTCATATTACAGATGCCTTCTCCCCCTTGCTCACCTTGCGTGTAATAACTACACTTTGTAACACCACAGCTCAATTGTGCCTATATGAAAAAAAAATAAAAGGAATAAAATGTATTCTTCAATACTAACCTATTTGGCATGCTTCCTTTTTCAGTAATTGCATCACACCACATGTTAAATCCTACACTCACTATAGTGCTGGCAATAAATGTGATGAACACCACAAAGGCGCTGATCAGCAGATTCAGGAAGGCGTAAAAGAAAGAGCTGTAATAAAAGGGAAGAAAAATGTAACTCATAAACAGCTGAAACACAACATCAGCAGTCTCTGTAAGCAGCACAGAGTGGGCACAAAGATATCAGTTTCCATTTAAAACACATCTTTAATTAAGAACACCTAATACATTGAAACACTATGGGCTTGATTTTGAGTCACACTACCTTCACTTGCAAATGCTTTTGATTTTGATTTCTTTTTTARCCATAAGAAGATGTGGCTTTATATAATGAGTGGTGATTGTTCATACACAACGTGGCTTTCATTAGCTGTAATGATGAAAATCACCATTGTTAAAATAAATGTCATTAGCTCAAATTATGCAGTAACTGCAGCTAAAATAATTTCATGACTTAAGTGATAATTGGGACAAAAATTGCTTAGAAGAGGGAAACTAAAAATAAAAAACACAGAACTGATAGCTATAACACTTTAAGCAATGTAACACAAGGTACTGGCATCAYAGGACACGAATCTCAGTTTTATGGGCAATTTGCAGAGCAGGCCAGATTCTCCCAGGATTTTTCTGGCTTTGGTGTCAGTATGCTGTGTCTGCCAGCTGAATATCAACTTATCTCAGCCCCATTAAATCTGCCCCACCAGGGCCTGCCCTCAGCACGTGCAGTGCTTGGAGTGGGATGGTGGGATGCTTACAGATTTCCCATAAGGCCATRGAATCACTCTCTCATTTTCATTTTTTAACTCCTCACCTGAATTTTAGCTGTGAAAAGTTTCTAATCCCAGTCACCTGGCAAAGACCTTCTCTACTTGAAAGTTCTCTAAGTTCCTGTTTGGAATAGGATGCCTTAGAATGTCACATTATGTAAAAACTGGACATCTGCTCCAGGTTGGAGAAAGACTGGCAGCTCCAGGAGGCAGGTCAACCTATTCAGTGTGTGGTAAAGATGAATGTGACAAATTTCTCACCAGTGCCACTCATTGTGCTGGTGATAGAATGAATCTACTTACCCCAGAGAAGAAAAAAAAACCTCAGTCACTTCTTTTCCCTCATCAAATGAAAAGCCAAGAGGCTTTTTAAATGTGTCTGAGTCCTGGAAGGTTCTGGGCTGGACAATGCTAATTTCTACAGGTTATACATGATACATTTGTGACCTTAGGAGAACTTCTTTAAAATGACATGAGGAAGCAATTCTCAGCAGAGTTAGGATGTTTGCTCCTGGGTTGATGAGGCCCTAGAGGGACTGTCTAGGTTCTCTCCAAAGTGACAGATAGAAAAGTGACATAAACCACCTTCAAGAAGTGCTCCTATAGACTGCAATGGGTGCTGGATGCCAGGACATCTGACTTGTGGATGAACAATAAGCTGAATCCTGCTCTGGTTTAGCTGGGCTTGGTGAAGTAGATCAGCTCAGCTCTGCTGTGTGCTGGGGTCACCCACRCAGTGAGAGCTGCTATGAGATCCCAGATTTCTGCATGTTCTCTGTCCTGACTTCACATCTAGCCTGGATTTCATCCCAAGCATTGCTGAGGCCAGGTCATATCCTCTGTGTGCCCCTTAGCATGGAACGCTGGCYTGGGAGGCAGAAAAGACTTGAGCTGTTCACAGAATAAAACAGAATTGTTTTAAAACAGAATTGGCACCAGAATTAGTAACAGCTCTAGAAAAGGAGCAGTTGCCAGGACTGTCCAGTGGGTCAYCACAGCCCAGGATCTGCAGTTCTCCCTCTATTTCCTACCCTGCAGCAAGAGAGGTTCCATGGTCCAGGATCTGACTTTCCACTGACAAAGCAGGGCTCAGCCTTGCAYCTGATTTGCATCTGGCAAGAGAAACCATCACCACTGGCAGGGCATCCTGACAGAAAACTGCTTATTTGGATCTCTAGATTACCTGATTTTTCCTCTTTAGATTAGAACTTCAAGCTATGCATTGCAGATTGCGTGAATGCCCTTTAATAATGAATGTTTACACCTGAAGTTGCTTTGCAATCCTAGCAACTGAGTTGTGCCTCTACCCTTCAGCTGAGCTGAAGAGCCCCAGGCTGCTGAGGCAAAGGATGCTGAGACCCTTTTAAGGTTTTTTAGCAGTCATAATTGCTAGAAAATAATCTGTCAGAAATCATTCAAAGCACATAACAATCTGTCAGAAATCATTCAAAGCCACTGCACATGAAAGATGCAAAGGGTGCTAACTAACTCTGACTGCCTTGGCTGGCCCAGGAGCAGTGATCCTCCTCGACAGGATCATCAGTTATGACATTCTGGCTCTTCCTCAACTACCTCTAGTCAGAACAGACAATTATCATGTGTGGTGAGGAGCTCACAYTTATCTCTCCATCCAAACAGACTCGGTTTTGCACCCATTTGAACCATTAACAAATGGCTGTCTAAAATCAGGACAGTGTGAGCCCTGCCTGCTTTTCATATGGTGGCTGATGTGGAACAGGACAAACCTTCCTTCTTACCAAGAAATTGCTGTTCCCAAGCATCTTGCCATGTTGTACCTTCCTGTGGTCTTCTGTGGGTATCTCATCATCCCAACTTGCTCCATCTTTGCTCCCCATCACCCCACAGCCCTCTGCTTTCTTGCCTGGAGCAGCTATGAACAGCATTATACAACCCCCAAAGAAGCCTGAAGGAGCTCCTAAAGGGACACTTTTCAGGGGCCTGCCCAACAGTTTTGAAGATAACAGCCACTTTTGGAAGCAGGCCAAACATCCAATCCAAATGTCACCATTACAGGGTTTTCACTGCTGGTTTCTTCTCAAAGTTAGCTACCTCTGACTGCAAAGCATTGAGATYCAATTAACCCTCTACAGATATTGGATCACCTGAGGGAACTGAATTCATAGATATTAAGAATTATGTGGTTGTATTTAGAGTAAGGTATGTTTTAATACGGAATATGTTTCTGGTCCTCACTTACTGCAGCATGTTTATTAGACAGGTTGAGAGTGGTTGGAAAGAGCCAGAAAGACAACACTGCTMCCCAGCCTCCAGGGTTACCTAGCCCAGATGTAACAGCTCCTTACTCAAGAAACCTCTAGTCCAAATAGACCTGGRCAGGAGTGATTAACCCTTGGCATGGYTCCTAAACCACGGGAAAAATATTTYCCTAGTTCAGACAGGCACCAGTGCATTGTCCACCCCTGGCCCTGCAGCACCTGGGTTACCTGCACCAGGGTCTCTGCCCTCTCAGGCCACCAGAGAGGCAAGCACAGAACATCACAGTGCTCCTGAGCTGCTGCCTGGCCCACCAAGCCTCTGAGTACCCCTGCTGGGGTGGGATGCTGTGGAATCCTTCCCCACACTGCTACAGGATGCCCCTTGCCTTGTGTGAGCTCAGGAGCCAGCAGCCAGTGCCACCCTGAGCTGCTGCAGGAGGGGATTGCCCCTTGGTTTGTGTGACACAGGAGCCAGCCATCAGTGCCACCCTGAGCTGCTGCAGGAGGGGATTGCCCCTTGGTTTGTGTGACACAGGAGCCAGCCATCAGTGCCACCCTGAGCTGCTGCAGGAGCACTCAGCACTGCTCTCATGCTGTAACCAAGCAATAGTTGTCGTCTGCAGTAGCTGCCACGTACACAGCAAAAGCAGCACGAAAATGAGAGGGGAGGCACCAACTTCTCCCTTCTGGCCCCCACGCACAACCATGTTGTTTCAAGGTTTTTCACAGGCCCAGTGCACACCTGGGGAGGGCCTCCTTTGCCATGGATGTGTAGTGGGACCGTGGTCAAGAGGCCCCTGTGAGCCCCAGCCTCCAGCATCACCCCACAGACCCCAAATCCTTCCATGCCCACTGCAGCTGAGTGCCCACACTGGACTGCCAAAGGGCAGGGGGAGGATCTGACCCCCCACCCCTCGGGAGCATCCCAGGGAGAAGGCCCTGACCACGGCTGGGGGAGTGCCTGGTGTGTGACAGACAGACAGACAGGCAGACAGACACGGGAGATACACCAGCTCTCCCCAAACCCCTCTGGGGAGCCCGGTGACCCGGCCGGCGCAAAGCGCAGCGCTGCGGCCCCAGACTGCTCCCACGGGCCCCAGGCTGCGGCAGGGACGGGCCGATCCCCAGGGATACTCACTCCTCGTGCCCTTTGCAGAGGAAGAAGAGGGTCCTCCAGGCCTGCACTGTGGCCAGCAGCAGGGAGAGGAGCCCGGTGAAGATGCTGAAGCGGCAGGCGGCCTCGGGCCCCCACTCCTGCACCGTGAAGCGCTGCCGCTCCACCGTCAGGTTGGCGTTGAGCCACATGCCCTCGGTGAAGAGCAGGCAGCGGCCGTGGAAGTCGTTGCCATTCTCGGAGAGTGGCACCACCACGATGAAGCTGAAGAGAAAGGCCAGGAAATAGCAGATGCACTGAGCGAAGAGGAAATTGCTGAGCGCCATGTCCGCGGCTCAGCGCAGGCAGAGGGAGGAGGGAGGGAGGGAGGGATGGAGGAGGGAGGGATGCAGGAGGGAGGGATGCAGGAGGAGGGATGCAGGAGGGATACACGATACAGGAGGGAGGGATGCAGGAGGAGGGATACAAGAGGAAGCGATGTGAGGTGGGAAGCAGGGAGGATGGAGGGATGGAGGGAGGAAGGCAGGCTGCAGCAGTAGGCGGTGAGAAGGGAAGGAGGGAGGGAGGATGCGCAATGCAATGCAAGGCAGTGCGGTCCGAAGCCTCCTCCCTCGCCCGCAGCCCGAGCTGCCCCTGTGAATGGTTTCGGGGCTTGTAGGGGAAGAGGGGAGCGGGGAGAGGAAGAGCTATTGTGTTTTCTCTTCGGGAAAATCTGGCTGTCACTACCCTCTGGCGCCCAGGGGGTTAAATCAGTCCGTGCGTCTCCAGCAGGGCCGGGGTCYGCCGGTGGGGGATCCCCTTAATGACACAGGACACTGATGTCACCCCTGTTGATGCCATCACACACACACACACACAAATACCCAAAACCAGCTGACTGGCCTCATCCTAGCTGCTGGATCCCAGGAAATTTTGACCCAAGTTTCTATAAATCTGCSCAGCAGCCTCAGATGGTGGCAGCAATAGACAGGGTGCACAGCCACCCCAGCCCCTACAGACCCAGTGGCTTTGTTCCCMGCCCGGGTGGTCACACCCCTACCAAGGTATTGCGAGGGGAGCAAAGGCTCACCAGAAGTGGAATAACTTTTCCTGAGCCTTGGTGTTGTTTAGGGGCTGCCTGGGCTTGGGATCTGCCCTGTTATCCCCTGGCTGGCAGGTGGAGCAGGGCTGGAAGAAAAAAGCCTTAAGCTGAGAAGAGACCAGCACAGCAATGGGACATTGCTGTCCAGTACATGGCAGGAACAGATGGCATTTTATTCCTGGGGCTGAGCAGCTGCCTGCCCCACGCCATGCTTGGGAAGACACCAGAGCACCCCCTCTGCTGTAGGSCCCAAACCACAAGGCCAGGATGCCAGAAAGCAAAAGGCATCAGAGAGGGGAATGTGAGTCCTGCTCAGATCGCTCTGGCACAAAAATCCAAATTAAACTGTCCTCAAGTTCTAGTTTCCCCACAATCCCAGTTTCATTTTTCCATTTGGCATGAATCCTCTCTCCAGCACAAGGCATCACAATTCATGTCCAGTTCCAGGTAAAGTAATTTCCTAATCTAATTTCCCAACCACATCCAGTCTGAGATCAGCTGCGGGTCTCAAATCACTTCTTAATCCTGGGGCTGTTTACACTCATTTTATCACTGTGCCACTTCCCAGGCAGTGTTTAGAGAAGCAGATGAGGGACAGAGACCCCAAACATATTGCACATGGGAATTCAGGCTGGTGTTTCCATTGGACAACCGAACAATTATTTCTGTGTGCAGGCAGGACGTTACATACATAGTTCTGAGGAGGGCACTGGGGGGATTCTCAGAGAAGATATTAATTCACAGTTTCATTACAAATCATTTGTAATGCATATTATCTTGAAATCTCACTCTCTCTGTGCAGGGGAAGTATTTCTTCAATAAAAACTTTTTTCAGTACAAATGAAATGTGTCAGGCCAGTTTTTTGATCCTTACCCAGCTCTGATCATCAAAAATTGCATTTCAGTTTTGTAAGATGAGTTATAGAGCGCTGACCTGGCCCTGTGGGGATAGATGTGTGCTCCTAACAGAAAAGATAGTTCAATCTATTGGTAAGGAGGAAAGTTTATTGCTCTTAACCTTGCTTCCAAGAAGTGTTTGGTTTCCAAAGGGTTTTCTCCTTTACCTGTAAAGAAATCAGACCTGGAYTGAGGTGGGAAACTCTTTTCTTTGAAATGTGACACAACAGATTTGCCAGTTAATGTTTGCTGAACTTTACTTGGGAGGTCAGCACCAGCATAAAAGCCCAGTTATTGCTTACACTGGAGCCCAGAGAAGGGGCCAGCAGATGCCAAGGGCTCTGCCTGGGGCAAGCCCAGTGCTCAGATCTTGCCAGCAGCAGCCACAGGGCTSTGCTGCACGAGGGTGTTTGCACAGGGGAATGTGGGGTCACTGGTAGAGCAGATAAAGTTGCCTTGGCTGATGAACTAACTCAAGAGAGCGTTTGTAGGAGAGTTTCAGAAAACACAGCCAGGCATTTCCAAATGTGARCAGACATGTAAAACAGCTGCACTTAGGCTGACAGCTACTGGAGCTTGGTCTTAAGCAGTGAGCACACACTGGAGTGAGCAAAGGGATGGAGATAAAACCTGTCAGCCTTCGCTTTGGAGCTGCCTCTCATGTAAATCCTAAAAAAAAAATCCTGCTAGGCTGGAATTGGTTTCAGAAACATGGAGTTATTTCAGTGGAGTAAATTTGATAGGCTTACTTTTCTCAGCATGGTGAAACTGAGGGAGAACAGCAAGGTGAATGATCATTCATTCATTCATTCTTTCTTTCATCACAGGGGATGGAGAACATGAGATATACTTGTCACAGACATGTTTTATGAAAAATCCTTTCCTTAGGACTTTTTCTCCTGAGAAAGCTAAGAAGCCTCAAGAACAAGATGTAAACAATAATTATGTGCTGCTGTGGAATGCAACAGGTAGATCTTTGATTAATCTCTTGTAGTTGTTTTTAATTAATAGCCAATCACAGTCCAGCTGTCTCAGACTCGGTGGTCAGTCACAAGATTTTATGATCATTCCATTCTTTTCCTTTCCTTTCAAGCCTTCTGATGAAATCCTTTCTTCTATTCTTTTAGTATAGTTTTAATATAGTTTTAATATAATATATATCATAAAATAATAAATCAACCTTCTAAAACATAGAGTCAAATTCTCATCTCTTCCCTAGTCCTGAGACCCCTACAAACACCACCACATATACTGGCCAGGCAGAAACTCTGAAACACAGGAAAAGATCCACATTTTTCTCGCTGCACATAATTGTTCTGTGGCACACATCACGAGACAACGCAGAGGGCAAAAAATAAATGCTGGTGCCAAAAGGTATTAGATAAATTAATGGTAAAAAGAGTTCCACAAGGACCTGAGAAATGCAGAGCTGGGGAAGTAACCTTCAGCTCAGGGTTCCCTCACAGCAGGTTGYTGGGAAGGTGGAGTCACAAGATGATCCCTCTACATCTCCAGAATCCTCCATTCTTCCCTAAAGCAAGCACCTGCTCCTGGCAGCCTTGGAGATGGGATCCCCAGGGAGATCACCCCTTGRTCTGACCCCCCCTTGGCATTTCAGGCTCTCATTACAACACTGGCAGCACCAGCCTGGTGTCTCAGCTTTCCCATCCAAGTGGGGAGAGCCGTCCCTCCAAAGCATCCCCCATGCCCTGGCTCATGGGAATGTCCTCAGGAGGGACCTGCCCCCCGAGCAGACACTGCAGGAAGCAGTGGGGCAGTTCCTGCAGCTGCACAGCACTGAGAGAAGAGATGGACRTGATGAGAGGAGGCTGCACATTGCCCCAGCTCTGGAGGTGCCACCACAGGAAGAGCAGGTCAGATGTGTTCCTGCTGCAGCCCCCCATGGACATCACCCTGGCCACAGCATCCCCTCTCRCCACAGCACAGAGAGGTCTCACCTGCTCTGGGCACCCACCCAGGCCTGCTGCACAGGAACTGAACCCCCAAGAGGACCATGTTCTGACAGRGGGCTGAAAATGGCTTGCTCAGCATCAGGGAGGGTGAAGTTCAGAGTTTGTAAATCTGGGAAAAAAAAAAGAGAAGCCACAAAAATAAAACACRATGCATGACCAACTGCCATGGCACCTCAGTGATAAGCAGGAAACCAGCCAGGATAAATCAAGATTAGATATACCACATTTGCCTGCATTCCCTTCAGCCCCATATCTCCTTCTAGCTGCCTGGCTAATCCTCTGTAGATCAAGTAACATGGATGAGTTGGGCTGATGTGGAATGACTGATGGGGATGGTGTTTTTGGCTCTGCTGCTCCATGCTCCCTCTCAAGTCATTAATTATACCATCTGACATGAGCAGTGCTCTCAAGTTGATATTTGTGAGGTAAGTGATGAATTTCCTCTCCTCCTGGTAGCTCATTAGGACATGTTTTATGATGAGAAAATTTGCTGAGGAATTAATTATTGAGACAAAAACATTTTTGAGAGCGGTTTTATTTGKTTTTATATTTACTCTACCTTGGATATATCATTTCTGTGGTCCAAGAAAAATAGCAGCAGCATGTCTAGAAGGTGGCTACCACCTTGCTACCAGTAATGCACTGCTTATTTCTGCAGAGAAGCACAGAGCCACAGCAGTTCCTCTGCAGAAGGATGCCCAGGGAGCAATATGTCTGTAYTCTGGGCAGCCCAAATGGCTGCTTTTGAACCAGTCCTTCAATCACTCAAAGGCAACTTCTGCCTGATTTACTTTAGCTCAAATATCTGCCTCAGCCCATTTTACCAAATGGTTTAGCAAATGCTGAGGTTTAGTTTGCCCCAGGCTTTGGAGTCTGTTTTATTCAGACTCTTGTTCTATTTTATTCAGCCTTGCTTGTCTCTTTTATTATTATATTAATCCATTGGTTACTATATTATTATTGTTATTCCAAAAGTCTTGACCTATGGTATTTGTCCTCTGAAACTAATGGAAGGACCCAGGCCTGTCACTTCTCATCTTATGATTGTTGATGTGAACAACACCTTTAGGGAGAGGTTTCTCATGGTAATCACTGTATTTAAGAAAGTCTCTGCCATTAGTTCAGGAGGATTATAGACCAAGCACCAAACTGTCAGCCACCTGTCACATCTGCATTTCTTCACAGCTACCACTGTGTCATGAATCTCCCAGGGCATCTCATTTGGGAACATGCTGACATTTTGCCTTTTATTTTCCTKYAAGTATGTCCCTTCTGCCAGGAAAGCTGTCTGGTCTGTGAGGAGGTTATGAGCAGAGGGTGCCATGCTGACAGATGTTAATGGAGCAGTTATCAGCAAACAACTGACTATCATGAATGTGTCCACATAGAATAACCTCTCTATTTTGATAGCCAAGGAAAAACAAACATATTCACATTCTGAACTGAACAAGCCCAGGCTGYGGCTAAGACATAAATTTTAAAAATTAAATAAAATAATAATTAAATTTTAAAAATAATAGTAATAATAATAAMATTAAATAACAGTAATAATAATAAATTAAATTCAAATTTAATTTWAAAAATATTAGCAATAATAATAAAAAAGGATGCTTGAGATTTTCAGAGCATTATTAATGCAAATCTCTGGGTGACTTGTGCGTGTCAGATTCCTGTGAGAGCTGTGTCAGGAACGTGGCCCCAGAAGGGCTCATGAGTTGCTCAACTGCCTCTGCTGTCCTGTCTGGAGGATGATAGAGGTCATGACAAGGGAAGGACAAATTCTTGCAAGGTTCTGATCCCAGGTTCTGCACAGGWGAAGAGTGCATGAGAAAAACAGGCTTCAGGAGTGAATGTGAATTTTCTTCTGGCACYAAGGAGATGTTAGAGAAGCAAGAGAGAGTTGGATACTGGTTATGAGAATAAAAGGAATTAAAGGGAGAGAAAAAAAAAAAGATTACAGAAGAGAGATCAGCAAATTAGGAACTCACAGTGTCCAAGCAATAAAACCCAGCCTGAGGGTAAATACAACTCTGCCCCACTTCRGATTAAATGGGGTCATTACATATGACATCAACTTCTTACATCTGCAGCTTAACCTGTGACTGCCAAGGGCTGCAATATCACCATAATCACAAGTCAAGCAGTCACTGAGGTCTCATGTATCTGAGCAGCCCTGTGTCTGCTCACAACTCTTCAGAGCTTGTGCCTTGTGTACCTGCAGACATTCACACCCAAAAGGCCCCTGTGCACCAGCGTTTGTTCCAGTGTCCTGCTCTGTCTGAACTGCTCTTTCCTGCCTGTGCAATCACTGGAAGGGACTGCTTCTCCAGGTAAAAGGCTGTGCTGTGTCCCTTCCCAGTGTCCCTGCTGCTCTGAGAGGCGCTGAGCAGAACGGGCAGGCGAGGCTGTGCCTCACCAGCCACACAAAGGGCTACAGAGTCCCTCGGGCTGATCCCCCCTCACAGCCCTCACAGAAAAGTGTCCTTAACCAGGATAACTCCCACAGCACGCAGAACCCTAGGAGCAGTGTTAGGGAAGACCTCCAAGCTGTTTTATCCTGAGGCCTCTACTTGTGATGGAAACTTTGCAGAAGGGAGGCTGGCCCCAAGTCTGGTGTAGGGGGTGCCCAGCACTTGCAACACCTCTACTCCAACTCCAAACCTGTTGAAAATTATGTTGGTTTTGGTTCTTTTGTGAAGAYTACTGGTACAATTCCCAGCCCTAATATGATTTGGAAAATGAACTTCAGCCTTTGCTGATTTGGTTTGCTYTGTAAACCCATTTTTGTGTGTTAGCAACTAATTTGTATCCTAAGACTGAGTAACTTCCTTAGGAAATTTTCAAGATCAATAATTAATMTGTCACAAAAACAGCAGAAAAGAAGGAAGAAAAACCTCTCTAAATCACATCACAGTTTTAAATTACCCATTGTGGTTAAAAAGGGTTTAGGGTTCAGGAGAACACATATCACAGAGTATCTCTGCTGTTCATTCTAATAAAATGCAGCTTAAATAACATTTTAAGGGGGGAAAAAAGCATCTCAGACCCTTATCCAAGCAACTGGGTGCTATGAATCAGAACACCTCAATTAGTTCCATCACTGCTGCAAASCTTTATACCAGAGGATGTTCTGACCCGCCTGATTCCACCAGCTCCTGTTCCACTCTCAGAGGCACATACCGAGGGCAGCTAATGGCTAGCATGCCAATTAATAACATGGAGCTGCTTTATGTGTGACATATTGTACCATGCACTGATTTTTAATCTGCTCATACCAGCATTTGTCATGCAGGGTGAAAGTCTGCTGTGAGAAACAGCCTCTTCATTTTCCCTGACAACTATTAACACTGAGCCGGTCTTCAGTGCTCGTGCCGCAGGCAACTGCTCCTGCCAAAAATAAATGCAAAGGCTGGGGAGAGAGACGTTTTGCAAAATTAARCTCTGTCTCAAAAGTGAATAAATCAGGACAGAAGCACATCCTTAATTCCTGGAGACAGGAGGAACTTCTTGGTGACTGTTTACTTCTGATGAGACGGCAAGAAAAATCTCAAAACATYAAAATGTGGTTTTTCTACTGGTTGTAGATGGGACAATGGAGCTGTAATGGGGAAAACAAGATTTAAAATTATTCTGGAGCCATAGCTAAAGGGCAAAGTAAAGGGTCGTGTGGTTTCTGTATCACACAATCATGTCACAGCCCACGCTCAGCATCCTAAAGACTTTCAACTTCAGTCCCACCACCAAAATGCTCATTGTGCAGGTAGCTGTGGAAGCTGAGAGCCAGCACTGATGCCAGTAAAACAGTAAAACAGCCAGTAAAACACCAGATACAAGGACTTTGTGGGACATCAGATGAGTGTAGCCCTCAAATAGCTCTGTCTTGTATTGTGGCTTCACTAGTGACATTGCTCATATGGGAGATGGAGATAGATGTTCCTCAGCTCAGCTTCCCAGCTGAAGGTGCTGGTACCAACCTAAAACAGCCAGCAGSAAATCTGACCTGGAACATCATCTCTCAAGGCTACTGAGAAAGAAGGGGATTTTTTTTTTTTTAAGAGCCCCAGATCATCACAGTGCAGTTTTCAACTCAGCAGATGAAACCACATAATCCAGGTGGTTTTGCAGAGATCAGTTTCCATCTTTCAGCCCAAGCCCCAAGTACCTGCCAGCTGTCAACACAGGCTGGACACAGCTGTTCCTGCTCATGGATCAGTTGCTCTCACTGGATTTAGTTATTGTTAACAAACAGAAAATTGGATAAATCCATTTGTTTTGCAAACAATAAACCCATGGGCTTTCTGAAGGTCAGAGGACTCCTAAATTTCCTGTGTCATTACTGCTTTCTTATCATTAGCCTCTCTTGTAGTGTTATGAGACATTTGCAAAATGTGGTCCCACTGAGGCYATAGAAACATTAAAGGTTCAGGTATTTATTCCCCTTCTCATAAGGGTGTTTTTTGTCTGTAATGTACAAAATGATGTGGTGGACTTTTAGTTTAAAGGTCTGTACAGGGAGGAAAACATCCACTGCTTGGGTAAATCCCGAGCACCCCAGAAGTTACTGCATGGCTGGGACACAGCTGCATTAGGGATTAATATTGCCAAAGGCCTCAGAGGTTCTGTAAGATGCTAGAAATAAAAATAAGACAAAGAAGAATAAGAGGAAGAAGAAGAAAAATAGGAAAAAACAGAAAAATAAGAAAAAAAAAGGCTTAAATAAAAATAGAGTAAACCAATGATGAGTAACTCAGAGAYTCACATGAGATCTCAAAATTAACTACTCTGCAGGTTCAAACAGAGGTCCCACCTTATGTGAGGGGCACATGCAATTTACACTGATCAAAGCAGAGCTTTGAATACCTGACACAGGAGATGAAATATAAATATGTGATTTGTGAAGTAAAAAGACAACACCAACAATAATGAGACCTCAAAATAGATCTGGATGTCACACTCCTGGGTGCAACCATAATGATCCCTTCTCTTGTGACAGAGATGAAAAGGCAAAGAATACAAGATCATTATTGTAACAATTACTTTAATAAGCACATAAAACTGGGATTTAGTGGGGGCTTTGCTGTTTGTTGTCATATTTGCTATTCATTTTCCTTGTGATTGTTCAAAGATTGATACATAATGCCTTTCATTTAAATGCACAGTATGAGGAAGGTTTTCAAAGGTGCCCTGTGATGTTTTGGATGTTTCACTTGCACTGCCTCTGAAGAGTAACAGGCAGAATTTTGAGCATTTGACTGCCTGAACTCATAACTAGGGAAAATTTAGCAAATATTTCCATTTGAGGGTCTCCTGCTAGGACCTGCCATCCAGGACATGTTGGTACAAGGCTTGCAGAGCAGGGACAGCCTGTGTCCAGCCTGCTTGGCAGGGAAATCCATGAACATCTGCATCCTCTGCTGCTGTGTCCTCATGCTTACCCTTCCAGAATGGGCAACTRAACAACCTCCAAAAATAAACCCTTCTAGGAAACTCAGATTGAGAATGGAAAAATGCAATGTTCCAAATATCAGCAACCTTGGCCCAAAAGATTTCTCCCCTCCAAAATCTACCAAGCACAGCACAACCCAACTCCTGCGGCAACCCCAATCCCTACCTCTCCCCAGACAAACATCTCATAAGAGAAATGACAAAATAGCAAAGGAAACTAAACAAACAGAGCAATTGTTAGTGACACAGCTGAAGGAGGTCTAAATAAATCACTTAACATCAATTTCTCCTGCTGCAGAGGCCAGAAATGTCCATTGACAACAGCTGGCTGAACTCACTGGGCTGCTCTTTTCCTGTCCAACTCCCAAGTAAATTTTTGTTGTTTATAAAAATTCTCTGCATTTGCTGTAAGTATGAAWTTTGTCTCTTAATTAGGAAGTTTCTTCATTCTGGAGAAATTGCTATATAAATGTGAAATATTTTTATTAACATTTAATGGAGAATTGAGTTTGATATTGACACTAGGAAATGGACTCTATTATTTCCATACTGCAATATGCAAATATACTCATTGTTATTGCAGATTAGGAGACTGAATTTGCTAATGCTTTTTAATAATGCTTATTATATTTCTCTGACAAAGATACCCATTAAAATACCACTTAAAGAGCATGAAGATTGCAGACATCTGAAATTAATTCTGATTTTTTTTTCTAGAAAGCAAGTTTTAAAAATTCAAATCTGCATTTTTCTGTTTTTACAAATAGCCCACTGAACCAATATTTCAGGAGAGGGAATCAATATTTCAGAACACTGTGATGTAAAATAAAAAAAAATTGGTCTATTAAGATCTTTTTATTAGCGTGTCAATTGCAGTGCACAAAATTTGCACATATGGGTAAAGAAATTGTTTCCTGAAAATGTGCAAATTGCTACTTCACTGAATGTAAATGAAGTGCTAATTGCTCTTTGCAAACAATATTTATGCAAATCATGCCCTACCATTACATTGCAGAGTGGAGTTTACATTTACATTTGATGCATTTTTTCCTCCACGCATTTGACAGTCCCTGGACAACAGGACTTGGGATATTACTCACTTTTTTTYCAAGACATTTTATGGAGACCTGAGTGGGTGAAGAATGGGAAAGGACCTGCAGGCAGTAATAAATCATGACYTAGAAGGGCAGAAGATCTAAATCCATTCTGTTATTCTGGCTCATCATTCACTAAGCAAAGTATTTGCAATAAATGATTTATATCAAATTTGCCTTTYATTCTGCTTGCCTTTTGACCTATGATACATTTGGAAATTCTCTACAAAAGTAATTTAAATAAAAATATCTGCTCTCTACAACAGGAAATAAAGTAGCTGATGCCATCAGATCAAGCATTGAATTCAAAGAGATATGTTTGATCRGGGAGGGTTATTGATGTTAACTTGGTTTTAATAGCCTGTTTCATTCTTTTTTTATTTTTTTCCTGTTAATATATCTCATTAATTTGGAAAAGTCAACACACCTTGTCTATAATTTCCCAATCATAAGCAAGGAGAACCTTGAATCAGTTGAAGAACATCTGTTTTGTAATATTCATGAACACCAACTGAAAATTTTCACTTTGAAACCTTTAAAATACCCTATACCCTTATTAATATTGCATTTCCTGAGGTGAAACTCTCCTACATCTGATATTATTMGTTTTCCCACCATCTTCACAGAATCATAGAATAGTTTAGGTTGGGAAAGATCTCTAAATTCATGAAATCCAACCATTAACCCAGCACTGCCAAACCTCTCCTTGGGTTCAGATTTGCCTTTCATAGTTTGGTTTCCTAAAATTTGTCCTCTGCTCTGAAGTYCTCCAATGATCTTAACAGTGTTTAAGCCCTTAACCATTTTGGTTTTTCATGCACATCCAGTCACTTCTTCCTCTCAGGAGAGATGGGAAACAGGAAACTTCTTCCTTTTTCAGAGAACTTTCCATGATGGGTTACTTGAATTTCCCTTAAATATTTCTGCATCTCTGTTGCTGGTAGAGGAGGCTGTGGAATACAGCTCTTTTCAGAGACACATAAAACCTCTTCCCCCAGCCTTAGAGGTTGCTTCTCTGTCTCTAGAGCTATGTAGTCCTCTGGTGCATCCCAGGGAAATTCTCAAACATCCCTCAAATTTAGCCCTTTTCAGCAACTGGAATTTCTTAGGACTTGGGCACAGAACTAAATTCCTCTGGCTCAGTGAGTTGCCTCACCAAGCGAAGCTGGAGCAGCCACATTTGTCCAAACCCTTGAAATGCTTTAATTCAAATTTCCTTGAGAATGCTTTAAGCTTACGGGTTTTACATCAAACACATCTCCCTCCTTTTTCCTCATCTCCTCCMTTTTTCCTCATTACCAATGCTGAGTGCAGACTCCTGCACCCTTACCTGCAGCTGGGACCCCAGGTAGGTGCTCACCTCTGAAGCACTGTCCTGACTTCAGTTTTTCCCTGATAACAASAATCTGCCTTCAGTGAGTCAGACTCTGTTTATGATCACATTTTTAATTACTCCAGGGAACATATGTTAATGCTCATTCATCTTCAGTCTGAGGAACGCTGTAAGAGTCAGGAGCCATATGGCTCCCATCTAGAGAGAAGGAAAAGGTGTGTCCAATTCCTCACTCCATTAGCTCCAAACAAGATTCAATTTACATCCAAGGCTGGGCACAGCTTTGGTGCCAGCAAGATGAGGGCTGGAACCTGCAGCCAGCACAGCATGGGCATCCCTTTGAGCTGCAAGGCTCCCCAGGCACGGCTCAGAGCCACGGGGCACTGCAAGCCCTCCCTGCCACCTCCCGGGCAGAAAGCACAACCTGGATGCTCACAGCACCTGTTTCAATAAGTTATTAAATTTGAGCATGTCATGTCTGAAATGCTCATAAACTGCTTGAGCAATCTGTGTAATGGGGTGTCTCAGCCTGTTTTCTGTGGGGGTGTGTCACAGACATCTTTTATGAAAAATCCTTTCCTTSGGATYTTTCCTCCTGAGAAGCTGAGAGGCCTCAGGAACAAAATGTAAACAATGGTTATCTGCTGCTGTGGAATGCAACAGGTGSATCTGKGATTGGTCTCATTTGGTTGTTTCTAATTAATGGCCAATCACACCCCAGCTGTCCAGACTGTCTCCATCAGTCACAAGCCTTTGTTATCATTCTTTCTTTTTCTWTTCTTAGCCAGCCTTCTGATGAAATCCTTTCTTCTATTTTTTTAGTACAGTTTYAATATAATATAGAACATAAAATAATAAATCAGCCTTCTGAAACATGGAGTCAACATACTCTTCCCTCTTTCTGAGACCCTTGTGAGCRCCACCACAGGGGTGTGTGCATATTCTTAGTTCAGTTGAAGGRAGAACAGAGATAACTTCTCCCAGGCCGAGCCTGAGAAACTTAGAGAAAAGAATTAAAACAATTGTTATCTCTCTTTCTGTAACCATTATTGATAGATATGGTTCTCCAGACTGTGCTATTCATAGTTCATCAGTAGTRTGAGASGTTTTTACTTTGAGACCAATCAAGTCTCACCTTAGTGAGTCGCATTATAAAAAGACATGYTACTTTTCTTTAAAGCCTTCTGAAGACTKGAGTCTTTTGTTGCCATCCCTGASTCAACAGCATCAGGGGTGTCCTTTTGGGGCCAGGAAAGTGGTGTGAGGGGAGAGAATGAGCTGCCTAAGGAGTGTCACTGGAGTTCAAATTACTGAGGTTTAAAGCCATGGATTGGAGGCTTCAGAGTTCGTTTCCTCTGCTCCCTGGGCTTAAAAAACAATTGTTGGGAACAGCAACTTTGGCACTTGCCAGTCCAGGTGCACTGAAATGCAAAATTTTTCCCTAGAATCAGCACTTTCTCAGCAGGTGAACAACACTGACACAATAMTACACCCAGTAACAGTGAGGTAACAGCACGTGTAATCACATCTCCCTTTTGAAGTTGTCTTGCACTTGGTTTCCTTTTGCTGTCGAGGAAGACAAAWCACAAGGAGCAATCTGGGTCCTGCCCTTCCTCAGGCASCCAGGACAGAAGTGCTGACAGGATTCCAACTGAGAGCTCATCGCTGCRAATAAAGAGGTTGCAGAGGTGGCACCAAGGGCATGCTTTGATCTTTAAGTTTTTATTACTGGTGAGGATATGTGAGGAGACAAGGATGTAGTTTGCTCTCAGAATTGAGATAGAATTTCTAGTGTTGGCACTTAGAGAGGACTAAATCCAAACAAATCCTTGGGAACACAGAGCATCTCATCTGGAAGTCAGAGGAATACAAAGGCATAATGCTATTTTTCAATCAGATTTTCCAAGAACAACTGCTGTTTAAAGCACGTGTATAAATAGCAATCCCTAAAGCCTGGCAATGGTTCTCCTCCTGAAACAACAGCTTCCAAACAGTTTGTAGAAGGCATCAGATTCCCTGATACCTCTCACACTGATGCAAAAAGAATCTCACACACACATTCACAGGCAAAGGAGCTATTTGGGATTTTTGCCTCACCACTGAGAACAAGCTCTGACCTGCAGTGCCCAAGTGTGAGGGAAATACRTCTCTCAAACATGTGAATATTTTATTTATCCCATGACAAGGCCTCCAGCCTCATCACCCTGGAGCAGGGAGGATGCTGCCAGCTCCCCTCCCAGAGCTGGCTGCCAGTGTCCCAGCACATGCCAGCTCTCAGCACCATCACCCCTCTGCTGCCAGGATGGAGGCAGGAAACTCTGAAGAGATAAAGCATAAAACYGACCCAACTCAGTGGATATTTGATGACACTTTGCAATTAGGATTCTCTAGTTCAGCCTCTATGCTCTCTGAGAGCTCTGTGGGTGAGGATGCTCTCCCTGCATGAATTTCTATCTGCTCCTCACAGTGCACCAGGAGAGCAGCTTCAAACCAAGRCAGACTCACCTTCCCTCTTGTTTTGCTGAAGTGATTCAGAATTTCAGATTGTGGATACTTTTTTTGGAAAGAAATCAATAGGGGGACCTAAAGGAGCAATGTTCCAGTGATCCAGGCAGTGTGAGGGAGGTGTTGGATGCCCAGCCAGCAGTGGCACTGCCTGCTCCATGGCAGGGGCTGTGCTGCCTCTGAGGAGGGAGGAATGGGATGCCTGAGAGCTGAGAGCATTGAGGTCTTTGAGCTGTTTGAGTGAATTAAAACACCCTGCACTTCATTGCTCTTGTGTCAATTCCTGACCACTGGGAGAAGAATTACCTGGCATGGCAAACACYTTCCACCTCCCCAAAGGTGTTTTTCTAAAAGGACACTGCGAATATTGCAGAGGCTCTTCCCATTGTCTATCTTTCCCCTGCCATGCTGCATTTTTACTGCTTTGTTTGACTTTGCACCAGAAATTAACAAAAATGTGATGCTGGTAATGTTGCTTTGCTGATGTGACTCAGGGTCTTCAATCTAGTGATAACTTCTCCAGTGTAGTTTAGAATTTGGAGGCCAACCCTGTCAAAACCCAGCACAAAAAATTTCCAAGATATTATGTAATTAATGTAATTTATTCAAATGACACATTAGACCACAGGGTTTTATTTATTCCAGTAAAGTCTGCCTCTTTTCTCCATTTCCATTTGTAAGCTGAAATCCTGGAGATGTTTTAAAACAAGTATATAACCTACTCATCACTGCTGGCAAACATCCACCAAAATCCAAATTTAGTCTTGGAACAAACATACAAATGACCCRTTCCCAAAGGGTGGTGTAGCTTTAATTAGCCCAAATTTTTAGTATTTTACAGGACGTTATTTTCCAAAAGCCACTGTCTGTCTCGTAACTATTTAATTTCCAGGCAATGATCATAGGCTAGAAACCATTTGCCTGAGCTCAGAAACTTTGACTTTCCCCCAGTGTATCTAGTGAAGATTGGGCAGATTGGTCTCATACAGCTCCTTTAGGGCACAGTTTGTTCTTCCCTTCCGAGCACTTCCAGGAGAGATTCACCAGGAGTGGAGAGGGCCACAAGGCTCAGTAAAGTCTCTTCTCCCAGTGCATTTCCTTGGCCATCAAAACAACTCCACCACAAGGCTGCCTCCCAGCACCCCAAAAGTTGTGTTCTCAACTAAACTGTGCAGAGATCACTTTTTTCCTTCCTTAGAGGGGAAGCAAGGGAAGGAGAGAAAAATATATAAGCTACAAGGACTGTCAGTGGCTAAGGGGCAACTTGTTGAGACGTGCAATAGAAAATTTACCTCATAAAATCATATTGGCCATAGAGAGAAGCTATAAAACCTTACTAGGCTTCCCCCAGCATCCTGCCTCACTGTGTTTTTATTTTCTCCATAACAGTTCACAGTGGCACTTCAGCCGCATATATGAAGCATTTAAAATAACTCTGTGATGATTTCTGCTGGCTGAGGTTTGTGTTTTATAMMTTTTTTAATCTCCACAGTCARCTGCTTGTGCTGACTKTACTCAAACCACAAGRATTAAATTTAAAATRTTCCCAATTGACCCATATGGGGTTTTKGTTTGTTTTACATAAGGTAATCCAGACAGGTTCCAGTCTATTTAGTTGTTTTTCTACTCTTCTTTTCTTCTTTGTATAAATCTTATTTACTCTGTAGGACGCAGGGCACAAATATAAAACCCTTCATGCAAAGTAAGACAGCCTGGAAGGTTGTTTCCACCCCAGATACCCCAGCAGTGGCAGCAGGGAGACAGAGGAGGGGAAGAGATATGAACAAGAGGATGGCACTTCCAGAATCCCTCCCACCTTCCCCATTTTCAGTGGAAACTTCAGGGTATTTCGTTACCCACTCTTTCAAAATAGAAATGTCATGGATGACAGCAAGTAGCTTTTCCAGCCTGCTCTAATAAGCAGCCCTGAGGTAACTACCTTTGCTAGCTGGGGACTGAGTTCTTTAAGTGTCTCCTGTACTCCTGGCAAAGAAACAATTTTGCTGTCATTGTTCCTGCAGCAGAGCTCACAAGAAAAATGCTCTGCAAACTTCCTCAGTGTGAGTTGRATTTTGTACTTTTTATGATGCTGCCTTCATTTCAAATGGAAAACATTTTAGCTGAAAGCATGGAGCTGTTCTTTGTGTGCAGAAAACATAACGCTACAGCACTTTCTTTGACTCTAAATGTACACCTATAAATACCTTTACCAGGCACTCAGCACAGGCAATTGTTTCTCCCACAGCAGCAGAAACTGCCTGAGATTTGAACCTTAGAAGGCAGGGAAATGTGAAGTGGATACAGAAAAGGAGCATATTTCTCCCCAGCTGACAACTCAAGGTTATTTCTGAAGTAAATAACGTGTTGCTAAAGAGATTTCTTTCTGTTTTCTGATAATAAAGTTGYAGCACGCTGAATTTGACTGCTTCTCATTCCAGCAGAGCTGAATAGGTCAGAGGGTGGGCAGATTCAATTTGTTCTTTTGCTGTGTGATGCCAAAGAGCTTCTTCCAGCTCTGCTGAGAGTTAAACCTTCAACTCCCCCCAGTGCAGACCACACAAGGCACCTTTGGCAAGAGAAAGGTGAATTCTGCAAGCCTCCCTTCACACAAAATATCTCCTCATTTCCATGGGTTATAAAAGTTGGAAAAAATGACTAAAGGTCAAAATTTGAAAGCTCTGGGAGCCTTTCAAGCTCTAAAGGATGAAGAGAAGCACTCACAGTCAGTTTTATCACTGCTTCAACAGGACAGCTGGGAACAACTCCTCAAGCACAGCTGAGAGGCCCTAGGTCCTGTTCTGAGCAGCTGGGCAGCACCTGAATGACACACATCATTTACTAATGTCCAGAGCCACTGAATGATTATTGTTTTGCACCCTACAGGGTGCACTTGCTGCCGTAGGGATTCCATTTTGCTGCCTTTGAAATTGGGAAATTTTTTTTTTTTTTAGGCATCCATGCCATGTCCCTCATATCTTCCCCTCTGAGTTTGTCTTCCTCCTTGACTTTTTCCCCTGCTTTTGCAACATCGGGAAGCTTAGTTTTGGCCTCTTTTGGTCCTTTGCAATGCAGCTCATTTCCTCACAGGCCATTTTTTGAAGACACTACAACTCCCAATTTTCTGGGGTTTTTGGGGATTTTTTCAATTGCATTTCATTTGATCCTATCTCTTTTCCAGAGTGTTTGTAAGCCTTTCTTTTCGGGTTCGCAAGATTCCGTTTCCCTTCCCGAAAGGAAATGAAATGAAATTTCCTTTCGGGAAGGGAAACGGAATCTTGCGGTTTCAATGGGGACCAATAGAGGAATCTTTGGTGCATGTCCCTGCACTTGATGGCATGCCATGCCTCTTGATGGCTACGACTTYGGGAAAGATTTTTTTCTACTTTTTTTTAAGCATCCATGCCATGTCCMTCAYATCTTCCCCTCCAAGTTTGTYTTCCTCCTTGACGTTTTCCCCTGCTTTTGCAACATCTGGGAGCTTAGTTTTGGCCTCTTTTGGTCCTTTGCACTGCTCCTKATAGAATCMYGGTCCATTTTCTTGTAATCACGAAATYTGGAAATTTGCCAGATTTTCTTTTTTGCTCCGCCAATTGCAATTCCTTGGATGGTATCTCCATKCCAGGAAGTTTGTAAGTCCTTGTGTTCTGTTTTGTTAAAGGTTGTCTCTTACGTTGTTTTACCAAGACAGGAGCTGAAGGTGAGAAAAACGATTCCACAAGTGTTTAATGCACTGGCTAAAAGTGAATTCCCTCCTCTTGGCAGGCAGCTCCCCCTTCCACCACACCCCAACCTCCTGGCCCTGCGACATGACTCTGCCCAGCCTGGTACCAAGCCCCTCCTTGGGCTGGAGCCCTGCCCTGGGATAAATGCACCAAATTCCCCACCAGGGGAAAAGGCAGAATTCACCTTTTCTGGGAAAACAATGAGGTTTTCTGTGCGATGCAGGGCTGATGGCTCATCTGGGAGCTGCCATCTGGGGAATAGGGCCAGGGAACAGAGCAGCCATGAGGCCACCACAGCCCTGCACTGTGGCTGCTGCCCCAGCCCTGGTCAGGGTCACCAGGACAGGCTTCTGACCCCTGGGCTCCTGCCCTGTCCCAGTCCTGAGCTCCAGCACTGCAGGGACTGAAGGACTTTGCTGTTAGTAAAAGGTCAGATCAGGAAGGGCTATTTAATTTACAGATAACAATGAAATGGAGAAAGGCAGGATCACTGGAGGTCAAAGATGTGGAATGAGCAATTCCTCACTGAATCTTTTTAGAGCATTCCTAGGCTGCATGGAAAAAAACAATTATGTGGTCTACCTACAGTATCTAATGTTTTAAGTTTGCTTTAATAGTCCTTTTGATCATTAYGATCAGTGCTGCAAGTGCATAAATATCCCCATCTTTTCAACWTTTTCTTCTTGACAGGTTGGTTTTCTACCCACAGAGATATTGATGAGACACTTTTGTGCTCCAGATATGTGCATTTTTCTGCATTTTCAAATAGGAACCACTATTATCTTTTTGCAAGCTGAAGATTTTTATACATCATTTACTAGTCACTAATGTGTGCTTCAGCCATGAGCTCCAAGGACTGTCATTTATCTTCCATAATGACCACAAATTCTTAAAAAACCAGCAAMACACTGGCTGCAAAAGATGATCACAGAAGACTCTTAGTTAGAGCCCATAGAAACAGAGCTAAATGCATATTTTGCTTTGAAAACAACAAAGAAATCTCTTATTTCTCTTGTATGAAATGCTATACARAATAAAAGAAGGTTTCAAATAATTCCAAAATATACAGAGCTTTTTTTCTTTTCCTGAAACCAACTTGTCTTCTGAAAAAACCCCAATGTAACTCCAGTGAAAATCAAAAGCAGCCTACAACACTCAACTTTCTAGTGCACTGACTGCCTGGGATTTCTTACTGCCACTGAACAGCTTCTATATCAACGTTCCAAGCAGCTGGGTTTGTATGTTATATTCAGGGAAAAAAAACCACTCCAGCCACAGGACACTAAGTGCTTATGTTGAACCAATGTTTCCACATGAAAGCAAATTGGACAGAGTTTTCTTCAGCAGAAGATGCATCCTTTAAAGCAGCTAGATTAGCCACACAGTGTTCCAACGCCCTGCATTGCAGCATCTGGCCAGGTCTGTGCCAGAGCACGCTGCCACATCTCCTGGATGGAGGGTGATGGGCAGGGAAATCTCCCCTTGGGCTGAACATGAGCAAGAGTGACAGTGCTGCAGGCAGAGCTCACCATTCAGGCCACACAAGCTGAGTTTTGGGAACTCTACCCAAGCTGTATCAATCAGAACACTCAAGAAATAAATCCTGGGCAGTTCCATGGGTGGCAGAAAGTTTTTGGGTCCTTACTAATGTGATTACCACAACAAACACATTGCACCTCCAATTGTTGTCTGAGTCATTCCCAGTGAAAATATGAGCTGTTTTTTCACATGTTTCTAATGATTTCAAATGCTCTATTTGACCTTGATTTTCATGAAAAGGAAGCTCAGTGCTTGTTTGGATGCTTTCTTRTAAGCATTTCCTCTTCTGCAGTTTTACTGGCAGCTCAACAAATATCTTCCCTAGTGCCAAATAAGTTCCAGCTACGCAACAATTTTTCCACATGCTTTCAACTGCTATCAAACAGCTTTATCTCCATTCTGTGTCTTGGGGTTGAGTTATTTTTTAGTATCTTTCCTCCTATTAATAAAAAGCAATGGAGTGATAAATGTGTGTTTTACTCAATACACATCACTGTGCATGTGTCTTGTTGATTCCAAGGGCTCATCCAGCTCCTGCTACGTGCAGGCTCCACTGAGCCTCCTCCTGTCAGCAGGAAAACCTGCTGGAACCACAACCCCAAAACCCCTTTGTCAGTGCCATCACCAGTGAAGGGGCAGGGTCTCTACAGGGAGGGAGACACCACAGCCAAATTAACAGAAACCAATTTCACTTTGAAGATATTACCCTTTGGTAATATTCACAGAAAGGCAGCAAAGTTTTTCCTGTCAGGTGTGCCAATAATCAGTAGTGCTGTAAATAATATTCACATCAGATTATCACAAAAATAGTCACACTTTACCTCTGTAAACTTGGCAAATTTCTGGTTTCAAGTACCTCACAGCTTGATTGCTGRTATCCCTAAATTCTCATCCTCTCCAGCTTTCCAAGACTGTTGACTGGAGAAATGTGTCTGATAAAGACTCTTTTTTTCCTACCTACACAGACACCATTCATTGCTTTTGGGTGCAGAGGTCCACAGCAGTAGATTGGGATGGACATTTCCTAAGCTGATTTGTTATTCAGAATGATTAATTTATGGGTTAAATACCCGCAATATCTATAAGAGATCAAAGAGATCTGATTTTTAGAGCCTGAGAATTTGGAAAGTGAAGATCATGGCAATTCAGTGTCCCTGAAATAAACTTTTCCCATCTTTAAAAGTTACTGATTGGAAAATGTAATTGCAGTGAAGCATGTGTTCATATCAGAGCTCGTGAGTGTGTTTGCCCAGGTGTGCTCCTCCCAAATACAGTCACTGATAAAGATGGATGGCTTCTGACAAGGAACATCAGTCATTTTCAGAAATCTGATGAGGCAACTGTGTGCTYAAATGGCTTTGCAAGAGCCTAACAAATGCTGAGCTTGGAGAATATCCTTGTCTCCTTGTGCATTTTGTAGCATCAGAAACACRTGCCTTGGGAGCTTTTAATCTATAGTATCAACTGTATTTATGGTGTCTGGAGTTTTACATGGCTAAAGTAATTACTATGATAAATGCCAGCAATATTTTAAAATTAACATTGAAGTTTCTTTCCATTTAGAAGCAGAAGACACTTAATTGGCAAAGATGGGATTACAGTAAATTCTTTTGCTGTTTAGGGTCTGGTTTTGCATAGATGATGCACAGAGGGAACTGTGCTTTCATCCTGAAGTCAGTCGATTTTCTTGATTTCTGGAGTGCTGTAGTGGCCAAAAGATCAGGTTTGGTGACTGTTTTCCTTGTTCCCCTCCTCAGTGATTTCAGCCTAATCTTTTCCTCACAGTGGAAGAGTCAAGAAGACTTTGCCTCAGAGTGTAACCTACAGCTTAGCTTCCAGATGGACAGAGAAGTCCCACTCCACCACACAACTGAAAACAGAGAAAGCCAAGGATGGTCCCCAGTTTCCTCCAAGCAGCTTCCAAAGCACTTGAGTGTAGACCTAACTCAAAACAAGAGGGTTCCTATCACCCAGAGGTCACCAGAGGATTGGGACAATTCCCTGGTGTCTTGGAAGGTATCACCACGATCAGTGAGAGAGCATGACTGAACAAAGGAGCAGGTTCAGCCCTCCAAAGGAGCCGGCTCAGCCTCTGCCAGGACTGCTCTGGTGCTCCAACAGRTCATTTACAGCCTAGGAGAGTTTTTCCAGATAAAACGTTACAGTATCTCAGTCTGATTCTAATGGTCATTGCATCCTATCTGTCTTCTTCTTGCCATTCTCCCAGCTATGTGCTCCTCTTCTTTGTGACTGGGGTGGTTTTCCTTGTTGGACTGAGTGAATTCACCACCCTGGCAGAAAATTAATGCAGCAAGAAAGCTGCATCAGCTCATGCAAGGGTCAGGCTGGCAGAATGGGTCTGCTGCTGGACTGCAGGTAGGGGTGAGGAGGAAAGGAAGAGGGAGGAAGGAGGGAGAGGTTTTTTATTAGTGAAAACTAATAATTGGGCCAGCTTGATGTGATGTGTGATCATGCCTTCTATTGGGGAAGGGAAATTTYTGTTTCAGAGAACAGCCAAGGAGTGCAAGGTCTTTTCCACCTTCCTGATTTCAAATCTACTGTGAAGTCAAATGAGCTAAGAACTGTGTTTTAGCAGTARGATAATTTTGGGGAATACTCTATTATCTCTGCAAAAGGTACAGATATTTATGCTGCAAAGGCAGAACAGGGAACACTTCACTGTTCTTAGTTCGTCTCTTTCCAGGAAGATCTACAGCTGCTCAAAATCTGGGGGGGAAAAAAGAAGAAGATTGGTTTCTTTATTTTGTCAAACATTTGTTCCTGCCTGCAGTACATCCCTGTCCCATCCGTTAAGGTCACAGGCGGTAGGCACAAAATGCCTTGAAATCAGGGGAGTATTTCTGACACAAAAACTGCATTACAAAGCGAATATTAAATTGTATAGAGGGATAATTTCCATTCCCCTCTCTTTACCAACAGTGAGTAAAAGGAGYTCATCTTTCACAGGTTTGCCAAAGGCTATAGTTCATGCCTGGGAGAAAATTACAGGCCAGTTTTTATAGCAATTCAGGAAAGGGATCCTCACTAWGCAAATAGAACACAGCACACCCATGGCAGCCTCAGCTCCCGCAGAGTCATTGACAGGCTCCAGGTCTCCTGTGGGTTCCTACCTGGAACAACTTCAGCCCATGGAAGGAGGCAGGCTRCAAAAGGTGGGAGAAAACAGGAAATGGACCTGACACCTGCCATGTCTATTCCCTGACCTCACTCTCTGTGGTGCCTGAGCTCAACCAAGAGCATTAAACATGAGCTGGCCAAGTTACAAATTGTGCTTTCTACTCAGTGTCCTCCATCCCTGAGCCCTGCTCACAGCCCCTGGTATTGTTAACAAAGATCTGTCTGTGCTKTTTCAAAATGAGTGAAACTTCAGGTGTTGAATGGAGTCAGCAGACACCTGATATATATTCAGCTACAAGGTCTTCATTTAACCTGAACAGAAACTGCTGGGCCTTTTCCCCTTCTCCTCAGAAATTACTCCTGTTTTGCATTCCAGAACACTTGTCACTCTGGTGAATATTAATTAAAACTTGCAATTAATTAAAATGTCAATTAATTCCTTTWTTTTATTCTTCAGGGTAATCTTGCATTCTGTGCAAGAGAGAGCACTGAGTGAGCTTAACAGAATGAAATAGAACAAATTTCAGTGTAAGTGCTGCTCTGTGGATCCTGGAAGAAGTGATTGTCTGGCCAGGGGGAAGAGAGAGGTTTAGAGAGTGCATCCATGACAGCAGACAGACCAGCACATTGCGACAGTCTGGGGACCACCTATGGCCAATTTAGGAATTCCAGCTCTGATTTTATGAGCACTCTGTGCATTCATGAGCTGGGATGATCATTTGTTGGAGGCTCACATCTCATCCTAGAGGGATGGGATTGCAACTCGATGCCCATCTCTGAAACAGGAGGTGGTCAGGACCATGACAACCCTGCTGCAGCAGAGCAACATCTGTTTATGGCCTCAGCAAAACTATTTTTCCAGTCCTAAATTCTACCAGGGTAGAAACCAAGAAGGAAATCACCATTTTGGCCATGGCAATCTCAAAGCAGGAAGGGGGGTAAAAACTGAAACTATAGATTTTTTGTTTTCTACTTGAGCTTGAAACATTTTGAATCAAGGAAAACATGAATGAATGTGGGGAGAAAAGTGCAAGAGTCAGCAGAAGTGCAATAGTTACACCAAAAAGCAAAGGAGTTTGTTTTAGGGTGGCCAACAGCTTTGCTCTGTGGTATAGACTTATCCCAGGTGTTGCTGAAACAAAATAATCATGTTGATATGTTTGCACATGGAAATTGAAAAGAAATTAACTTTCTATCCAGACTGTCACCATGAGAAACATATTTTTGTATTTAATATGGGAATTCTGATCAATCYCTTCCACAGACACTACAGTTAATCTTTACTTTGATTTGAAAGGAGAAAACAAATCACAGCATTAGCTGTGGGACCTTAATAACATACAGATGAAAATTCCCATCTACGTAAAATCAACATATTGACATTTTGTTTACCTAGAATTGTTGATCTTCTACTCTGTAATTGTTTAATTTCCTTGCAAAGTTTCTCAGAAACCATAGTTATTGTGTCTTGCTTCCTCCTCTTCCTCTCCAGGGGCAGGTCTTTCCAGATCAAGGCAAAMAATGAATTTGCACAGCATCCTCACCACACACAATGAAAACATGATGAAATGCTGCTCTGTAAACCTTTCCTGTCAGCTCACACAGATTATTCTTTTGAGAGACCTGAACTGCTTTTCAAAATGTGCATTTGCCTTTAATAATAACCGACCACAAAATGCAGTGCAATATAAACACAGCCTTTCCTTCTCTGGTTTGTGTTTTGCTACAATATTTTTCTAGATCCAGTTACATCATCACCACAAACAGGATTTTTCTTGCCAAAAAAGTCAGCAATGTGAATGTTGTATCTAAGCAAGTAACTTTGACTGTCTACAGGCACAGAAACATTTTTAAGACATCTCTCATCTTGTTTTAAAATAGATTATATGAACATTTGTCTTTAAGATCTTCTTTCCATTCACTGTGGCTTTGCATGAGGAGCTCTAAGGAAGACTCAGGCATCACAGGCTGGGTGTCAGGGAACTTTTTCTAAGAGTCTTTACTGGACAGAGAAAATCCAGGAACCAGCTTCATTTTTGCTTCTGATTTCACATCTGTCTTGTCAGTTCTCTAATGGCTGGGTTTCCCACAATACAGGACATTAACTTGAGTAAAAATCCATAACTACTTTTCTTTCTGCTCATTTTGGCTTTTATTCAAAAAATACAGACAAAAAAATAATCTGAGTTTTCCAAGGTGGTTTGTTCTCAAATTCAGACTGTCCAATGATGTGGTGACAGAAATTGTGTTGGGTTTGTCCTTGTATGATTTCAGTCAGGAATTACATTCATCTCACAGAGAACCAAAGGGGCGTCAGGTCCACGGGGGCATTAGTCCCAAAGACCACCTGTGAGTTTCTCTCAGCAAGGCCWGCTCTGTATATTTCCAGATAGGAAGGAGAGAAGATGCCCTTACAAAAGGTGACTTTTTAACTTTCAAAGCCTGGAATGGGAGATCTGCTCCAAGCAGCACTGTTGCCAAGAAAGGCGCGTAAAACTGGACTGCATTAGGAGCTTCTTCTGAGCCTGAGCTTTAGTGGCTGAGCATTCACACTTGCTGTATCTAAAATTCCAGCTGGGATGCCAAAGGATTTCAGGAGCAGCTAGCCCTGTGGATGGGCTGGCAGACTCTTTCTCAGATACCCAAAGGCATAATGCACATCTCACATACAAAAAGATGGTGTTTGCCACAATTTAGACCAGTCTCCCAGCAAGCTGGAGGCCCAGGTGGGTGGAGATTACTGGAGCGCAGTTCAGGCTGTGTGATCCTTTTGCTGTCACCTCTAAGCAGTCTCTGTCGTCCCCCCCACAMCCCCCCAGGTTTCTTTCCTGCTCTTTTGAGGCAATCTACCCTGATAATGCCCATGGAGTAGTGGGAAAGCAAAGCATGGATTGTCTTGACAGAACTCTTTAAATAGAGTCAATTGACTGGAAAAGTGAGTATCTGCCTAAGGCTCCTCTCTCTGGAAGGACCCAGGCAACTTTGATGCACATTCTTATCACAGTGCTAGTCCAAGCTTCCTCCTGTGATAGCAAAAAACGTAATTGGGGAGGGCAGAGCAGCAGATTAGCCCAGAGCACACTGAATAACATCCCAGCATCTGCTGCCACAGGCTTGCTGACAGCTGTTTCTGCAGAGTAGCTGGAAATCTGATAATCCTAAACATGAAATTTCTTTTTATCTGTGCAAGGGCAAATGCTAGCCTCTAACATGACCCTAAAGGAAAATCTGCAGTTTTGGGCAAATGCTGCCAGCTACACCTGGGCATCTCCTTCAGCTSCTCCTCGAGAGTGCACAGCTGGACACATCTGCACCTTATAGGGCTGCCTCCTACAAGGTGACACCTCTAGCAGCCTTCCCATACCTGGAGGGGCTAAAWAACTGCCAGAGACAGACTTTTGGCAAGGACATGGACTAAAAGGACAAGAGGTAATGGTTTTTAAACTGAAAGAGAGTAGATTTAGATTAGGTAGTAGGAAAAAATTCTTTTCTGTAAGGGCGGTAAGAAAGTGGCAGATTTTTCCTAGAGAAGTTTGGATGCTCCATCCCTGGAAATATTCAAGATCAGGTTGGATGGGGCTTGATGAGGAACCTGGTCAAGTATGAGGTGTCCCTGGACATGGCAGAGTGGGCTGGAATTGAAACCTTCAACCTCCCTTCCAACCCACACCATTTTAAGATTCTAGGATATATGGAGAGGCACTTTTGGTCCCCAAGGGGTRTTTTTTTCACACTCCACAGTTTTATCCTATTGGAAGCTTCAGAGAGGATCCAGGTCAAAGACTTCTGCCAAAGTAAACCCAGGAATGACATGTGATTGATGTGGAGACTCCATAAAAACCTCTGGAATATTAACAAAATCTTTCCTTTCACTGAGTCCTGGGTACCATGGGTGGGAATAAGTCAATGTGCTCTCTCCTCAATGAACCCATGCCCAGCCTGTAAGGAACAGTGGAATTAAGCACAAACCTACAGCCAGACTTATTTTGCAGTGAAGACCCACAGKTGCAGGCACTCAGAGGGTGCAGGGGAGCAGGGATGGAAACCAGACACAGATTGAATTCTGCTCCCCCCAGCCCAGGTTTAGCAGAGATGTGCTCATGGAGTTTACCAGGGCATTAGTGCTGTCAAACACTTGCTCTCTCATTAACCCAGTCCTGTGCAGAAACCTGGTATAGCCATTGGTATAACTTATTTTAACTTCAGCGGTGAAGAATGAGAGCAGGGCAAAACTCTGAAGATTTTCCCTTAATTGGCATTTTAAAATGCTAATTAAAATGCCYGCTCTTACTGTAAATGTATTTTTGCAAACAAGAATAATAGCAAGAGMCAATCCTGACAACAACTGGGCACCTTTGCAAATCACAGTTCCCTGCATGGCAGCCCACAATCAGCATCAACCCCAGACACTGTGAAATCCTGGCTGCAGGCATTTCTGAGCAGGCCCATTAAACACAAYTCTCATTCTTGGTTTCACAGATTAGTGAGTAGCTGCCATGCCCAGATGCCATTTTATAGCCAGGTAACACCAAGGGAAAAGCACAAGTTCCCCCTGTGGTGGATGAGCTGGGCCCTGACAGCTGAGATCACGTGTGACACTTCAAAACACAAAAATCCTATGGATAAAAAGTTTAATATCCTTGAAGAGCAGCATTAGAAATTACCAAGCACTGTTGCAGTGGGTCTGTCAGAGGGCAGACAATGGCATTATTTCTGCTCTTGGTGCTTTGCCAGTTAAGGCCACACTCCTGTAGAGCTGCCTCTTTCCACAGTGCTGTAAATTTTGGATTTGTTACTGGGGAGCCATGGGGATATTGCTCCAAATGCAATTTTAACAAACAGGTTGATGCCACAGGCACTTCTAAGTGTGGTTTTAAAGACAGGATTTGCATGTTACAGRTCAATTAATGTTTCCTCAGGACACACCTCTTGGATGGAGATGGCCAGTGCCCTGTCAGCTGGCGCCTTTGTTTCCCCAAACACATTAGCTCCTGTCAGCAAGGCAAATCTGACTCTGCCTGGCTGCATTATCAGTGAAAACTGCTGTCCTCATGACATTTATAATGTATTCAGTGCATGCAGAAGAGACACCAAGCATGCTACTTTTTTGCTCCAACAGGTGCCAATTTCAGAAGTCTAAACACTGATTTTTAGAAGTCAAATGCGTGAGATTGATGTATTAAAGCCTGTTTTTCAGAGACAAAAAAAACCCCAAATAAAACAATTRCAATAACAACAAACGCAAACAAACAAAAAGCAAAATAAACAAAGAAAGCTCAAACAAATAAAAGCATTTCAGGTGCCTGGGTGTCCATGGTGCCTTTGCATACACAGGCATATTTCCCATTCCCTCCTTTTGCCAACTCTTCTGCCTTTGCAGGGGTATGAAACGTGGAACAAAACAGCTCACATAGGTGTCTTCTTCAAAAATCAAAGGATTAAAAGATAGAAGGAAACTACATTTCATTATTCTCATATAGAAATCATCACTGTCTTCAACACACATGAGTATTTCCCATTTGTGTTCATGTAATAGCAATGGCAGCACTGACCAACTCACAAGCCCCACATAGCTGCTGCAGGAGAAGGTCCTTGCAAGGTGGATGGTGGCTCTCTGCATGGAGCTCCTCCTGTGGCCTTACAGTGCCAGAGATCACAACTGCAACACGTGCTACAAGGGACTTGGGGAAAGGTCCCACATGGTGCCCCATGGTCACTGGGATCCACACCCACAGCGCATGGCTCAGATCCACACCCACAGCACATGGCTCAGGTCCACACCCACAGCACATGGCTTGCCCCAAGAACACACCAGAAGAGGATGAGACAGCTGGGAGTGTTGGAGTGGCGATGCAGAATCACAGAATCCCAGCCTGGATCAGGTTGGAGGGGACTGCTGGAGGTCATCTGGTCCAGCCTTTCTGCTCAAGCAGGGTCATCCCAGAGCACGTGGCACAGGATTGTGCCCAGGCAGTTCTGGGATCTCCCCAGTGAAGGAGACTCCACACCCTCTTTGGGCAGTCTGTTCCCATCCACAGTCCCCTGCACAGCAAAGTTCTTCCTCCTATTCAGTGGGAGCTCCTGTGCATCAGTTTCTGCCCCTTGCCTTGCCCTGTTCATGGGCACCACRGAGCAGAGCCTGGCCCATGCTCTGGCACCTCTGACACACACCAATGAGGTCCCCTCTCAGCCGTCTCCTCCTCTCCAGGCTGGACAGGCCCAGCCGCCTCTGCCTTTCCCCATAAGAGAAATGSTCCAGTCCCTTCAGCATCTTTGTGGCCTTCCACTGGATCCTCTCCCCACACAACAGGAGAGTTTCCATGTAGTCTCTGCTGTTCCCAGGTTTGGCTCACTGCAAACAGAATCATAAAATCCTAAAATTTTAGAATATCCTGAGACAGAAGAGATCCACAGGGACCACTGAAGTCCAATCTACCTGGGCTGATATCCCACAGCAGTGAAGGATTTCAGATATCACACRGACAAATAAATCTGTTGGAAGTGTAATGCAAACATAAGGATTCTTTTATTCCTCATACAATTGGGATCTGACCTCAGAAGCAGAGCAGTACAGCAGAAGTCATCATTACCATCACATACCTCACACTGTCATTAGTCCCCCCACACAGGTTAATGTTTGGATTTCTCAGCCTGMACTGCAACTTCTTTAATTTCAGCAAAACATATTTCACTTCATTAGTTTATTACAGTAATTATTTTTGTTATTTCACATTTTTAGTGTTTTTTAATTAATTCAGGAGCTGTGAAAGAGTGTGACTTACAGCACAGCACCTCATGCTTGTGAGTTCTTAACTGGGAGCCTAAAGACCACGTGCCACTGAATGTGGGAAATATGAATTTATTGGGCTTTAAATGATACCCTTGTGTGTCTTATTGAGAAGATAAACCAGCTCACCAAGCAGAACTTTTCAGGACTGAGGGTAAAAACCTGCACTGATCCCTGGACTGAACTCTGGAGCACAAAGAGTCAGAATGTATTAAAAGGATGCTACTGCTTCCCTGCTGCCCCAGAAACATTACCACAAACTCCTGTTTTATGCTTTTTTTCAGTGGTATACCCAAAATACTSTGTGGAAGTAAAGTCAYGAAGTTTCAGTATGCCAGATTTWATTTATTGAGCTCTCTCTCTTTCCATCAGAAGCTGAGTGGCCCTGGCCATCCCCCTGGRAGGAATATGGTGACAATCTTTCCAGCTGTGAAGTTAGACTGATTTTCTAATCACAGTCTCACAGACCTCACAGAAGCCAAAGGAAATGTAATTTTAAGGCACATGGACAGTTAAATCCCACTGTAAGCACAATTAAGGTTTAAGTGTCTGAGCCTCCCCAGCCTCACAGGCAGTTGGGGTTCAGGATCCTGACAGGGACCATCACTTTATGTGTTCCCCCTTAACTTATGCAGCTAGGGGTGTGTTTAGCCATATTAATAAAAGGTATACTTTATCCTACTGATTTAAGATGAGTCTCAGTTTCCAAATCAAATCAGTGTTTAGTACCTCAGCTTGATGACTTTGCAAAGGTTAGAAGTAAAGCAAACTGACCCTCTGTCTGCTTTAACCCATTTCTCATGTGAGATACAATCAGACACTTAAAAATCTTTCAGGGGGACCTGTGTTCATGTATTTTATTTGAGATTTGTCCCAGTTAAGAGCATGGACACACTCAGACAGACCCTGGATTCCCATGGTCCCAGCAATACCCTTTCCACAYCCCTGGGTATCCAAACCACAGCCTGCAAATGAGGCTAAGCCTCCTGGCTGAGCTAAGAAGAAATCATTATATTGCTCTGAATAAAATGAAAAATGACAAGTTTTAGCCACTTGTGTAAATATGAAGCCAAATTTCAGCACTTTGTGATTAACTGCAAATTTTGCTGYGAAGGTCAGCAGCATCTCCATAAGCCACACAGGCAGTGCAGGGATCCCCAGGATCCCTTCCAAGCAAACAGCCCTGCCCATGTGCAGAGCTGGAAGGATCTTCCTCCCCATCTCTAGGTARTTTCAGCCTTGCCTTGACAAAACCCAAGACAAAACAAAGACAAAAACCCCACATTGAGCCCAGGTCTTGTCCCTTCACTGTGTCTCAGCAAGCGGCTGTCAACGCTCCCCACCACAGAGCTGCCTTTGTGGCTTTGGGAAACAAACACCTCATTTATGCTCTTATGAAGTATSCCTGTTTTATATATGATGCATTCAGGCCAATCAATCTTGCATCTTGGTGTCCTGTTCAGAGACTTAGGGAGCTGGCATTGATTAAATGCCTATAATAGAGAGCATTAATTCACCCGTCAGTGGAAAAATCACCATTGTAAATTGTCCCAGTCGGTTTGTGCATCACCAAAGGATGTGCAGCATGTTCTGGGTGTGAGCTGAGCTGCTCCTGCACATAAAGCACATCCAATTAGCAGCACCAGCATTGCTTCAGCAGCACCAGCATTGCTTCAGCAGCACCAGCACTGCTTTCCCCAGCCATAGGCAAAGGTCTGGGTTTGATTCTGCTGCCCTCTTTAGGATTTGTGCCTGGGACTCCACAGTCTAGTAATGGATTAAGTGCAAGGTCACTCAGTCTCTCAGGACCCATAGAGAGACTATAGCATCCCATGGGACTGGAGAAAAAATCAGCATATTCCATCCTTTTTCTTATCATGCTGCACTGTTTGTAACAGTAATGTGGAGAAAAAGATTCTGTGGTTTTGGAACTGCTGGAGATCCCTTCATCTGTTGAGTTCATGGTCACAGCTGAAATATCACATATTATGCCCTTGGAGCATCAGGAAGTAGATCACAGTGCTGGAAGGGGAGGTAGGAATGAGTTTTCTCTTGAGCAGTGAAGCAACATTAGATTTGCATTGTCCCAATAAAAAAATGTTCAGACTCAGACTGTCGGTAGCTATCTCAAGAGAAGGTATCCAGATCCTCATTGTGGCTGTACAGGAGGGCATGAGGGGGAGAGAGGAATCAGCTGAGTAAGGAATAACTGGTTTTGACAAAGGAAAAGCAAGGAATTGCCCTCTACAGTGACCCAGGTCACTRAGGACAGAGATGCTCAGAAACAGTGTTGGGGGAGAGGTGAGGAGAATGAGTGAACCATGGCAGGAAGAAGGAGGGGATGAGCAAAGGAAAAGCTCCAGCTGCTCAAAACTCTCCCCCTGAGTCTCTGCCCAGGAAGGTTCATGCCCCCTGTGGCACTTGTGACACTCTCCAGCTGCTGCAGTCTGACTCCCTCCTCCCCAGCCACAGAACACCCACAGCAGCCCTGGATGGCAAACCTCCATCTCTCAAATAGATAAATATCAAACAAAACAGAGGTCAAATTCACCCTGCCCTTATTTTCCAAACATGCACAGAAGGAAGGGATCTTCTTCCTATAAGCAAAATGGATTGTTCCTGCCTCAGTGTTTCCTTTACAAACACAATGACTTCAGACCCATCACWGTTTCTCTTCCCAGCCTGACAGCACAAGTGTGGCATCTCCAATCCCACCAGCACTTCCCACCCTCAGGCACGCAGGAGCTGTGAGGGCTCAAGGTTTGGGGATGGCAGAAGTAAAGTTGGCTCACCCAGCCCTTCCCTCACTCAATCTCCTGGCACAGGAGCCGAGATGTGATCTTTCTGTCAGCCCAGCAAAATTAATGAAAGAGATGAAAATCCCCCCTGCCATTCATCACTGCTGATAAAGGTCCTGCCACCAGCACTGAGCTCCCAGTTTTGCTGCTGATGCACGAGTGAGGAGTGACCCAGCTCCCCCTTGCAGAGGCACTGTGRCCCTGTCACACAGTGCCACACCCAGCCTGTGTGCACAGGCACAGCTTCCACCCCACAGACCTGCCAGGACTGCCTGGGCTMTGCAGAAGGCAGCATCCTGTCAGGGGTTAAGGCCAAGGCTTTGGAAAGCAGCTCATGACTTCAAGTGGGTCTCTGCCTGGGTGAGCAGTTGTATTTTCACAAAAAACGGAAGAGTTTTGGTAGGTTCTGGAAAGCAAATCTTTCCAAGGGCAGAGGAAATCTTTGTATTAAGCTCCCCCACTCTGAGCAGGTTGGTGTAAGCCCAGCCTGAGGCTTGGAAGCTGTTGCACATCACTGGGTGCTGGGAAGCAGAGGGGATGGACCAGCATTGGACCAGCACTGGACCATCCTGTTACAGAATATGCCTGGAACAGCTTCCAGGCTGGGGCTGGTCTATCCCACCAGCTCTGCCCTCTCAGCTTGTCATGGTGTTCACAGGGGTCCCAGGAAGAGGGAAGAGAYRAGGATCTGACTCCATGTTTCAGAGGGCTGATTTATTATTTTATGWTATATATTATATTAAAACTGTACTAAAAGAATAGAAGAAAGGATTTCATCAGAAGGCTTGAAAGGAAAGGAATTGGAATCAWAACAAAAGCCTGTGTCTGACTGAGAGCCCAAGCCAGCTGACTGTGATTGGCCGTTAATTAGAAACAACCACATGAGACCAATCACAGACGCACCTGTTGCATTCCACAGCAGCAGATAATCATTGTTTACATTTTGCCCCTGAGGCCTCTCAGCTTCTCAGGAGAAAAAATCCTAAGGAAAGGATTTTTCATAAAACATGTCTGTGCCATCAGCTCTCTGGGTCTGGCTGGGGAAAAGATGAATATCTGAAGCTCAAATTGTGCAGCATCCACTCTTGGGCTTCCCCAAACCCAGCCCAAAACTTGAGCAGCCTCACACGGGTGCCAAGCATCTCCTTCACACTCACCTCAGTTCTTGTTCAAAGGGTTAATTTTACTTGCAGAGCTCCCTGCTATGCACAAGTTAATCCCAGGGCAATTTTACCAGCATGATTTATAAACCAGGTTGAGAAAACTCTGGTCTCTGAAGTCTGTTGTCAGAGTTAATGGAGCAAGAATATAAACTGCAGCATCTTAGGGTTACAGCCACCTCTCAATAGTGACCTCCTGACAGTTCCAGACCCAGATCTCTGCTGCTTTTTTCCAGGCTGCAGTCACATCCCCAGCTGTGATGTGGAATTGCCTTTCCTTAGGGACTGCCAAGCCAAGGTGGRGCAGAGATTTCTTCTTGAACTTTCCATCAAGAGGCTGAACCACCTGCAGCAACCTGAGGTTTGTCTGACTTCCTCCCTTTTTGTTTCATCTTGCAGAAATCAAAAAGAGATATTTAGTCTATGAACCTCACACWGTTACCCAAAGTGAAGGAATGGAGGTGACAGGCATGGAAAGGGTAAGAAAGGTGGTGTTTTCAATTGCCATGCCTTGTTTGTACCCATGGAGAGCAGCATGGCTGCTGGAGGCCTCCCAGGCAAGGCTCCCACCTAACAAGAACAAATGCTCCTGGATGAGGGCACTCCTGCTRTATCTGTACTTGAGGGTGGCTTAAATAACCTCATAGAAACCCACCTAGACAGGATTGCTTCACCAGCTGACAAATTCCCAGAGCTACTAAAGGATTTTATGCCTTCTTGATAAAGGGTTCCATAACAAGGAAAAAAACAAAATTAAAGAAAAGTTCTCTACATAAAAGAAAAGCAGAGATAAAGTGTGTTTTGTCTTTTCCCCAACTTTGCTCTCTAGCCCCAAGAAGCACAGACAAGAAATAAGCAGACAAAATTAAGATATAAGAAAAAATAAAACAAGCATCAAAAAGCCACCTGAGTACCAAGAATAAAAAATGTGTGAAAAGCAAAATTCTGGCTAATAATTAAGTCATTGATCTGTCATTTTCTGAATAATCCAGGAGGAGAAAGGATGAGAAACGTGCCAGTTTGCACATTGTGGTCCATGTTGGAGAGCAGGGGCAGGGTCTCCAGCATCTCTTGGTAGTGCTCTCCCTTCCTTGTCAAGATCAGGARGCTGACCATGTTCTGGACTTTAAAATCCATTTAGTCCCCAGCCAGCAGCAGTARTAAAATGAGTACATGATGCCACCTCCTGGCTGTAGTCGAGGACACGATAAAARTGCTGGCAGAAAGATAGTGTTGTGTCCCTCCCACACTCGGGTGGATGATATATATCACTTGCTTGTGGAAGTCAAATTTCTTTTGCTGACTTAATCCCAGAGCCAAAATTAATCAGACATCCTAGCTAACAGGATCAGAAAATGCCATAAATTATGCTGCCTGCAACCTAACAACAACATTAACAGCACGAAGAAGGTGGAGGCTTTTTTTTGATTAATCACTGTTTAAGTTGCCTAAAGGACCTATGAAACCTCCTGCTGGCTGACACAATGAGCAACATTTTATATTAACCCATATAAGGGAAAGTCTTTAAAAGTGATGGATTATGCAGATGTGAGATGGGGCTGTGTGATGTGGTTACCCAAGGGCTGCAAGCGGCGTGACAGGCTCTGCTCTGCTGCTCCCAGCCCTCCCCACCATCTCTAGCCAACCCCAGAGACAACACTTGTCACCCCAGCACCCCCAGAAAAAGCCCCACAGCACAATGGATTGGATGWGCTGGCTCCAAGAAGAGCTGGGAAGTTTATGCAACCACCGGCAAATTTTGGCGCTTTTAAAATTTTTTTTTTACACAAAACAGCAAGCTCAGTACCTTGGGGAGGGATAGGAAAGGGACATTTCATCTGTGGCTCCTCTGGCACCCTGCAGGGCAGTGWTACTCGTTTTTGTGCACGGACATGCTGAGAAGTCCATCAGCTCCYTTCAGCCCCAGCTGGTGCACGCAGAGGGAACCTGAATGGGCACCACAACCCAGCCCCAAGAAAATCACCATCCCCTTCTGGAGCCATRAACCCAGCACCCCTCAGCAAACCTGCTCCTTTCTCCCTTCTGCAGGGCTGTCTACACTGGACAGACCCTGGTTCCTGCTGCTACAGGGGGTGTGCTGATATTCCCACCTTTGGTCAGGATTCTTCAGAGCACCAGACACCAACCTTGCTCCACTCCTGTTGAAATGAGCAGCCTTCCATCCACCATTCCTCCTGTCTGCTCTCCTGAGAGGTCTCAGCACTTAGAAAACACACTTTTATTTTCATTCTCTTACTTAAAGAGATCCACTTGTGGGGGTGATGGGTTTTCAGAGCATTCTTCACCGTGCTGATTGCACACCATCATTTTAAATGTACATGAAATGGGTGACTAGAGCTTCTCAGGTGGGAAAAGATGCATTTTACACTCTGCTCTGGTACTAGCAAACATAATGTACACAAAATGAAGTCACAGAATCAAGACAAACAGTTATTGTTGCCAAAAGCCCACTGTCAGACGAGATCATGGGTGGACAGACTTGTCAGGGRTCTGCAAAACTTTAGGTGCACACTGATCAATACTGGCAATCAGTTTTCTCATTCCTCTTTACTGGTGAGCATTTCTACACGGGCTGAAATTTTCCACCAACATGATCTTTTTATGGTAATTTGTCCAAAGTGACAGAGTGAGAGTTTCACAGAAGAGTAGAAATCACCAGTGGACTTGAGCTCTGAAAAATGTTTTTAAAGGATTTAAAGGATTTTAAAGGATTTTAAAGGATTTTTAAAGGAACAACTTCATGACCCAGAATTATCTTGGTCTCCTTCCTAACCTCCCAGTCTCATCTTCTCTTCCCCTCTGGACACAAGACAAGGCTAGCACCTCCTTGCTCTCTGATTTAATTCCCTTTCCATGTAGGCAGGGGTTCTGAAAGACACATCCCTGTATTTGCCACTTTTCTGGTATGATGTCCTGACAATTATCTGCACCTCGATGCCAAGAGTGCCACTTGACCCYCCTGCTGTGCCTGGGCAGCTCTGCCTGACAGGCAGCCCCTCAAACAGCCCCTGCTTCCCTCCTGGCTCCTCCAGCCATCCTGACTCCTGCTCCGAGCTCCCGCCCATCCTGCCTTTGGCACCAGCTTCAAATGCCTCTGGTAGATTTTTGCACACCCCAGAGAGGAGGATATGATTGCACAGCACTCCCAGGCTGTCTGGGAGCTTGCTGAAGGTACAGGCTCAGGCCTGTAAAGCAACCAGAGCTTCCTCCTGCCACTTAAGGCAACAGCTCTGGGGGCAGCCAGAAGGATCACGACAGATCCACAGCAGGAATTATTTTAATCCTGTGAAGAAAGTGAAGTGGCAAGGAAATATGTCACTTGGAGCCTGACTGAGAACATCTCCACAGGAACATAATGTGCCTGAAATGATGTGCACCTGTTCCAGACCTGACTCATCTTCACTTTGCTGAGCACTGGCAAACCCCAGAGGCTGCATCCTCCACAGAGACACAGAAGTATCTGCTTCCTTTTTGCTGTGGGTGGAATCATGCACTTTACTCTCAGGAGAGGAGCAAAAATGTATTTTATTGATATAAATAAAGTTCAGTGGTAAATGCAACAGGGGTTTAACAAAGTCCAATGGCAAGGTACAGTTGATCACTTACTGCCTAGAGGACAGGATCAGACAAAGCTGTCATGTACTCCCATCACATCATGAGGTTCAGAAAGGACCCCCTTTTGTTGCAAACAGCTTCTCAAATGAGAGTTTGTGTGCAGATAGATCCATGCTTTGTCAACAATTTATGTCAAAAGCATTATATAAGCACAATCAATCCTTTGTATCATTTCACACTTTCAGTGCACATATTCACAATTCATATACTGAGTATCTGATGTGATAAGGAACCTCTCAGCCTCARGAAGGCACCTTGAAGGATGTTCCTACTCAAGGGAAATCCTGGTACACACTCTGCTCCTGTGCAGGAAAGCTCAATAGGCCCTGGGCTGTCATTATTTGTGGAGTAAGAGAATGGAGTCAAAGTCATATTTGCATACTACAGGTGTTATTTTCTTCCAAGCTTGGCTTGAGTTAGACTGGCACTGTGAGTAGGTGGATGCATTGCTCAGAATAGTCCTTGGCTATTGGGTTCTTATCAGCCTCCCCCAAATGCACTTTGAGCCAGATGCAGCCATCACRACCAGACACAACCTTTAGGACCACCACTGTAGGTTAGCACTTGAACAGGTTGGGAAATAAAGGTCAGGTTGAGAGGTAGGGGGAAGTAAGTCATTATCTGAGGTTTGGAATAGCCCAAGTCTGCCAAAAAGGCAAAGAAAATAAAACAAATCAGTGATACAACAACCTACACTTGCCTTAACATTGTGGGGGAAAGGGAAGTGCATTTTGTTTGAAAGACTGATCTTTCCYTTCTGGAGCCTTGGTCTCTAAATCCCATGTTTCACCCTGTGCACATTCCCCAGCTTCAGGTGAGCCTTTCCAGAGCAGTGGGGAAGCAGAAGCTGGGTTGTGCCTCTCCTCCTGGGACTTTGGGTCATTTGGGTTTGCCCTGTCCCCAGAGAGGCTGAGGGYGCCCATGTCAGCTGCCCTCCCCCCTGACCTGCCAATTAAACCAGACAGCCCAATGCCACTGTCTCAGCCACTGTCTCAGCCACTAATGGATGCAGCACACACTAATTAAAGGACTCCCCGTGGCTTTGCAGCCTTGCCTGGCTGTTTGTGCAGGTGCAGCCCCACCAGGGCCTGCCTCTCACTGGGTACCTGCCTTTCCAGCTGCCAGTCCTGAGCATCACCCCTGTGCCRGGCTGGGGATGATGAATTGATGAATCCTCTCCCCCTGCCCTGCAGTCAAGAGCAGGAGCTCAGATCCCCTCCCCTCTGTGACCATGTGCACAGGGGTCTGAGGATGAGGGAAGGGACGAGGATCTGACTCCGTGTTTCAGAAGGCTTGATTTATTATTTTATTATATATATTATATTAAAACTGTACTAAAATAATAGATGAAAGGATTTCATCAGAAGGCTAGCTAAGAATAGAAAAGGAAAGAATGATAACAAAAGTTTGTGTCTCGGCCTCTCTGTCCAAGCCAGCTGACTGTGATTGGCCATTAATTAGAAACAACCAACACAGACCAATCACAGATCCACCCGTTGCATTCCACAGCAGCAGATAACCATTGGTTACATTTTGTTCCTGAGGCCTCTCAGCTTCTCAGGAGGAAAAATCCTAAGGAAAGGATTTTTCATGAAAGATGTCTGTGACRCCCCTCCCCGCTCTGATCTGGCAGATGGATCCCTCAGGATCTTTGCCCTGACTTCTCCCTTCCTGTCTGCCAGTGACTCTCTGGGGTGTCTGACTCACCACAGATGTGGGGATGCTGCCCACACACATCTCCTCTCTCCTGGTGGCAAATTAACCCTTCATTGGAGCTGTGGGGGTGGCCTGCAGCTATTTCCCCTGCCAAGCTGGGATCTCTTCCTCTCTGAAGCCAATWAATACCTAAAACAACTGCCCTCAGACCACCTACAGCATGCTGGGGATGGCTCTCCCATGCTTCTCCACAGGGTGGTAACCTCAGCACAAACAGGATGCATTGTCTGGGGAGACTGCTGGCTGAGGAATCCCAGAGTTTGGTCATCTTTCCACTGTCTGATTTCCAGGAGGGATGAATTTGGATGGAAGCATCTCTCACACCCTGCARGACCATTTGGTATCCTGGAGGGTATCACTGAGGTGCAGGGGACACTGAAGACAGCTGTGGTGTCAGATCCAGGCTGGTCCAAGGCCCCCAGGCAGCMCAGAGCAGAGTTCCCCGGGTAAGCCTGGGGCACTGCAGAGGAGCTCCAGCTGGAATGGCACAACCACAAGGAGCCTGGGCCAAGCCACCAGCCCAGGCTACAGCTGTGGGAACACTGAGGCACGTGGCTGGGCTTTTTCTGAGGCTATCAGAGAGGCCACCCATCATCCATCCTGCAGCAGCACCCGCAGGAGCCCAGGCATCCCCTACAGCCAGCAGAGAGCGGGGCAGGAAGCAGAGAGGTGGCACCAACCTCTGCACAGCTGTGCCTTGGCCAGCAACCAGCCATGCAGAGCCTGCACTGAGCTCACCAGCTGCATTTCCACTGCCCTGAGATGGCAAGGGGAAGTGCTGGGGGAAGGAAGCCATTCCTCTGCTTTTCTGGCTGTCTTTGGTCTGTGCCACGCAGTTACTTTGGGCAGCTGTGGACCTGAGGTGCTGTGTRAGCAGCTGTGCTGTGCCTCACTCTCTGCCCCACAGGGCTGCACTGTGTCTGGACACGGCCTCAGAGGGCTCTGTGCTGGGTGCTCTGGGCTGGGTTATTGTGCAGGATCCATGGAAATTCTCTTCCATGGAAATTCTCTCCTTGCAGACTCCACCACACCAGGGGCTGTTCCCAGCAGCAGATTTGGATTCTCTGTAAAGAGAGGTGGGAGGGCAGGGGGAGGGGAGRCAAGGCTGAGATCTCTCTCCAAGCCACTCGTATTGAAAGGTGATAGAAATGCTTTGTATTGAAAGGCTTTGAAATGCTGCCTGGTGATATATCCTAACACAGAGAGAATCCACAGAGATGGTTTTACTGGTGAGTATTTACCAGTCATTTTACCATCTCTGAATACTTAGCAGTCATTTTACCCTCCCTGAGTATTTAGCAGTCATTTTACCACACGTTTGACCAGTCTCAGAGTGTTTGCACCACTGCCATTAGGGGTGGACACTGAGACAGGAGCTGAGCTGAGGCACTGAGCCAAGTCCCTGAAGGACTCATCCCAGGCCTGGGCTTCATTTCCTCTTGCTGAGAAGTGCTTGTGTTGGGTCTCAGCACAGACACATTYAACAGGAGAGCAACCAGGCACTCCAAGGCATAATGCAAGAGCACAGGGAAACCAAGTGAGAAGAATTTTGATTAATTGCCGTGTACTCATTTGCTTCTGCAGTGGATGGAATATTTGCTTTGAGCTTTTCAGAGACAGACAGCCCAGAAATGCTTCACACAGCTCAGCAGCCTCACAGTCAAGCCCATTTGCTGCTGGTTTGCTTTCAGCCTCACATCAGTGAATGAGCAGGACAAGTAAAAACATCTTTTCACCTCCTAAGGCAGCAAAGCTCGATGGTCAGACATAAAAAGAAGTGAACTGTAACATTGGCTAGTTTAGATAGACTCACAGAATGTACAATCCTCTTTTAAAAGCTTCTCTATTGCACAAATCCTCATATTGTGCCTTTTTTTTTTTTTCCAAGGAGCATTCTTACATTTATACCCAAACTGTCTAATCAGAGATGGTGTCAGGTCTCAATAAGGAAGCACAGGAACCCAAAGTGAGCACAGACAGGTATGTTGAAAGCAAACACTTTCATCTTGTCAGGAGTGGTTTGTTTGTGTCTCACACAGAACTGCGAGGAACCATAACCACAAATACTTCACACGGTACTTTGAATTTAATAGCTCACATGGGCTACTGTCTGAATTACTGCCTTTTATTTTATGACTAAATTAATATTATATACACAGGAGCACATTTAAAATACCCAACAGTGGGAAAGAAATGATTGCTGTGTTGAAAAATATAAATTTTTATGCACAGAAGTTATTAGTAAAGCCACATTCCCCAGTCCATTAATGTGCACACATTTAAATTTTCCCTTTTTTTTTCTTCCTTTTGACCTTTCTTTTCAGATACTACAGCATGTTATCTTAAAGCTTTAATAAAACACTAATTCACTCATGCTTTTTATGGCCTACTAATTTGTCTGTTGTGCCATATATTTCGTTTCATAACTTTTATATGCAAATCAATAAAAACTCCTTTGATATTTCATTTAAATCATTGAATAATTAACACATCCCAGCCCCCAAGCTAGCTATACTGAAAAATAGAGAACTAGCACACACAAAACTTCAAGTAAATTGGAGTAAAACTGAAGATGTGGGTAAATTCATCTTGTTTTAAAATATCAGAAGAGAAACTGCACTTCTAAAAAAGAAAAAGAGGGGAGAAAAAAACTCATGCCAGGGGAAAAAAATACCTTGAATATGTATCATAATTGTTCATGGGAAAAAAAAAAAGGAAATTGAAGTGGACAAAAATATTGGTATGAACCTCTGAATATGTTATCTGAGTTCTAAGAAGTGGAAAATGGAGTGGAGTGCTCGTGGTTTGGGATTTTCCAGCCCCACTCCTCGCACCAGGGCTGCGTCTGGGCTTTGCCCCTCCCAGGGCAGCCCCAGCTCACCGCAGGGCTCACATCCAGGCTCAGCACGTGGCTCTCTCCAGGCTTCAACACTCCTCCACACACAAGCAAAACTGTGGGGCCTTTCCTGACTCCTCTGGGGATCACTCTGCTCCTGACCTCCTTTCCAGCCGGGTTTCTCCCAGAATCAGRGCACCTGCAATCCTACCACTGCACACAGGTGTTCTGGTAGCCTCTAAACCCAGGGGCCAAGTTGACATTTCATAGAGATCTCAAAAAAAATGCAAGTTCTTGCAATTGTCATGGAAAATACAAGAGAGGTGATGTGTCCCACAGGCAAAGGCTGAAGTCTGAATGTGGCAGTGTTTGTGGGTTCCCAGGATGAGGGAAGAGATGAGAATCTTGACTCCATGTTTCAGAAGGCTGATTATATTATATTATATTATATTATATTATATTATATTATATTATATTATATTATATTATATTATATCGTATCGTATCGTATCGTATCGTATCGTATCATAATGATATATTAAAACTATACTAAAGAAAGAGGAAGGAGACATCAGAAGGCTAGAAAGGGATAAATAATAAAAATGCGTGATGCTCAGAGCCTCAACACAGCTGGACCATGATTGGACATCAAGTAAAAACAATYCACATGAGACCAATCAAAGATGCACCTGTTGGCAAACCATCTCCAGAGCACATTCCACAGCCATCAGATAGTTGTTGTTTACAATTCTTTTCTGAGGCTTCTCAGGAGAAAAATCTTGGCGAAAGGATTTTTATAAAATATGTCAGTGACATCTGAGCTTATGGAGAAGCCACATAACCCGTGTGAGGGAGGGAATCTGGTTCAGGCATGGCTGGGTGCTGGGCTCATGGCAATCAGCTTTCAGCCCTGCTCCACAGATCTGTACTAAACCCCCATCTCCTGGCTAGTGACACCCCACGAGTTCTGAAGACAACTCTGGGAATGTGCAGCCTGTGTAAAAGAGTCCTTGAGGCATGGCAGAGTTTGCAAATAGCCTGGATCCCAAATGTCAGGAGCTGCCCCTTGGGTATGCTCCGTGCTCAGATGTTGTGCTGCCTGCACAGCTGCACAACAAAACACCCAGACAGGATCTAGGGGGGGGTGTGCATATTTTTCTTAAAGAGAGAGAAGATCTCATGGATGTTAAGCCTCAGCCACTTGGGAATCTTCATCTGAGCAAGGGACAAAACTTCTTCCACACAGATCAAAGCAACTAAAAGATGCTCCCACCCTGTGCTGCCAGGACTGCCTGCGTCAGCCGGAGCCAACTGCTTCTGAGGCAGGCAGGGAAGGAGGCAGCAGGAGCTGGCAGTGCTGTCATTGCTCTGAGCCTCGCTGGGAGTCACACGGCAAAGAGAGAGCCTAAATCCCACTGCCTGAAGGACWGAGGGCTTGGTCTGTGGGCACCAGCTGCCAGCTGGCCTGGCTGCACAGGCACCAGCTTGGCCATCAGTGCCAAGCACCTTCATTTATTGTCTGTTCAAAGGTCCTTGTTGGGCTGTGCAAGGCCAAAACTGCCTGGGGAGCCCAAAATCCAGCACAAGACACCAAAATGTTTTGAATTTTGCACACAAGCATCGGTATAGTCTCCTGACTTCTACCTGCAGTAGCTGTAGAAAGAGGAGTTAACTGAGAAGAAATTAAGGACAGACTTTGTCCTGCTTAAATAATGAATATTTGTTTAATGAACATCTGCAACATCCCATTAAAAGGGGATCACCATAYTGAAATAAGCATTTGATCAATGAAGGATGCCCAGCAACGCCACAACATCTCATATTTGTTGATGTCAACCACTGACAGAGAAATCCATTTTCCAAAGGAGCAGTGCCTTACTCAGGGGATGCTGATTGAATTCTCTGTCCATCAGGAATTTTGCCCATGGTCTCAGGAGGAGCAGAGATGGAGCCAGTCCAATGTTGGCCTGTCATTTCATCACCTAACAGTGAGGTCAAGGACAAGACAAAAAAAACCTGATCCAAACAGGCTGGTCCATGCATTAGTGAATGCTAATGTTGCCTATAGAGAGCTGGGACAGGAGGCTAATGGTTAGGCAGATGCATTCAAGGTTGAGGGTGCACTGTAAAAGCTGCCTGGTTTTACATGAGCATTAGAAGAGGGCTTGACTATTTCCCTYACTATCTTGGAATAATTTTATGTTAATTCTTTAAATGTCAATTATTTAGATGTTTCTTTGCTGCACTTTTAGCTCAMAAGTAATTTCTTTTAAATTGTTGCATACACCATTTAACAGGTTCTGTGCTAAAGGTCCCATTTTTTTTAAATATTGATTTTCTTTTATATCTTTGCAGTACAGAATTAGCCAGGGCTTCAGTTCGGACTCCTATCACTGGTTTGTCTTTATTACTTCTGGTACATTTTCAGTGTTTTACATTTAAATTTGTGCACTTTGTTTTATTGTGCTTGTAACCAGCCTAATTTATTTCCTATCTCTGTTTCTTCCTTCCACTTAAAATGGACATGCTCAATGGCCATCCACTATTGTTGAACCAAACACAGGATCCAGGAGAGTTCACTGGGGAGGTACCTGGGGCTGTTGCACAGAACCCTGTCATGTACTTGTCTTTTCAGACCTTAGAGATTACTAATTTCAGAAAGTTGGGTGAAACCTGGCTGGGTTTAATCAACTCATGTCTTTATATGCTCCATCAATCTCAAAGTAGGTAAGAAAATTGCTTAATAAATTCTTTAACCAGTAGTGTCCCTGTAATTAAATGAGGCCAATTAAAAAGCACTGCAATAAATGTTTTATCTGCTCTCCATCCTTATTAAAGCCCTGAGCCTTCAGAAGATTCTCCAGGTATGYCTCAGGGAGAACTGGATCTCACCTTTATTATTTCCTTACCTACCACAGACCATGGGCTGGTGAATCACAGCGGGATAGAACTGGGAGGCAGACCCTGACTCCCCACCAGGGTGAAACTGATTGATTTGCTTTATTCCAGGTTTGTCTCACCAGCTTAAGTCCATAATTACTGACTTAAAAGAAGAAAGCTGCAAAGCACAAATCCAAACCCAAACCACAGGACAACTGCACCTCCCTGACTGCCCCAGAGCAGGGATGCACCACAGGCAGTAGCACCAGCTCTTTGCATGAGATTACACAGCAGTGGTCCCATTTGGGCTGCAATATTTTATTTTCCCTTTAAAAATTCACAGATACCTATAAACCACCTTTTACCCATAGGTGTGTTCAGCTCCCTGAGTCTCTTTGGACAATTTACCCCACAGATGTTTGTGGCACCATGTGCAACTTTCACCTCATGTTCCACCACCCGAGCTCAGGTGCTGCTGAAGCCACAGCTCAGCAAAACCACCCCTATCCCAGCTGCACCACCAGCCAAGCTGTTTAGTCTCAGGTCTCTGACACTCACACTTCCTTCACCTGCTTGAGGTGAGTCACAGCCCTGAGCCTGAGTCACAGCCCAGGSGCCCCAAACCATGGCAAGGCATCAACAAGAGCCACCTGGGAACCAGGAAGGTTTCAGCCAGCCTGGATCGTAGRGAACAAATTTAACCACAGCATTGAGAAACCCTCAAAGTTCCCCAGAGCAGTAGGACAACACACAGAAACAGCAGAACTGGAGCAATCAGTGAAGCAGTGTGAGAAAACACAGGGCAGCCTCAGACCTGAGCCATGGCACTGCCAGGATTCACCAGCTTTCCATCCTCCCTTGTTTTGCAGACAAGGAAAGCTCATCCCAGAGAACTTCCTTCCCAGGTGGGTTTAGCAATGTGCATCAAACAGTGATACACAGGGGCATGAATGCAAAATGACCCACAGCAACCTGCAAAAGCAGCAATTGCAGGGGAGCCTTTGGGCTGCCAGGAGACACATGAATGGAAAAGTGCCACCACAGGCCAGACAATCAGCTGCTCTAAGTGAGGACAGCCACTGCAGGGTGATGGCTGAGAAGCCATCCTCCTCCTCCTCCTCTTTCTATTGGAAATCTGTCAAATGTGTTGCAGGGATGCACAGCTGGGAGTCCAGCAATGCCCCTGTTTTGCTGAGGGCTCTTTTTATATTTGTTATAATCTCCTCATGGGATGTAAAAAAAAAATAATTAATTCATCCTCTCTTTGAGCAATTGCAATCAAAGGAAAAAGCATGATTAATCCAGGATGTCCTCTGCTCTAAAATTCTATTCTTGTCACCGCTTGACCAAAGTCACAAACAAACCTAATTGTCCAAATAAATAATGATGGCTTTAATACAGACATTTAGCAAATACAGGGGTTTTGCTTTGCTATTAAAATTTAATTAGTAATTAATATTTATGCAGCCATTGGCTGGAATTCTGCAAGTTACATAAATAAATATTAACTTGTGGATGATTTTTAAAAAATCTTTGCATCTGTAATTTATTTGTGTGACTCTCTATTACTTATTCATTAATTCATGTATAATTCCAACTCCTCTTCATTCCAGATGGAGTGGGAGGGAAGAGGRAAACTCCCTTGGGACTGATGTGCATGGTTTTAATTCTCAATTTAGTCTCCATCTCTACGAATTAAACGTTTAAAAATCCTAAACAGAGTGTTTAGCAATGCTGGCATGTTCAAATCCATCAGTCTGCAAGAAGCAGCATTTCTTTAGGTATGTAGTGGTACAAGCTGAGAGCAATATGCAGCRCCTGAGCAGAAAAATCACCTTTATTTTCTTCTTTTGGCCAGTGAAGGAGCCCCTGCATTCAYCCTCACCCTGAGGTCAGTGGTGCTTCACTTCCTCCAATGTATGGGTTAGAGGAAAATTCAAGGACTGAGGCCACAGCAAGCTTCTGAATTTCAAGCAATAAAAACATCAAAGKAGCACCTTCATAGGGGTTAGTTTGCTATTAATTTCTGGCAAGCCATCAAAAACTTCAAGGCCTTCTCATCCCAGAAATACCTGAGTGGGAAATTCAGGCTGCTGAGAACAGCCCATCATCCCAAGTGCCACACACGAGCTGCAGCCCAGCCTCAGCTGCTGCACAGGGAGGCATTGCCTCTGGTTGTGGGGCCTTGGCTGTCCCCTCTCCACCCTCCTGCTGCCTCTGGCTGGACAGGTTTTGGCAAACAGCTCCTGCTGTGCTTGGCCTGGCAGCTGTGACAGCTGAGGGAGGGTCCATGCACAGCTCCTGGCATCGCAGGGGAGAGGAGAGGAGCACCAGCTAAAAGGCACAATCACAGCTCAGCTCCAGTGTCATAGACCAGCTCCAGGGTCATAGTCCAGCTCCAGTGTCTCTCCCTCAGTATTTAAAAGCAGGCATTTGGGGCTGGTTTGTTGCCCTGCTTGCCTGGGCCATTACCAAAGCCCACACATGATTCCTCTCCCCAGGGTCCCCATAACCCTCTGATGTGTGACAGCTCTCAGGAGCCCCTGATTCCTACAAGGTAAATAGCAGCTGAAAGAGAACAAATGGTATCTGGTTCATTACTGAAGGGACTAATTAAATAGTTAGAGAACAGTCCTTGGGAACAAATAATGATRCAAGGGATGTACAAGTGCCCCAGTGACACTGCTGACCTCATCCCACTGCTCCAGGACCAYGTGAGGAGCAGAGGAGGAGAGGAGCAGTGCCATGGGGATGTTGGCTTAACAGCAGTGCAGCACAAAAAGGCTTGGACAAGAGGTCTGGAGCCAATATCTGGGAGACCATTTCTGCACATGTGTGCATTGCCTCTCTCCTTGCTGGATTTGGGATTGAAGAACTGCTGCAGCCTGGCTCTATGGGACTGGGATGAGGAAATCTTAGGGTCAAAGATGCACCAATGTCAGGCAAGAAGGCAAAACCCTTCAGGTACTGAAAAGCAGCAGATTTGGCTTCCCTCAGCATGGATATCAGGCCATGGRCATGACTATTATGGCAGCTGTTTAGAGCCAGACAAGTGGAGTGAACACAGCTCAACCCTCGAAAGATCAGAGGAAGCAATGGGGCTGCATACATCCTAAGTTTTTCCARCTGTCCTGTGTGATGGTTTTCACAGGGGTCCGAGGATGAGGGAAGAGATGAGGATCTGACTCCRTGTTTCAGAAGGCTTGATTTATTACTTTATGATATATATTACATTAAAACTATACTAAAAGAATAGAAGAAAGGATTTCATCAGAAGGCTGGCTAAGAATAGAAAAAGAAGGAATGATAACAAAAGTTTGTGGCTCRGACTCTCTRTCCRAGCCAGCTGACTGTGATTGACCATTAATTAGAAACAACYAACATGGGCCAATCAAAGATCCACCTGTTGCATTCTACAGCAGCAGATAATCATTGTTTACATTTTGTTCTTGAGGCTTCTCAGCTTCTCAWGAGGAAAAATCCTAAAGAAAGGATTTTTCATAAAAGGTGTCTGTGACAGTCCTGCTTCAAGCATTGTCTCCTTTAAACATCTCCCTGCTGTCCTTTCTGAGCTAAATTTCTGAGCTAAAAGCAGTAATTTCCAAGCAGTCACCAAAGAGCTAGCTTATGCACATAGGCTTGTGTGACCTWAAGACCCCAATAATTGGGGGCTATAAATTGCTAAGAAACAGAGGTTTTTCCAGTTTAACCTACACTGTACAAGCTGCCTAATAATAACACAGCACCATGGGGTACAACATTAGGCAGGAGAGATGGTGGCATTAAGAGATTATATTGGCRAGCCTTTAGGGTGGATTTTGCACATCCAGATCAAGATCCCAGCAGCTACAATGATGCATCTCTGCTCCTAGAGGAACTGAAATAAATTGAGGTGCTGGCTTATACCCACAGCAATCCCCAAGGCACTGACAGCCCTCACTTCATTCTTAACCTAGACAGAGAGGAGTCCCTAAAAATATCAGTACACTATCCACATTTTCTCGTGATCACTTGCAGTTTGTCTCTGTAGTTGAAGAGGATTTATGTCTCCTGGCTTGGGAGACTCACAGAGGCAGGGTTGGGGTTGCAGCACAGAACTGTTTATTTTAATCMCAAGGCCGCTGCTGCCAGGCACAGCCAGCTCCTTTCTCTGTGCTGCTGCACTCAGGAGCTGYGTGGATCCAGAGACAGCTCTATTTCCTGATTTTTCCATCCCATTTCATCGCAGCAGTGATGGCTGGAAACACTTGTTAGCAGCGCAATTTCAGTCCCACACTACCTGAATTTTGCTGATAAGATTAAGCTACAGTCCAAGGCCTTATTGGTTTATATTTCACAGCTACMAGGCATGTCCTAGAAAGCAGCATCAGTGCTATATGGATTCCATCTATTACAACTGGGTTGCCAATAAAAATGCAAAGGTACCTTGAAACAATGCAATTTGAGGAAATGTCAAAGAAATTCCATCTAGATCCRTAAAAGAGTTTATATATTATAGTGTAGGAGATAGCAGAGCTGTAGTGTTATTGAGCCATTTTAAGTAATATCCCCCATTACTGCAGAGAGCCCACATCTCCCTGGGATTCCTGTGGGCTGACAGTGGTTCCAGCTTCACTGCATCTGACACCAGCAGCGTGCTCCAAGGACAGGGGCTGCCCCAGCTGCAGCAGCTGCTGGCTGGAGCCTTGGAGCAGCTGCAAAACTCTCTCGGGGGGACAGGGGAGGTGGCAGAAAGCACCAAGGCACCTTGTTCCTGCCTGAGCCCAAAGCCAGCCCTACAAGGCTGTGCTTTCCCAGTTGTGCTGCGATCCTTAATCAGCAGCTGCTGCCCTCTTGCTACTGCTTTTCTCTCTATATTTTTTTCCTTTCTTCTTCTTTTTTATTTTTTCTTCTTTTTTCTTTTCTTCCCCTCTCTCTCTCTCTCCCCCCTGGAAACAGCACACTGGAAATCTCTGCCTCAGAACTTGCCTCCCACGGAGATGGGAATTTCAGAACTGCACATAGCGATGTTAACATTGCTTTTCCCCGGCTGGTCAAAGTCCCGCGTTCCTGATGCTTGGCTCTGGAGACCGAGCAGTTCGCTCCCGAAAACTCAGCCACGTCCTCGCACCCCTGCGCTGCTGCTGCCGCTGCTTTTGCCTTGGGAGCGAGCGGAGCCCCAGCCCGTGGCCAGGCTGGCGTCTCCCTCTGCTGCCGCGAGCCGGCTA
>JACDOX010000015.1:8908836-9150875 GCA_014549065.1 Cardinalis cardinalis
GAGGAAAAATCCTAAAGAAAGGATTTTTCATAAAAGGTGTCTGTGACAGTCCTGCTTCAAGCATTGTCTCCTTTAAACATCTCCCTGCTGTCCTTTCTGAGCTAAATTTCTGAGCTAAAAGCAGTAATTTCCAAGCAGTCACCAAAGAGCTAGCTTATGCACATAGGCTTGTGTGACCTTAAGACCCCAATAATTGGGGGCTATAAATTGCTAAGAAACAGAGGTTTTTCCAGTTTAACCTACACTGTACAAGCTGCCTAATAATAACACAGCACCATGGGGTACAACATTAGGCAGGAGAGATGGTGGCATTAAGAGATTATATTGGCGAGCCTTTAGGGTGGATTTTGCACATCCAGATCAAGATCCCAGCAGCTACAATGATGCATCTCTGCTCCTAGAGGAACTGAAATAAATTGAGGTGCTGGCTTATACCCACAGCAATCCCCAAGGCACTGACAGCCCTCACTTCATTCTTAACCTAGACAGAGAGGAGTCCCTAAAAATATCAGTACACTATCCACATTTTCTCGTGATCACTTGCAGTTTGTCTCTGTAGTTGAAGAGGATTTATGTCTCCTGGCGTGGGAGACTCACAGAGACAGGGTTGGGGTTGCAGCACAGAACTGTTTATTTTAATCCCAAGGCCGCTGCTGCCAGGCACAGCCAGCTCCTTTCTCTGTGCTGCTGCACTCAGGAGCTGTGTGGATCCAGAGACAGCTCTATTTCCTGATTTTTCCATCCCATTTCATCGCAGCAGTGATGGCTGGAAACACTTGTTAGCAGCGCAATTTCAGTCCCACACTACCTGAATTTTGCTGATAAGATTAAGCTACAGTCCAAGGCCTTATTGGTTTATATTTCACAGCTACMAGGCATGTCCTAGAAAGCAGCATCAGTGCTATATGGATTCCATCTATTACAACTGGGTTGCCAATAAAAATGCAAAGGTACCTTGAAACAATGCAATTTGAGGAAATGTCAAAGAAATTCCATCTAGATCCGTAAAAGAGTTTATATATTATAGTGTAGGAGATAGCAGAGCTGTAGTGTTATTGAGCCATTTTAAGTAATATCCCCCATTACTGCAGAGAGCCCACATCTCCCTGGGATTCCTGTGGGCTGACAGTGGTTCCAGCTTCACTGCATCTGACACCAGCAGCGTGCTCCAAGGACAGGGGCTGCCCCAGCTGCAGCAGCTGCTGGCTGGAGCCTTGGAGCAGCTGCAAAACTCTCTCGGGGGGACAGGGGAGGTGGCAGAAAGCACCAAGGCACCTTGTTCCTGCCTGAGCCCAAAGCCAGCCCTACAAGGCTGTGCTTTCCCAGYTGTGCTGCGATCCTTAATCAGCAGCTGCTGCCCTCTTGCTACTGCTTTTCTCTCTATATTTTTTTCCTTTCTTCTTCTTTTTTATTTTTTCTTCTTTTTTCTTTTCTTCCCCTCTCTCTCTCTCTCCCCCCTGGAAACAGCACACTGGAAATCTCTGCCTCAGAACTTGCCTCCCACGGAGATGGGAATTTCAGAACTGCACATAGCGATGTTAACATTGCTTTTCCCCGGCTGGTCAAAGTCCCGCGTTCCTGATGCTTGGCTCTGGAGACCGAGCAGTTCGCTCCCGAAAACTCAGCCACGTCCTCGCACCCCTGCGCTGCTGCTGCCGCTGCTTTTGCCTTGGGAGCGAGCGGAGCCCCAGCCCGTGGCCAGGCTGGCGTCTCCCTCTGCTGCCGCGAGCCGGCTACTGCTGCCACCACTGCTGTCACTGCTGCTGTCACTGCTGCCACCACTGCTGCCACCGCTGCTGTCACTGCTGCCACCGCCGCTGCCACCGCCGCTGCCACCACTGCTGTCACCGCTGCTGCCACCACTGCTGTCACTGCTGCCATCACTGCTGTCACTGCTGCCACCACTGTCACTGCTGCCACTGCGCCTGGGACAGGGACTGCAGAGCCCCGGGTGACAGACGGGTCAGGGAGTACCACATTCCTATCAGGAAGTGCTTCCCAAGGGCTGGAAACAAAGGGGAATAAAAATCCCACATCGTGGATCATTGMCCACAAACTTCTCAGGAGGATGAGGAGAACACAAGCAGGGTCAGTGGTCAATCCAGCACATGGAGCTGTGATGTTCCCGTGGGTGGTGGCAGCACCTGCTCCACCTGCCCACAGTGCTGGGACAGCGCAGTTTCATCCTGGAGAAGCAGAGCTCACCTGCAAGGGCGTGTTCAGTCCCACCCCAGGGCCAGCTCTCCCCATCCCTGGCTGCCCAAGGCTGGACTTCACTTGTTTCCTTGCTGAGAAGCAGCAGCTCCCAGTTCCTGCAGAGCTGGGGCAGCCCAGGCCCTCCTCTGGGAGAACAGCTCTCCCCTCTCTTTGCTGTGGGGTAGGAACCAGACCCACTTGCTCACCAATTAGAAAGGAAATACAGCTCCTCTCCATTTATTCTACAAACTGGAAACAAAAGTGCAATGAAAACTGATCAGCTCAATGCCCTCCCCTTAGAAAAGGACATCCTCGCTGGAAAAAAAAAGGTACAGGAGAAATCTGCTGCATACACACAACTTGCAGAGTTGCAGGGACTTCAGAGCTGCAGCTCTGGGCAAGGTCATTTGTGAAATGTGGATAAAACTTCTCATCTCACTTAGAAAGCACAGGGATGCCTCTCAAGAACCACTTCACAAAGCATTTCCCTGCAGCTCTTCTGAAATCATGTAGGAGACACTTGTGGGGCAAAGCCTGCAGAGCTGTATGACTCCWGCATGGAAGTAATTACAAAGACTTTGGAAATGGAATCAAATCTAAAAAAAATAAAAATCTACTTGAGACATTTTTTTGATCCATTGAGTGAGTCTAGGAGTGCCCTTCTCCTTTCACTGTGCCCATGCCCTCAGCATTCCTGGAGGCAAAGGAAGCACTGCTATCTCTTTGTGCTCCACAGACAACTGGGAGACAGGGGATGTAAGACCAGGCTTCTYAGAAGTGTCTGCCAATTCTGAGTCCTGTTCTTAGGCTATACTACTTTAGAGAGCCCTACTTGCAGAGCTGAGGTTAGCAGCTTTGGCTTGAATCCAGTTTAGTTGACCAAAGCTAAACAAACATGAAGGTGCTTTAAAAAAGAATTTWAAAAAATCACCAGACACTGTTGAAATGTTGACCCAAGTTATACGGGAGAGATTGGGATGGGGCCAAGCAGACTGAATTGCCCCCTGAAATGCTGAGTAGCACCCAAAAAGCCCAAATTCCGTGCTTTGGAACACTGGGTGCCCCCACAGGGTGTGTCTGCAGCACCCAGAGGTCAGCTCTGAGTCCTGCATGGCTTCCTGACAAAGCACCTTGTGTGGGGTTGCAGGGCTTGTTCAGCACCCAGGTGGCAAAAAGGCCAAATTGCCTGCTAAAAACAGGGCTCCTCTGAGGGAGATACCACCATGAACTTCAAAACTCCTTTCTTCCTCCTCTCTTTGTATGCCCTGAACAAAGGTTTGCATTTAGGCTCCAGCAACGTGCTGCCCAGCACTGTCTGACACTCACCTGTTGTTGTTATAATGCCTTTGCTGTGTCATCCAGAGCTGACCTTGGGAAAGAGATCTTCTCTATATTCATAACTCCATTTAATTTCATCATTAGTTCTTCTGTGTGCCTAATTTATCTCCATAACCACGTTCAAAGAGGGAAGCCTGCAATTTCCTTGCCAATATAATGCTGGTGTAGTAAGAAGACATCAGCAGAGCAGTTACTAATCTGCTGTTCTGCCTTCCTGACTTGCCACCTGGGGATAGCTCCAGGAGGCAGCTTTCCTTTCCCAGCCATGCTGGTCTGTTAAACTGTTAAATTGAATGAAGCTGTTGCTTCACCAATTACTCTGTTTATACACATGAATAATGGTGGGCTTGAAGCAGAATACTTCGCTAAAGTATCTATTRAAAAATTAAAAAGGTGTTGAGAGAGCATTAGAGAGCATAAATCACAATTTGGATGTGACAGCATTTCAGCAAGGAACTGATGTGTAAACTCCCAGTTGATTCCAAGAGCATCTGGATCAGTGGTTAACTTAGGGTTAGCCTTGCTGAAGGAAACGCTGACGAAAGAATAAGGTTTATCTTTTGTACAGATGTCAATTTGCCAATCTTAAAATATACTACAAAAAAAAAAAAAAAGACACAAAATCCCCATGCAAAGGGCAGAGACATTTCAGTGTGGGGAGCGCAGTGACCAGACTAAGGACACTGAGCAAGGTGGCAGCAGAGCTGAGCCCAGGTCCCATCACACCCCAGAACACAGCTCCCATCACCTGCGGAGTGACCAGCGGCTTCCAGGCTCCCCTGCAGCCCTGACTGCACATCTCAGCAGCTCTGCAGCCACCACTGTTTTCACAGTCACTCTCCAGCAGTGCAGCCCWGCTCCCAGCAGCATCCTGGTGCTCTGGAGTGCTCCATGCCCCTCCCCAGCCACCCCTGCTCTCTCCTGGGGCCAGTGCCCAAAGCTGCTGCTCGCAGTCACGTCCAGGAGGAGGAGGAGGAGGGGCAGCAGCTGCCAGCTGTGTGTGCCTACGTGCAGAGGGACACTGCAGCTCCTCTGCTCTCACACACAGCCAGCACCCCATGGGAGCCCCCCAAAAACTGCTCCTGGCACCCCTGGGTAAGGCAGGGACACCACACAGCCAGGGCAAATGCAGTTACCTGCTTCAAAGGGTCACTTGTTTGAGGATCTGTGGGCTCACAGCAGAGGGGAAAGAGCCTGCCCTTAACAGGCATTAGCAAGGAGATCCAGTGGGTTATGGATTATTTATTGGTGATCCAGCGGGTTATGGATTATCTATTGGTGATCCAGTGGCATATGGATTGATTCATTGGTGATCCGGGGGGTTATGGATTCTTTTTGTTGATCCAGTGGCATATAGACTAATTTATTGGTGATCTGGTGGGTTATGGATTGATTTATGGGTGATCCAGTGGGTTATGGATTGACTTATTGGTGATCCAATGGGTCATGGATTAYTTATTGGTGACCCAGTGGGTTATGGATTGATTTATGGGTGATCCMGTGGCTTATGGATTATTTTTTTTGTCATACAGTGGGTTATGGATTGATTTATGGGTGATCCAGTGGGTTATGGATTATAACAGGTACAGCACCAAGGTGGCAGGGCAGGGTCCAGAAATGGTCAAGGGAGCTCTGTTTGCCACACAAGGGATGGAAATGTGCACMGATAGGATTAAGAAGACCCTTTCCAAAGCCAGCCTGTGTGAAATGGACACAGAGCTGCTTTGCTAAACWGGCCTGGAAAAGCCCAGAAACTCATGGGAAAAACAGCACCAGAATTTATTTACAAGGAAATGCAGAGGAGGACAAAGGACAAAGCAGAGGAGGAAAATCTGGTGGGAAAAAATGCACTGCAGATGCTTTACTTCTGAATGGTGAAGGGCAGGGTTTATCAGCAAATGACATGCAGGTCAACAACAGTAAATACTGCAAGAGAAATAATTATGTCAAAGCTTCAAGAAATAGAGGGGAGAAAGGTAGCACTAATTTGAAGTGATATTAATTCAGAAGAAAGCAGAAGGCAAACAGGCACAAGGACTGATGGTAAACAGGGTGAGTTCCCAGATATTTCACAGCACCACACAGAAAACAAACCAAACCTGTAATTAAGCAAAGCAAAATTAAAGCTTGGCAGGATCCAAATACCCCCGAGGAGATTCTAAATTACACACAAGATGTTCAGGCCTTCTAAAGGTGCCTTCTTTGGCAGCATGTGACACAGCTGGGTATGTCCCCATGGGTGAGAGGGGCCTGGAGAGGTGGCAGGACAGAGCTGCCTGAGCCACAGCTGCCWCCAGAGCACTCTGCCCAGCTGAGCCCCAGATCTGGGGCTGATAATCCTGAGACAGGAAGGAGAGGCAATAGGGCTGCCATCAGTGTTGGATACAACAGCTTCAGTAAAATTGTGCAACTTTGCAATCCAAGTGAGACCAGACCTGGGATGAAATATTCATATGGTGAAAACATGAGCAGAATAAAAGCATGCAACCAAAGCAGACTCCATCCCCAATCTCCTCACATCCAAGCTGCTGAAATACTCCAGTTTTCAGGCACRTGAGCAGTCAGCAGGCATTTCCCTGAGTATGCAGCACGTTAAGAGAAAATATAATAAAAGCAGCACAACAAATACCAAAGGCAGTCCAAGGCAGCCTCCAACCATTGCACAGTTATCAGGGCAGCAGACAAGCTGCACTTGAACAGATCCAAGCAAGCTAAATGGTGCAGTGAGCACACTTCCATCCAAGTGTCTACCACCAAAGAAACCTTGTCTGCCTTGGCAAAAGAGAAACAAGGGCATTGCCAGTGTTGGATGGCAATATTGAAGACTGGCATAAGCTCCTAGGCAGGGAAAGTGGACTTCTTGCCTTGTTAGGAGTACCAGGATCCAAGTACAGATGGCTGAGACTGTCATTTGGGATCAAAAGTAGAGATGCTGCCAGCAAGACACACTAACAAGGCTCTCAGGGATGCATGTCACTGCTGATGACATTTAGGGGCAGAGATGAACAGACAGCTGGAAGCTCTGACAGTGGCAGGGTACAACTGGCTTTGTCAGCCAAAATAACAGGAAAGCAATTGGGCCCATTTGACCACATCAAGCTGAAATTGTGTTGCTGCGCTCTTCACTTGGTGATCTTCCAAGGGCAGCCTGGGAGAAGTTCAAACCATGGCAAAACATKCAAGATGAAACCACTGCTGGATGCCCCTAAACACCCTCAGCACTTGCCACTCAAGGGGTCACATGGAGCAGCAATGGATCAGCCTTGTGAGTTATCCCTGCTGAGGCCAGGCCTGTCTGATCCCACAACAAGTGTGCCTTTGCCACCCTTCCCAGGAATATTGCATCAGCCGTGTCTTTTGGCAGCCCCCAGCCCTCTCCCCCAGCTGGCAGCCCTGGCACAGCAGCCTGGTTTCAGCGCTGGTTCCAGCCCTAGCCTTGCCTGCTGCACCATGGGCTGCCTGGCCCCAAGGAAAGGCTTCACCCCACACCCAGCTGAGCCTCTGCCAGAGCCATGGATGCCCAGGACCTCACCGGCACCTTGTGAGGGCTGATCAGTGCAGAGCCAGCCCTGGCAGGGCAGTGCTGGAGATTTCTGTGTGCCGCATCAGCAGTGGGGCACCCTCTCCTAAAGGAGGGGACAGTCACCTGGAAGAGGTGGTTTGGGCAGCAGCAGCAMAGCAGCTGAACATTAACCCCTCCTTAGGGCTGGTCCCCATGGAAGCACAGGGATTTTTGTCACTGTGGGCAGAAAAACGCCTTTGAAGAAGGAAAGCAAAGTCCTCCACGGGGCTCTGCTGGTYCCCTGTCCTACATCCTCCCAAACTCACCTGCTGTTGTTTTGCAAGCCTGCAAGTGGAAAAAAGTGTAAATTGGCAGGAGTCACAGCAGAGCTCAGGGGAGATTGCAAAAGCAGCCTGAGGAAGGGGGRAGCTCCCAGCCCCACACCTCAGAAGGGAAAAGGGGGTTAGGAAGAGTCAGCAAAGCTCCCTGAGCATCCCAGCAGAAGGGGAAGCTGCCGAGGGGCAGAGAATGGAGAAACCCGTCTGCTTCCCTCCTTCCCCACAGCGTGGAGCTGCGCTGCTGCTTTCAGGCAGCTCTGCAGCTCCGGGCGCAGCTCCCCAGGGCTGTGCCCCGGCTCTCAGCAGTGTCGGTGGCACCTGCAGCAGCCAGGGGCACCCCGTACTCCCGCCTGGCCATGAAGCACTGGTCAGACTCCGGGCTGGTTGTTTTTGCAGCTCAAGGAAGGCAGGTGACAGCCAATGTGCCACAAAGCTCATCGGGGCAGGGCTGCACCAGGGACAGCAGAGGGAGTTTGTGCAGCAATATCAGCACTTCGGGCCGTAGGATTTGGGACTTTTGTTCTGGTGCTGGGAACCCTGAAGCTGGATTTATGTATCATCAAATCACAGTATASAAGARATCTGAAGAACTGGTAAATTCCTGKGTCCCTGCTGGGAAGRCAGGTTTGTTTTCAACAAATTACAGCCAAACCCYTGCTAAAGTAGAGATTCTCCTGAGCTGTATTTGCACTTCTAAACCTCTAGCAGGAAATTGCACCTTGGCAATGTTTTCCCATTAAAACTCGCTATTTAAAGCACTGATTGCATTACCCTAAAATAAATCTCAGCGTTCGTGGCTGTTTAATGTCAGGGGTTGGGTTCAGACCCAAGCTGTGCACGTGTGACTGCAGCAGCCTCAGCAGGGCTGCTGCTGCTCCTCACCCGCGCAGTGCAGACAGCGATCTGCATCCCCAGCACAGCTGCCTCGAGCCCTCCGTGCCGGTGCTCTGGCACCACCCAACCCAGACGAGGCGTTCTGGGGAGGCTGCAGCCCCGCTGCAATCACAGCGCCCTCAGCAACGCAGCTTCTGAGATGACACTCCGGCCTTTTTAGCTGAGCAAAGCAAACGCGTGGCCACCTGGATCACCTCTGAGCACTGTCAGGGGTGGAGGAGCTCGGTGACATGGGACCTCCCAAAACGGCATCGCTGCCACCAGGGCAGCTCCTCCTGGTGAAGCGCTTCTTCTTTCTTCTTTGAACACTGATGTGACACTGATAGCAGAGATACAGATTGTAGCAGACAGGTGAAACACAGCCACTGATCTGCCTGACTCAGTGCTCCAGATGAATACAGATATAATCTCTTTTATTCTGGAAAAAGAAGCCTTTGTGGAGCTAAAAAAAATGGGGAAAACTAAAGGCAGCACTTCCATGAAACCCCACAGACATATTTCATCAGCCAAAAAACACAAACTTTAATTTTTTTTTCAGAATCCAGACATTCAAAAGACACCTATTTTGCACAAAACACAATTTCTCTTTGCAAAATCAAAAATTCTTGCTGGGGCCCCAGCACCTTGTCCATGGAAGCAGCAAACACCAGACAAGCAGGAAACTTTTGCTTTATTTAACTAATTGTATTTATTTCCTTTTCCTTCCATATTCTCCAAGGGACAATGTGCATGTGATAGGCTGCAAAAGCCACAGGCATGCCCTATCTGTGAAACTGGAGTCCCCAGGCTTCCTGCCTGGCAGTGTTGTCTCTCTGCACTCTGGGGTCTTCTGTACAACTCAAGTCTCTTGATCTCATGTGGAAGGGGAACTGTGCTGCCTCTGCCCTTGCCAATGCAGCCTACCATGGTTTGGKAGCCTCCTCTCCATCCTTTTCCCAAAGATACTTCTATTGTGAGACAATACTACTAGGAGAAAAAAWTTATTTCCTTTCAGTAAGTGCTTACATTCTTCTGAGGGCAGGCAGACCAAGACACAGACTGGCAAAGAAAATCCTTTTGATATCTTGGCACCCACTGATGGGCAGCCAGCCCGTGCCCAGAACAGTGGAGAAGGARTTTCTGCCTAATTTCTCTGCTTGCTCACAGGACATTGAATTAAAAACTTACCAACAGCAGGGCCTGGCCCAAAGAAGTTAGCCCGTCCACATCACTGAGGGATGGATACTTGTTTGGGTCCTCACTGAGAGCCAGGATGAGCCCAGGTTGTTCTCTTTCAGCATCTTGTTTGCAATAGCCAGTTTGTTGAACCGGTGTTCTGGTAGCTCTGAACATCAATAATGCAGATATCTACCCTGGGAGTGTTAAAAAATATACCAAAAGTGAAGTCCTATATTTTTGGGTTTGCCCCAAATCTGCATTACATGCCATCACCCAGGACTGCTGCACCCTCCCAGACCCCACAGGTGTCAGGGGCTCAGCACCACCAGCCATGCTCATTTGGATATTTGAACATTTTCTTCAGCTACAAAAATGTTCTTTCCTACTCTTATGTACACACTGTGTGGCATTTGGAACAAATACCTGCAGATGCCTTTTTGATTTTTCCCTCTTCTCCTTTTCCCAGTAACATTATGTTCTCCTAGGGAGGAAAAACATTAGCTTGGTGCTTGAGATGATTCAATTACTCAGCAGTAGGTCAGAGACAAAACAAACATTGGATGCTGCTTCTTGCATCCTCTAAGGAAGAGCCTTGCTGAAGCACATGTGAAGTAGAATTTCAGACAGCATCTTAGTTCAAAACTACTGAAATAATTTGTACTCTTCAAAATGCTTGGTTAAAAAAAGATTTATCTACAACCAGTGGCTATATGTTCATACATTCACCTTTTTTAAAAACATCTGGATTCATTACTTATTATCAGGCTGAAATATTTTTCCTCACTACTTGGAAGGAGTTGTGAAATTCAGCTAACACATACAAATCCCGAGTTCCATTAATAATGATGTCTGCTTTTGGAGAGTCTCATTCTCCTAGCAGATGTTCAGATAAACTAGAGCCAGATAGAGACATCTCCCACAATCTCCTTCATGATTTTGTTCAAAATGAAGACTGTGTGGAAGCATTTGCTACCCCATCTCTACACTTTCCGTGGATGTTGGCACACATGAAGCATTGCAAGAGCTGGTGAGAATTTATATTCACAGAAACATTCACACCAGAAGAACTCATGCTGTCATCACATTGGAATAAGAGAGGACAAAGTAGGAGGTCCCAAACTAGGAACAAAAAATGCCCAGGCAAACAGTCAGACAAATAATGAAATAAAAAATGCACTTCTAAGAAGCGTGAAAGCGCCAACGTGAAAACGCTTTGAAGTAAGGGCAGGGAGCTGCTCTGTGACCAAGAACCAGGAATTGATGCAACAAAGAATTTAAGCCAAATTTTGGAGCAAAATTGGTACAAGGACACAGCTCAAAAAAGCCTTCTTTTAGCTTTTACATAACCACAGAAACCCCCAGGCTTTCCTCTTTGGCGCTTGAAGGCACCAGCACAGCCTCAGTGCCAGGGTCTGCCAGGACTGAGCCCGGCACCTCCCTCAGCTCTGCCAGGCCAGGCACAGCTCCTGCCCTCCTAGGCTGTGGCACAGCTGTCTGAGAGCTGCCCAAGAGGAATTTGGGTATTTTCAGCAGCCCAGCACTTACAGTGGGCAGCCAAGGAGAATAGGGAACCTTCTCCTCACATCTTGGTGCCAGCACAACCCACCAGTTGTGCTGGTCCACTCCAGCTCCCTGCCCTGAAATGCTTCTCTGCTGCAGAAGTGAGCAGGTCACAGGGCAGGATGAGGTCACCAAAAAACCCCTTTTGCTCAGGTGTGCCTCCAAAATTCACTTTGGGAATAGYCTGAGCAAAATCACTCCTGCCTTAAGTTCCTCCAGGAGGATGACTTAGGTATTTTTATAAACTCCTGGACAGTTATAGGAGATATCACCCTGAAATGTTCTCCTCCTGGTTGTGTTTATGAGGTGAACATGGCTGTGTTGGTTTAATTCCAGGGCAGAGGCAGTAAATGGGYTTGGATATGTACTTTTACGATAAGCCAGCCTGAGTTATCTGGGAGCTCCCAGATGGCACACACTTCCCAGTTTGCTATCAGAGGGATGTGGGCATGTGCCAGCCCTTCCCTCCCTCTGCCAACACACCCTGCTTCCACAAAAAAAAAAAATTGTTCCAGCAAGTATGACAAAATCTGCAAAGGAGGGCAAGTGTGGACAAGTGGCACAAGACCCGGCAGCAATGAAACAGAGGAGGGGCAGACTCAGTCAGCTCTCAGAGAGGGGGACACACAAAATACTGTGGGTATACACTGACTCTTGGGCTWTTTTTCTTGATTTTCTGTGTGGGACATGGATCAAACATCCCTCAGAGGAATATAAATATTTTTGGAGATTTCAGTGGGAGGCTGAGTCAACTTCAAAAAACTTTGTCAACAACAGACATACAGAGACTAACAGAGAGATGATGTATTTCGTGGAGATTCTGATTCCTTGGTTTTAGTTTCTGAGGAGGTGCTTTCTCAGAAATATGCACATCTTTTCATGTTTCCTCTACTCAAGGATCACAGCAGAATAATAATACATGGAATTTCACAACTCCAGTGGCTTATTTTCCCGTTGTCATGTCTTAAATCATAAGGGATAAGAACACAAAGAACAAGATTGCCTGAGAACTGAGATAAATCTCCTCCTCTGGTTCACTGTGTGCTTAGCAGGATTTGCAGATATAGACTATCTAATCACATAAATGGAGTGCTGGCTGCCCACAGGAACACCAAAGACAACAGCAGTCAGCATTTTGCTATGGAATGATCAGTTTGGTAGGACTGGTTTGAAAAAGGTTGGATTTACCTTGGTTTTCTACCCTGTATCATTTCAAATATCTGTTGTTTTGGCTGAAGTTTTATCCTCTGTGTACACATTCTAGGCTCAATATCAGGGAAGCCGGTCTGGATTTCAGAAACCAGGCAGAAATTCATCTCTTTCCAACAACAGGGCTAAGGGGGAGGACACCATGTTTTGCCCGTGCAAAACCCAAAATCTTCTTTTTCTTGTGTCATTTAGGGACAAGACCTGGAACCAAGCAGTGAAGTAAATTCTGGGTCACAAATATGGGTTTCCCCATGAAAACCTGTCCAGAGTAGCCAGTTCACAAGTTACCTCCTGACTTGGCTGCTGCTTGAAGAGGAACATACAGACTGCAGGGGAAGAGAGAATTTCAGCCCAAATTAAGCTCTCAGATTCACAAGCTGACCATGGAGTGGCCTGGGTTATGAAGGGAAAATCAGCAATAGGATCCCTGGGCTGATGTTGTAGTTTAATGCCTGTGAGGTCTTGTCCTGCCTCTCAGTGGGATTTTTCCTTCCCTGAGAAAAACCTCAAAACCACTGGCCTTTTCCCAGCACTGCTCTTTTCTTACCCTTAGAGCTTCCTCAACCTCAGTTGAAGCTGCAGACACTTCTGGGTGGACAAAATCAAAGTTTCCAGAAAGTGAAAAAAAAAAAGGAGATTAAAGACCCGAAACTTCTGAGCTATCAATATATTTAGGAGCAATTTCTGTTCAAAGGTGAGACATGGCAGAGAGATGGGGAAATGTTATTACACTGCAGAGAGGAGAAATGGAATTAACTGCTCAAGCACTCATGGTGAGCTGCCACCCTCAGCTAAAGCAGCTCAGGGAGGTTTGGGGGGCCCAAGAAGCAAAGAGACAGGGAAGTCTCACTACAAAGAGGGGGTCATTAGCCACAACAGAGTGACCAGAACTTTTCTTGTCTTCCTTCAGTTTATTTGCCCAAATAATCCACATTTCTGACTAAAAAATCAGCTCCCCAAGTAACTCAAAGCTTAGTTTTCCCAAGCTGGGCACCTAAGACAATGTTTCATTAGGACTCTAAACCAACAGCTGCACAAATGCCTTATTGCTGTCAAACAAGTCAGGGTACAAAGGTTAGAAATGCAAAGAGGTCTACATGTTTAAAATCCTGAAGTACAAATACTTGTTACATTAAGGGTAAAGGAACCTAAATGGGGGAGAGCRCTGCATTTGTCTGCCTGACTCACCAGCAACACCCAAGGCAAGCAGCACATGCCAAGGTGCCAGAAGTTTGGAGGATGTGTGTGGGTAACATGGGGAGGCCTGATCCATCCCCAATGGTTTTACTTCCTCTTTCTGAATTCACAGCACTGCAGAACAATCTGATTCTTATCCATTTTGAATCACTACCAATTGCCCCAGTGCTGTCTGCACAGGAACAGCAGGTATCACTTCTCTAAAATCCTGTATCTCATAAAAGGGCATTGAACGAGACACACTATTCTCAAAAAACAAAAACAAAAGCAAAACCTTAAAAATCTCATGAAACCAGAACTATGCAATCTGAAAGTGCCACCTTGTCACCAGGCTGACSCCCAGCAAAGGCTGGTCACTAGACTCACTCACAAAAGTCCCAGAGCAGAACCCAGCACGTCTCCTTCTCCTTCACCCATGTCAAGGATTGTCAATGCCTCATCATAAATGGCCTGAAGCTTGAGCCACAAGAAGTGAGGACTCTTTGGAAAAACCTAATATGCCTCTCCTCATATTCTAGGAGGGAAACCTTATTTTCCAAAGGCCCACATATTCAATGTATATTCATTTRGCATTTCTGCATAAATGTAAAATTTCAAACGCTCTCACTGTAATCTCACTGCTCTGGTTGTCCCCAAAAAGCCCATCCTTTACATCTGATAAACCTTGCTCATACAGCCTCCTCTGAAAGCTTGGTCTTCTGCCGTTGAAAACATTCTCCAGCCTTTTTCATGTTCCTTTAGAGAACTTGGTCTGGTGAAATCCAGCAACAGGATGGAGCACAGGAAAGGTAGACACAGACAGCAATGGTCAGAGAAAGCAGTGAGATGGAGCACTGCTCTGGTCAAGGAGGAGTTTAGAAGGTCTTTCATGGTTGTGGTGAATTCACTGGCAGCCAAACAATCTGAGAAGAGGCAGAATTAGTGTTCCAAGCCTTGCTCAAAACAAATTTCAGTCTCAGTGGGGGATGCAGACCATGTAAAGGAAAGAAACATAGGCAGGTATAGCTGGTCCAACACTCATAAATGAGCCCTGCAAGCCAGGCTAGCAATGGTTAGAACCTCATAACTGCACCTGCTTGAAATTCAAACAAAACCAAAAAGAGGTGGTCTGAGCAGGATGATGCAGCTTCCCACAGGGTTGTTTCACAGACAGGGTGATCTGAGACAGAGCTGTGCCCACAAAGCTCCACGGCCTCATTTCCCTGTAAAATGCAAAGAGCACATGGCAAYTGGAAATGCAAGCCAATTATAAAGCAGAAAATCAAAAGCCATCTGGTGTGATCAGTGTCAATCACTCCCCATTTGCAATCCCAGTGCAAAAGATAGAGGTGGTAAAGGGTTGTTAAATTATAATCTCGTCTGGAAACTGTCATGTTCAGATTTTAAGAAGAGAGAAAGTCATCCCCACATCCTCTCCAGCACCCCCGGAAAGGGCTTGGAGATGGGGGACATACTTGGTTCTGCTTTTATCTGAAGCARTTTGAGTACTCAGCCCACTCAGCCTAGGAAGTTTGGGATGCCAACAGAGCCCCAAAACCCAAGGAAGACACTTGTGGTCTGAAATGAGCACCATGCCCATCATARGAGCAGCCTGGGTAACTACCCAGACTCCATTCACATCCTCACAGAGCTATTTTCAACGGGGCTGGGCCAATCCTGAGGAACTTCACCCTTCAGCTGAGCAAACACACTTCAGGCAGAACCTGAATGAACCTCTCTCTGACAGATCAGGCACTTGCTGTTTAATTACACAGATGAGTAACAGCAATGAAGGGCTGCTTTTCCTTCGGAGTTTGTTCCAGGGGAATGGATGCGAATGAGGCTGTGAAACAAAACAACTGTGGTGTAAACAGTGTAATTGCTGTCTCCTCATCTGTGGCAATCAATGAGCTGTTAAGGCATTTTACATGGCTGCCACGAGCCACTCCACCATCGTGCAGTGTCTGGCAATAAATAACTCCTTTGCAAATGAGAGAGGGAGATGCACTCCAGTGTGAGCCCCACAGCTGCACTGCACCAGCAGGGCAGAGGCAGTGGGGAACGTGGTGCAGGCTCTCACTTGTTGACCCCAAGAAGGGATGGACAAGCTGAGGCACAATTCATTTGGGGATGTCCTCATTTGACAGCTTTACCCAGGAAAGTCCCCAGAAGGGACATTCATTGGAGGTCACAGTTTGTACTCAAGGGACATTCATTGGAGGTCACAATTTGTATTCAAGGGACATTTATTGGAGGTCACAGTTTGTACTCAAGGGACATTCATTGAAGGTCACAGTTTGTACTCAAGGGATGTTTATTGGAGGTCACAATTTGTACCACAGAGCCTCTATGTGCTCAAATAGCAAGTGAAGGGGATTTAGACAGTGATTTCACGACCTCTCCAGTCCAGTGTTCATCCTCAGCACTATTGCAGGGCCCATCCTCCTTTTCTATGGTRCAGGCAGCTCAGTGGTGAGCAGGGTTGGGGCTCTCCTCCCTCTGGGTATTCCTCACACCTGCACAGCCACAACATTMCAGGTGTTAGGGAAGAAAGTCAAACCAAAACCCAGCCTGGCCTGCAGAGAACTTCCCCAGCAGGGCAGAAGCAGAGAAAAAAAAGGGCTTTTTCAGCTGTTGTCCCAGGGTCAGAGACCTCATTTGGTCTGTTCTCAGAAAATTGAGAAATTGAACAGGGCTGTGACTGGTTTGTCATGTTTTGCCCCAGGGTGACAGTGATGACTCAGAGCACGAAAGAGGAATGAAGACCCCAAAGGCCCAGGTTCTCTTCTGACCCAGTTGAATGTCTGAGCCTCTCCCTCTCCATGTAGATTGAAATTTGACACTCAAAAATTTGACAATTGTTTTCTTGCTGCTAAGAACAATTTCACAGAATCACAAAYTGKTTTGGGTTGGAAGGAACTTTAAAGTTCATCTTRTCCCAACCTCCTGCCATGGACAGGGACATCTTCCACCAGACCAAGCTGCTCAGAGCCCCCTCCTGCCTGGCCTTGAACACTGCCAGGGATGGGGCATCTACAAGTTCTCTGGGCAATGTGTTCCAGTGTCTCRCCATCCTCACTGACAAGGRTTTCTTCTTAATATCTAACTTAAATCTCTCCTCTTTCAATTTAAAGCTATTAAGCCTTGTTCCRTCACTATATGCCCTCATAAAAAGTGCCTCTCCAGCTCTCTTGTAGCTCCCTTATACAATGGAATGTGCTGTAAGTCCTCACCAGAACCTTCTCCTCTCCAGGCTGAACMCCCCATCTCTCTCAGCCTGTCTTTTTAGGAGAGGAGCTCCAGCCCCTTCTGATTATTTTCACGGCACTCCTCTGTGCTTATGTTACCCCATGTGACACCATTTTAATGAGAAAGCCAACACACATTTCTACCCAAGACACACAGAAGGGGCTGCCACGCTGCCAGCATCACAGGCAGGTGTTCAGGCCTAACATAACCTGTCCTTCCTCCTGGAGGATGGGGAGGAAGAGTTTTCACCCAAAAATGAGAGGGCTCAAACCCCTTCTCAGCACCACAGGCATAAGCACAGCCTCCTCCTGCAGCCCTGGCTCCAGGTGCCCYTCCTGAACAGCAGCTGGAGCTTGTCAGAGCAGCCACAGCCCCCAGCAAGGGCAGCCCTGCTGAGAAACCAAACCAGAGCWGCCAAAATGGGAAGCAGAGAGCAAGCCCTCAGTCTGTGGTCACTGCAGAGCAGATGGGGATGAGAGTGGGGAATGAGCACCTGCACATCTCTGCCTGGAGGTTTCTGGACCTGGAACCAGGTTCACTGTGCTGAACAAGAGCCCTGTGTGCTCTGCCAGCTCACACAAACAACCGAGGGACCTGACCTCCAGCTCAGCCCCATTTAGACCCAAAAATGACATATGAATGTACCATAGAGAAAAAAAATCAGTGCTTTTATTGTGTTCATTGAGGACAGCTAGAAAGGGGCTTTTTTTCCTCTAAATCAGCACAAAYTCCAAAAGGTAGTTCACATCCAGTTACAGGCACAATAAGCACATGTGCTTGAGTCTGTGATAGGAACTGATGAGGTCTCTGGTGTCGAGATGACTCCAAGATGTTAGAAAGTCTCTTTTTCCCAGCCCCGAGACCAAAGAAGAAGACAGAATTCCTAGGCTCTCATTCTCAAGGTTGTTTATTTGCTCTTATCTAATACATTGTCTTTCTCTGACYTGCTGAGATCTGTCCAGCAGGTCAGGTTGTGGCACACTGTCCGCCCTTGGGGTGATGTTAACTTTTTACACTAAGAACYATGTGTATTTTATTTACAATAATTTTCCAGTACCTATCACCTATGCTAGACAGTCTGTCTCTACTCTAAATCAATCAAAAAGTGTCACCATCCCAGCAGAAGATGGAGGCTAAGAAGATGGAGAAAGACAGAACATGCCCAGATTTCTCCATCTTGCCTCTTGAACCTCCATTCTAAAAGCCCTAAAATTCTACATTTTCACCCAGTGATAAATTCACTGTCATTCTGCTCAAACTCTTGTGGCTTGTAAATCTTCACACAAAGTTGGTAATTGTTTCCATGGGCTAAAATCAGGCACAGGTGTTTTTGACTCCGTGCCAAGGTCTATGAGCCCCTTGCCAGGGTCTCGAATCACCCAGGGCAGCCAGAGGAATGTCCTGGGTTCTGACAAGAAACAACGGCCCAGATCTTTCCAACCTCACTTTTCCATTTGTGGCACAAAATTTCCACCTGACCTGTGGCAGCATGGCTGGAGTTACTGCTGCTTTTAGGTTGATCCTCAGAGAAGGATTTAGTGMAATCTGCTTATTCCACCAACCCCATATCTGACCTGCACAGAGCAGAAGCTGAAGGCATGGCTTAAACTCTCCTCGGCTAGTGTTTACTAAATGTGAGCAACCCCAAAAAATAGATAAATAACTTGTGCAGGCATTCTCTCAGGCCTCCTGATACCACAACTCATAGCTGTTCATTTTGTAGCTGCCAGCAGCCCTTTTATGTCTTCTTTCAAGCAACAGTCACTTGTCCAAAGTTTATCACCCTCTCATCTTTACATCAGTGCCCAGTTTGGCAGGTATGGATGTCCAGATCCTGCCAGGGCTGGTGATGGCTGGAGCAGAGTTACCTGAGTCTGTGAACAGGCCCCTTGCACATCCCACAGAGACACAGGCAAGGATCACAACACTAAACTTACCAGCTCAACAGGTTTCAAAGCACTTAGCACAGGCAAATCAGGTGTATCTGCCCAATGGAAGGACACAGGGACAAAGATAAACATCTCCAAAGGCCTCTGGACACTTAATGGGTTCTGAAAATGGAGTCACACCCCTCTCCAGAAGCTTGGCCAGATGTTGGCCATCATTTCCCAGTGGATGCTCCACACCAATACCTGCTACAGCAAGGGAGTGTGACAGGGCTTCCTTCATGCAAGCTGAAAACTTCTCTGCTTTTTATCAATATCAGCATCCTCCTGCTCCCTCCTGGAGAGCACCAGAGCTGACTGGCAGGGTCCAGCTGCACTGTACGGCTGAACCTTCCTTTGCATCAGTCCTTGCCCACAGGGCTCTGTGATTCTCTGCCTTTAATCAGATCCCAAATCTCCTCTCTGCTGTACTGATTTGTGATTCTAAAAGTGGCCAAGATTCACAGCTTCCTTTTTGGCTTCTCGGGGGTGTAATCTCATGCACAGCAGAGAAATCTAATAAACTTCATTCACCTCAGTGCAAGGACACTGCCTTTGGCCAGCTGCAACTCCACAACTGGCCACTCATTTCACACCACATTTCAGACACTTCAGCACGTATCTTTGCTTCTGCTTCCTTTTCTCATTTGACCCAAATTACTTCTCCTTTCTATGTTCCATTCACATAAAACCTGCRTTTCAACCAGAAAATAAAATTTAAATGAACTCTTTTTTTGGTCTGAAGAAGGCAAGAAGGATTGAGGCTCTCAAACCCACCTCCAAACYGAAAATTGGAACACTCTACAATTCCCCCGTCCCTGACATGGCAGTGATGCCTCCTACACTCCCTCCTGCCCCTCCCAGGCAGTCCCTCAGGCTTTATCTGCCCCCTCCCATTCCAAGTGCCTGACTCCTCTGGCATTTCTGCTCCCCTCCCACATTACAGGCGACCCAGACCTTTCCATGCTGTCCTCATTTGCTCCCTTCAGTCCCAAGGGACTGCAAATGCCCAAGCTGAGGAGATCCAGGGCACAAATGACACTGCCTGGTTGAAGGCTGGTGCTGGGCACTCTGAGCATCCGGAGCACACAGCCCTGCTGAGCATCTCTGATTGAAAAGCATTTGCCTTTTCTCCCTTCTCCCTCCTCTGACCATCAAAAGATAAAACAGAAAAACCCCTCCAAGACCAATCAAGGGTACCTAACTGGAGTTCATCCTTGTAAAACAGAGATGAGACACCAGTCCAGAGAGCTGTGACAGCTTTAAGCCAGCTGTTTGAGGGAGCAGCTCACCCACCAGATCACACCTTTCACCTGGCTTGTGCTCTGTGGAGAGCAGCCCCTGTGCCCTCACAACCCATTGGACCTTATCACACTGCTCAGTGATAAGGGACAGCCAGTGCACACAGGATATTTGCACAATGCTGCATCCAGGGCAGCTCTCCCTGGATCCAAGGCAGTTCCCTGGCTGGGGGAAGGCTCCAGCTGCCCCACTGAGCAGAGGATCAGAGCATGTCCCCAATGCAAACCTGCTGGCTGCCCTGGGCTGCACTCAGCTGAGTGTACAGAGCATCTTCCAGCCCTCCAGAGCAGAAGTGCTGCACTAATGAGCTCTGTGTGGGTATGCCCAGCTGTGGCTATCTGGGAAACATCAGCTCTTCCCAGCCTGAGGGCTGGAGGCAGCTATCACTGCCCTGCTTGTTATCAAGCTCCTTCAGTGCAAGGAGACTGGAGTAGCTGCACGTTGCTGAGCACAGTGCAGGAGCAGATTCTACATCTTATGAGTAATGCAAGTTTGAACCTAGCTCTCAAAATACATGTCTCACCAGCTAGGAACTGCTAGACTCTAGTTATTCTTAGCCTCCAAGTCACTGTGGTAAGAAACTAAATGGAAATGATTCCCAACAAAAGACATACTGAAATCAAAATATTTATCATGCTGCTTCTGTAAATGGGAAAAGGCTCTTCATTTTCAGGGAAGACAACATGCTGTTTTTATAAGAAACCCCTTCATGGCTGGTGTTAACTCATCTGGAGTTTCTGGAGGGAAAATGAGTGCAAGGTGCTTTAGGGACCCTGCCTGCACACTCCCATCTGAGATTGACTCTAYGTTTGATGAGGAACTCACAGACCAAGCAAAGCAACTGCTCCAGACACACGGGATTCCCAACACAGAAAAACTACCACACCACAGCAGTGCCTGTGAACACACTGCCTCCACAGGGAGGGAATGGAAAGAAGTCAAATGAGTCAATCCTGTGCCCAGCATGTGAGATGGAACMAATCTGCTGTTCTGACTTGGCATTGTCCTGCACCAGTGTAATTACCTCTAGTAAGGTGAGCTCAGTGGAGAAACTGGCCCCTTCCTGGCAGAGGTGGTGATGCAGGTGTGAGACATGAGCTATCCATTCCCCATTCATTTACAGCTTCATTCATGGAGCTGGAAAACAGAGCTCAGCGCCCACACACCTCCACAGCTTTTATTTTACAAGCTCGTCAGATAATGGTGAGCTGAAGCTTTTGTGCTTGTCTTTTAAAAGCTGATGACAGCTTTAAAGACCAGTTTTCCTAAGCCCTGCACAGATTTCTTAATAAATAAAAGAAAACTGGAGTCAGTATAACAAAAGATCTCTCTCCCTGCATGTCTCATGTGGATTCCATCCTCAGAGCGTCACAGCAACAGGCAATTCTTGGCTGCATGAATATTCAAGGGTTCTCAACAACTTTCAGCAGCACCTACAGAATTTGGTCTGACCTCCTACAGGATGGCCTTTGGAATTCAGGTCTTCCTCTGCTCTGGAAAAGAGTTACAGATCTGCAGCCAAGTGCAGGCAGCAGTGCTGTAGATCCAGCAGGATCTGTGCAGCTGGGAGACACAACATGGACCACTCACCTTCAGCTCTGGCAGCCTGGAACGAGCCATCTTCGCTTGCTCGCTTCAGCCACAGGAAGCCCTGCTGGGGAAAGCAGGTTCCAGTGCTGTGAAGCCACCTGCAATGCCCCAGTGGTTCTTCTGAAACCTGTGTGAGACCCTGTGTAGAACAACAGCTCTGGAAATGCCCTTCCAGCTTTCCCTCTCACGCCAGCTTCTGCTGYCCGTGAGGCAAGGACCAACTTCTGCAGCCAAGCTTCTCCCTCCTGTGTTTGCCAGCTTCAGCTCCCCTCTGGTCTCTCTCTGACAGACATGTAGGGGACAGGGAGCAGTTAAAATTTTACAAAGAAGGTGTAGAGAGGACCAGACACAGATGAATTTACCAGTGCACACAAGCACCCACGCTGCTTTGGCTTTGCAGCTGCTGACAAAAGCCCCCTGCAATGACCCATCCTTCATTCCAAGCCTGGCCTTGGGGGAGAGAACAGATTTGTCCAGCCTGAAGCAATTCACTGCACAACACCAAGGGCAGGAACATGATTTTCACTCTTTATCAAAACAGTCAGTCCAAGGGCAAGGCAATATAGTGCAAATGAAACCAGCACGAGGCAGCACAGGCTGGTAATAGCAAGGAAAGAAGAGCTAGACAGTGATTTGAAGGTCTCCATCAAGTAAGGGGTATTTCCTGCCCTACCCTAATATAACCCTTTCAAGTCTCATGACTCAGGTTCACCGAAAATCACCACTTCCTTTTTGTTTTCCTCCTRCAACTGAAAGAAGCATTTTCTGCTGGCCCATGGCAATGTTAAATAACAGCCTTTCTCATGCTGGCTCAGCTGCCTGGCCCCAGAGGCACAGGGTGGGGAGGTGATGTGTTCCACACACAGCTCACCTGCTGCAGGGGGGCACACGTCAGCCCATATGCATCCAGGAACACAAGCAGGCAGCTCCCTCGAGCAGGCTACAGGACTAAAAACACTGCTTCTGAGGTTAACCTAAACCCCTGGGGCTCAGTGCAGCTCTGGTGGGGCTGGAAGGAGAAAGGGTTTATTATAAAAGCTGAAGCTTCCTCCAGAGAAGCGTGGAAAGCTGTCAGTCCTCCTTACCCCATGCTATTGCTAACCCCAGCTCTGAGTTTCTGCCCCAGCTCCACTGTTCAGGTATCAATCAAATTCAGCTCAAAATTAGTCTTCAAGCAGTTTTCTGATGAGTAACCAAGGCACATTAGTGGCTGAGTCATAAGGAAGCAAACCTTTGTGCAGCAAGAGCAAGCTATGGAAATTCTGTCACATCAGCTTTGTGAGTGCCTTCAGATGTTTCCAAAAAAGCAGCTTCTCTGTACCACAGTTAGCTCAAAACCTGTCAGTGGCAGGGCATAAATGTTTTGAAAATGTTAGCAAATGATTAAATGGTGCCTTAATTGCAAAAAACAGAAGCAGAACTGCACATTCATAGGCAGGCTGCCTTGTCCCATGGTGCACGATCCCATGGGAGCACAGGAGATTYGAGTGCTCTTGCAGACTCTGTTGCCATCTTTCTCTGTAACCTTGGAAAAATCACAGCTTCAAAGTCCAGCACCAATCCGAAGGTCAGTTTTTAAGAGAAGTTTGGCACCAAATTTGCTGAGCTCTTTACAGCTCTGGGGGAGAAGGCAAGAACCCTTGCTGTGGGACGTGTGTCCCATGTATGGGACCACGGCAGTGGTGTTTGATAGCAGTGAGCACTTGGGCAATAAGGACATGGCATTCAATCCAAATATTCCTCTAAYCCATGTGCATCTTTTGGACTTGCTGATCCACACTAGACCTTTGTGATTAATGGCCTTGATGGACTTTTCTCCCTTGAATCTCTCTGACCACTTTTTGAAGAACTTTATTCTTGAGTATTACAGTGGACTCTACAGTTTAAAGCCTGACCTGGTAAAGAACAGGGGGTTTGTTTAAAAACTGTTACTCAAGAAAACAGAGTTAATCTTAAGACCCCGAGYTCTCATTTGACAAGGAAAAAGATGYTCACTMTTRTTGTTCACTATTGCACCTTCTCTATTGCACTTATGGCATTCCAGCTTCAACCCCAGTCCCTTTCAATCACCCCTCTTCCTACTCAGTAAAGTCTTCTTATGARAAGAGGTCTTGTTCCTATTACTATTCCTGTTGCCTTCCCCACATTTTATCTTCTTTATTTTGGGTTTTTTTTTTCAGCAAGAAAGTTGAGAACAGTTCTGTGCAGCCTCCCAGCTGTGAGTGCAAAACATTTCTATAGTAGCTTGTTATGTTTCTCCTTTTTTTTGCACTTTTCCTGTTTGAACAATACCTAACATCTGGTTTGCCATTTTCTAATTKCTGAGCATTGAATTGACATTTTCATGGGGTTATACATGATGAGCTGAAGTTCTTCTTCCTGAGTGGCAATAGCTAATTTTAGACCTTACTGCTGTGCATGACTAGGATTGTCTTGTTTCCCTTAAGTAAATGAATGGCATCTGCTATTCTCCCATTCATCCAATAACCTTTGTGAGATCCTTCTGTAAGTCTTTACTGTCAGTTTTCATTTTTCTTATCCTCAGTCAACCCTGTATCATCCGGAGCTGCTGTCACTTCTTTATTCACTGCTCTTGTAGATCACTTGTGAATATGTAAGAAAAGCAACACAAGAAAAAATCTCTATAGTAGTCTGCTAGAAACCCAGAACGTCCTGAGCTGCAAGGGATCCAGACGGATCATCAAGTCCAACTCTTGGCCCTGCACAGACACCCCAAAAATCACACCATATGCCTGAGAGCATTGTCCAAACTCTTCTGGAGGTCTCCCCTCAGTCTCCTCTTCTCCAGGCTGAACCAGATTTAAGTCCATTCCTCCTCAGCTGTGAAATTTTTTTTGCTACATATGCCTTAACCAGTCATTAATCCATGGAAGTGGCTTCATATTTACCCCTTTGACTACTAGTTTAATCCTCTGCTTTTCCTTTTCTATCAATTTTCCAAGGACAATCTGAAGTTTCCTCACATGGCCTTCCTGTACACTTCTGACGTTAAGAYATCCAGAAAATCTGCCCCTTCATCACTATGTATCTTAAAATATTTGATGGATGGAAATAATAAATGCTAAAAAAAAGGTCAGTTTATAGGAATGTCACAAATTGTCAGGGTAATTGCTGATGATAATCAAGTGCTTTTGTATTTAGAGGCAATTCCATGTACTGAGTCATACATTTCACCAGCTCTTCTGCTGAAAGAGATCTCTGTGTTCCTGGCCTAAATATTAAAGCATATGCAAAGACTTTGATGTTCTTAGAAAATTATTGTTGTGTGTTGTTACATGTGATGTTCTGCCATAGGAGACCATTCATGCCAGGCTCTGACAACTGTTGCTGCACAAACTTTTGCCTAATGCTAATCAATGAACTAAATGGAATAAAAACATCCAAGTAAAAACTGTTTCATCCAGTAAAACARCTGATGATTAGGCAAGACTCTCACTATGGTTGCTTTGTTTTCCAGTTACAGACAATTATACAAACAAGGGCCCAAATGTTTACATTGCAAACACACTGTGTCTTAGACCAGTGGTTTGCTATGTTTCCAGAGCAACAACCCAAATTTTCCTTGCATTATGAGTATAACCACAAAATGTGCTGGGMAAATATGTTTCATTCCCAACAAACTTTGTGGACAATTTATAAAATCTACCATTAATCTGCATACTACCACTGCTTTTATGTGCTTGAGCAGGAGACATTCTTCTGTTGTAGGAGTACCTCAGGCATCCAAGGATGGGCTTTGTGAGTTGAATCTTCCTCCTTTTTACATATGAGGAACAGAAGTGGAGAGTTTGTCTAAATATAACGTAATTTACCTCAGCATGGGCCTCAAGTTACCTGGAAGACCCAGGTTCTCCTTGGCCTACTTGTTTGCTGGCCATGAATTCAGCCAAGAAAAGGTCCTTTAAAAAACCCAGAAGTTACAGGGATTAGAGAAAGAAGTGATGAACCAATTTGRCACCAATAAAATGGTGGCAAAACATTTTGTCTTTGTTACTGGGCTTTAAACTGAGACCCTTTGGCATTGGTGGCAAGATGGACATCCCTCAGCCAAGAGAAGGCAGAGATACAAAATCAGCATTTCCTTGAAACCAGAATGGTGAGGGGAACAGGCTGACTTTATCCTCACAATGCATCAAATCATGGCTCTATTTATTTACAGCCAGGCATGATGTATGCATGTACAATCAAATCAAATATCCCAAGCTATTGTTGAGTAGAGATTATTGGGTCAGCCTTTGTTCTGCTGCATGTACCAGCCTTGAAAGAGAGCCTTTGTGGAAGAAAATGGCCTGCTGTTCATATCAGTTTCCCTCCCCAAAATGAATTCTGCATTTCTCCCAAAGACATACACTGGGCCTAAGTCTTGCTCTCACAAAGGGGCTTTGTCTGGGTGCCTTTGCTTAGAACACAGATTTTATTTATCAAAACTGGGCATGAAACTTGGAGCCATGTTGATACTTAACATGCAGAACATGCTGCTTCTCTGGAGGCAAGGGCAGTGAAAATAGGGATCTTGGAGGAGAAGGAACCATGCCTTGTCCTGCCATGGTGATTCCATCCATCCACCATCTCAGGCTGAGTCASTGCTAGCACTAAGCTGTCTCTGGAAACAAAACTCCATGCCCTGCTCAAAACCAGAACAAAGACCTTCTGGGGAAGATCCGACAGCTTTTTGCAGCTATCACACTTTTAATCAGTCTATTTCTAAGTCCCTTCGCTGAAACTTTCACAGGCACTGAATCAAAGAGAGGGCAGTGAACCAGGCTCTACAGGTAGTGGAGAGCTACCTCTTCCTATGAGGAGCAGGCTGGAAGAAAGCCCTAAATATAAGACAAGCTCTACTGGGCCACACCAAAGCTTCCATCCAACTAGCCCCACATATATTGTCTGTAAGTGGCCAAAYAAGATGCTTCATAGTTGCTGGTCCAGTCTAACAATTAATAATACCAAGCTAATAACAAATAATTATGCTATAATTAATTATAGCATATAGTCWTATCCACCCATAACACCTCCTCCGTCTCCAACATTTTGCACCTTAGGAACTTCCAGAGTCAAAAATATTATCTCCACAGCCCCCAGTTTATTTTTCTTCCACAAATTGGTCTCCACTTATTTTTACTGTTGATAACATCCTGCAGCAGGGAGTTTCTCAACTTATGTCACCTGGTGTGAGGAATCATCTCTTGTTATTTGCCTCAAACTTGTCTTCTGCTAGATGGATGAGGTTTCTTTCTGAAGTTCTAAATCTTTACTGAACAAGGCACAAAATAGCTGGATTCTGTTCTGCTGGATCAAAATCACAGGGCCCAAGTGCTTGCAAAAATCCTTTCCCAGAAATGTAGCATTATTTTTTTGCCATATCTGCATGTCCAGTATTCTGGGAAGGGTAAAGAGGCAAGAGCTGTGCCATTAATGAAGTAATTTTGTTATAACCAGTTACACACATCTTAAGCTGGTTGGTCCTTCTTTCTGTGGCAGTGGATTGGTCATCCAAAAGCTGGTGGAGGGAGTTTCCATTGCAAGATACAGGGAAACCTACAGAGAAACTCCTGCTTCAAAGTGTACAAAACACTGCTGGCACCCAGGATACAAAAGGAGAAGGGAAACCAACAGTGAACCACAACCAAGAGATGTAGGCTGAGCCTGACATGATTATTTGAGGAACAAGGAGGGAGCCAAAGGAGGGGTGACCTATCTCAAAACACCCCCATGTTGTGAGAGCAGCTGTCTTAGATAACTACCCAAAATGAGAGGGTAAAACTATGTACCACAGCCTTTCTTCATCCCTTCACGCTATAAACAGATGCTTAAGTAAAAGGAAAGGAGAATTTGGGATCAAACCCCTTTGTGGTCACTGCAATTGGCATCTGCTGTTGCAGACAAATCCCTCTTCAATCACTTTTCACAAAGAAATGAAGCTCCCTTTTAACTCAGCCTAGAATTTTGGCCTTTCATCTCCTAACAGAGATAACACTTTTCTGACCATTAAAACCCCTTTTCTCTTCCCCAGTGTAAATGGGTTTATTTCTCATTAATACCCATTTGTTCTTGTGCTAGCACAGTTCACACACTTGAATAACCAGGGGAATTTTGCTCCTGCGTGGCACTGACACCTTTCCTGAGATATTCAGAGATGATCACATGCCCTCTCAACCCTCATTTCATTATGTTTTATCAGCCAAAAGTCTTTTAATCTCATGCTGTAAAACCCCACTAGCATCCCCCTTCTCAGCATCTGTCCCACTTTAAACTCACCATTCTGGGAATTATCGGGAATCACACAGAGGATTTCAAAGGATGCTCCTAGGTGAGTTATTAGCAATGGGAACCTGAACTCCAGCAACTTGGGCATAAARGCAGAATGCTTTCCTGACAGAATTGGAAACATTTCCAAGCTCTGGAAGACTTAGAAATTTTTACATCACCTGGATAAGGGATAGGAGCAGGGAACCACACATCTCCTGTCCACCCAGTCTGGCTGACAGATGTGTATCCCACCAGTGAATGGGATACCTGGATAAATACTGTCTCCTGARTTTGTAACCAATTCCCTCACCCATAGCAAGTGACAGCAAGCATGTCTTTGCTTTGTACCTGGAAGAATACCAGGAGGAACAAGGAGGAAGAGATTTACGAGAAAACCAGAGCACTGAATCAGTACAAAATTACATCCTGTTAGTCTGTGCTTTGAGTGTGCCTGAATAATCAGTGCCAAAATCACAGTGCTTTAAAAATCCATTACRTGGAAAATACAGCCATTAATCCTAAACTGCAATGAAGGGAAGAAAACTTCAGGCTCTGCTGTGGACTCTCGTTCTGAAAGCCTTTCATCTCTATGAAGTCATGTTTGAGATGCAGTTGCTGTTGCTGGGGAAATAAACATGATGGCACACGAAGARAAAAAACACTCTCAGGTGGGGAGGAGGCAAGAGTAGCAGATGAGCCCTGATGAAACAAAGGACTTTCACTCTCCAAGTGTAGCCTCKAACAAAACAAAACATGAGGCAAAGTGACTGAAAACATCTTAGAAAAATTGACTGTGCTTAGGTGCGTTATATAGTAGGACATCTGAGTCTTTATCTAAATTACACAATCTGAGGCATTTCACCCATTCAGTGTCTCTAGGCTTCTTAAATGAGAGGGGAGGTTTGTCTTCCTCCCATTACAACTGCAAATGTGTGTCTAAACTCTCRTGTACCATGTAATGCACCATTACCGACTTACAAATTCCACATTGTTTCTCAGCGCTGTTACTCAATCTCCTGTGGTTCAGGGAACACTAAAACACAAAGATTATTTTGCACTTGGTATTACAGATAATGTCTTTATCTTTAAGGTTCTCAACTCTCTTGGGTCCTCTCCCTCAGGAAAATTCAACTCTTTGACAACTGCTTTGCAACTCAAAACCAAAAAACACTTTTCTTCTGTGCTCTGACCTTCGCTGTAAGCATTGCAAAGGGCTTAAGTGAAGAAACAAAAGATCAGGAATCCTTCTGTGCAGTACATGCTCTTAACCTTCACCACCACTGGAAACGAGTCCCACTTTAATCTGAACAGGGACAAACACAAAACCGACTCTCGTCATCAGACCTTGGGACAACAATTCCTGCAGCTGTGCAGAAATGACACTCTCAGCATGGCAGATCTCTGTCTAAAACCCTGCTGCTAAGAAGGAAAAGGAATGTCTGCACAAACACTCACGTCTCTGCATTCCTGAGCTCTACTGTAGCCCTGCCTTCATGTCAAAAACACCAAATAAATGTTTCAGCCCTCCTGAAGGGCAGGGCACAACTGCAGGTAAARTATCAGGAACCTGACAGAGGTCTGTGGACAGCAAGAAAAAAAAAAAAGAGATCAGAAGAAAAAAAACTTTGATTTGTATTTCTGGCATTTAGATTTGATGGTCATTRTACGTCCCTTCAAACTGAAATTCTTCTATTCTCTTCTATTCTATTTAATATTAGTGTAGGTAGTGAGAACACAAAGCAATAYAAGCTAAGAATTATTTGGAAGTAGCTTGCTCCACTGAAAAAGTTGCTTTTCAGGACCTCAATCCATTTTCCAGCTGCTGTTGTRTTTCTTTCCAGCCCTTTCACTGTGGGACCGAGCAGCCAAGCACGGGGATGCTGTTCAATAAAAATGAATTTGCTATCAGCCCTTTTGCCCAAACCAAAGGAAAAAAAATGGCCAACTGGAAGTTGAAAGAGCAAATAGTGGCTCATGGTGTAACCAAAGAAGAATTTGGTCCATGTGGTGGAGTTCTATGTACACATTTCTGACATAATTGGCAGTGATTACACCAGATAGAAATGGCAGTTCAGACCATCAACAACAAATTCAGTGATCACAGACCCTCCAGGCAGGCAGATGGAGAGCCCAGGCAGAGTTCAGCCTGGTTTTTGTGTGTGCAAGGTTCCAAAGTGCAAAGCACACTGCATATATAGGTCTGGAGAAGCAAACCAGCGACTGCACCCCCCCAGCCACAGCACGTGTGCACCCAGCTCTGGACATGGATGCACAGCGTGGCTGTATCCCAACAAAGGAGCACTTGTGTGTTCACTGCTCACCCCCACAGTCATATCTGCTTGGGTCAAAAGGGACTTGGGTGAAAATGAGGGGCATTTACACAGTTTCATTTTTTTCTCTTTGCCTTGTCTTTTCTGACCTTTGCCTCTCATTCCTACATGATGRGAGCTCTTATGGCCCAGCAGTTATAATTCATCCTCCATAAGCAATTTTTACAGCAGTGTGTACTGTCCTTCTACATCCAAGCAGGACAGAAAAGTACCAAGCATTAGAGTAAGAAGGAATAAAGTAGTGAAACACAGAGGAGGAAGAGTTCCCTTGCTCCTCTCCCTGTCTCTCATGTGCCCTGAGCACAGGGTCACTGTGACCTGCAGGTCTCCTGTGTGCGACCCAGCTGCCCCATGGTCACACTCCCTGCTGCCCCATGCTCCTATGGGTATAACAGGAAAGTGGATTAAAGGATCTACAGCCCAACTGGCCCAGCACTCACAGTCACCATGAGGGACAGAGGCCACAAACCTGATGTTGAAAATGCCTGAAATGAGCATATGAATGAGGCAGCAGGAGGAGAAGCCCCACGGGCCACATCAAGGTGTCCTACCTGTCTGACTTCCRTATGGCAGGGCTACTCTAGAATACAAAGGCAGCAGACAAATACAAAGAAGAAGAAAAATGCTCTCAAGCAGGAAAGATTTGGGTTCCCTGTTCTTCTTCATTTATCAAAGCAGCAAAAACTTGTACAGAATGGAAAAAGGGCTAAAGCAAGAACAGCAGTACCAGGCAAAGACAATTACTATTTCCTAAAAAACAAATAGTTCTTTCAAAAACAGTTTTATACCCTTTAGAGAAAGACTGCAGGGGACACATCCATTTTTCTCACTGTGCAGATTTGTAAAGCTAAGTATGTATGGCATAAGATACCAATTAGAAACATTTGTTTTGGGCAAAAGAAGAAACGATGAGCCACTGTGGTTAACTGCCATCTCTGAGAGAGGCAGTCTTTTTCCATTTGTCTTCTCTTCCACTAAAACCAGAGGAGTGTTTTATGAGCAAACAGTGAAAGCTCAGGTCTCATTTTCCAATTTGAAGTCTCAGAAGTACTCAGCCCTGTGTTCTCACCCTGTAACTATCCTCCAGTCACCTGTAATCATACTCAGTGGTCCCAGCTCGGCTCTCAGCAGCTTGCAGCAGCCCTTTGTAAAACACTTCATCAGTTATTTCCCCCCTCCATTATTTTCCCTGCCAGGTTTTCTCTGGATGGCAAAGCTGAGCGGCTCTGCCTGAAATCAGAACTGACTCATGCCCCTAATGCCTATAGGAGACAGCACTTCTGACCCACAAAGGGGGTCTCYTTTCCACCAAATTCTCTCCACTTGGCTGTCAATATTTAGCTGAACCCCACTGTTATGTTGCCCATCTCTAGAGCTGATGTGTTTTACTAATGGAAAAGCCATTCCTTCTCTTCTGCTGGGTTGGGTGCCCCACTGTGCCCATCTGAAGCACCATGAGATGTTAAACTTGTACTGACTATAGTTTTAGGCTATATCTGACTAAATGTTTGCATGGTGATACACTAAAAATCTGTGCAAAATGCTCAAATATTAGCTTTCCTAGCCCAGTGCAAAGTACAAGATTCAAACATTGTAACAGGCTATCCCGGGAACCGGTTGAGTCACCATCCCTGGAGGTATTTAAAAGACACRTCGATGTGGCACTCGGGGATGTGGTTTAGTGGTGGGCTTGGCAATGATGRGTTAGCGCTTGGRCTCGATGATCTCAAAGGTATTTTCCAACCGGATTGATGCCACGATTCTGTGTTAAAAGTCAAGAGCTTACACTGCAGGGTGCCGGGTCCCTAGAGGAGGGTGCAGGATCCCTCGGGTCTCTGACCGCCTGGGCAGCCTGTCCCCAGCTTTCGTGATTCCCCTCTCATCTCCCAGCCCCGGGCCGCGGATCCAAACCCCAGCGCCGGACTGAGAGGGTCCCCGGGCCGGGCGGGGGCTGCACCCTCACACCGGGGCCGCTCAGGCTGCCAGACGGCTGCGGGGCAGCGCTCGCCTCCAGGATGCCCAGGGGACACGGGAGAAGGGGCACATTGGAGAGCCCTCCGGGACGGGCAGCGCTCGCCTCCAGGATGCCCAGGGGACACGGGAGAAGGGGCACACTGGGGAGCCCTCCGGGACGGGCAGCGCTCGCCTCCAGGATGCCCAGGGGACACGGGAGGAACGGGCACATTGGGGAGCCCTCCGGGACGCGCAGCGCTCGCCTCCAGGATGCCCAGGGGAGGGAGGAAGGGGCACACACTGGGGAGCCTCCGGGACGGGCAGCACCCCTCTGCAGCGAGGGGAACGCGGCACTGGCTCCGCGGGGAGCTCTTCCCCCGGGATTGATCCGCCAGGGCGCGACCGGGACACGCAGCGGGGCTGACAAGGGAATACACCCGGCAGAACACAGCCCCGGGGCGGCGCGGCGGAACCCCCGCCCGGCAGGAGACAAACTTCCCCGGCGGGGCCGGTCCGGACCCCCCGCCCCGCCCGCGCCCCGCCCCGGAACCGGGCGCGGCTCCCGCGGGCAGGCAGAGCCCGGCGGCTGCGGGCGGAGGGGCTGCCGTGAGGGGCTGCCGTGAGGGGCGCTGCCCGCAGCAGGGCCGGGGGCCGTGAGGGGCGCTGCCCGCAGCAGGGCCGGGGGCTGTGAGGGTCACCGCCGCAGGAAAGCCGCCGCGGTAAGGCCGAGCTCCGCCGGGGGCGGTCACGGGAGCGGGGTCCTCTGGGTCGGGAGAAGTTGGGCTAAACCTCCTCCCGGGGCTGGGCATCCCCCGTGCCCCGCTGCCGGCCGCTGGGACCGGCCGGTGTCCGCGGAGCAAGGAGCTCAGCACCCTCACACCGGGTGAGGGATGCACCGGAGGGATGCTGAGCGCAGGGGGATGGATGGAGGCGCCTCAGCGGCAGGAAGGTGTAGGTGGGACCCAGTTTGGGCTGCAGGTGCGGCAGCATCGCTGGGACGGGCCCCGCTGCCGCTCTGACCGGGAGCCGGTCCGGGCTGCGGATGCAACAGCGCGGGGTATTCGTAGGCGGGATRGAGTCCGGATTGCAGGTGCGAGAGTGGAGCACACAGGTGGGAGCGGGTCCCACTGCAGACACACCGTGCGAGGGCTCGGGTGTTGGGATTGCCGAGCTGAGTGTCCTGTGGATGGCAGCTGCAGCCACACGGGGTATGGGTGCGATGTGGTCCCGATTGCACGTGTAGGTGCAACGTGTGGTGCGGGATGCAGGTGTGATGGCAGCGGGATGTGGTCCTGCTGTGCCTGGGGCTGGCAGCATCTCCCAGCACGGAGTGCATGGATGGCGTGCCTGCGTCTGCGCTGGGCCACTTTCAGGCTTTTATTTTGACGGATTCTGTTCTGTTATCCAGTGGTTTTCAGACAAGGTCTCCCAAGCCCTGCCCGGTTTTCCCACATAGTTCTCTCCAGCCTCATCCTCCCTTTTGCTCAATAACTCTGCAGTGATTAAATGGCTTCTTGCAACATCGGTATACGGAGCTGAATTCCAGAGCTCGTGGGCGGGGAAGGAGTGCTCAGACATACTGATTTTAGAGAAATTCCCCAAAACGGTGCTCGTGGTTGTCCCTCCCTGTACCAGATCAGCGCTGTGAACTGTACGTTCTTTTTTGGGATTCTTAAGGCTGAAGAATTTCTCTGGGTAAACACAGTGCAAAACACCTCAGGCTCCCTGGTAGACTGCAAGGAAACTTCTGGCTTGAGTTAGTTGAAAAGGAAAGTTGGAGTCAGCAGAGTTACAGTAAGGTTGCCATCGTCCTACTAAACTTGCTCAGAATTTRGGCTGTCTGGCCACTAATCTCGTTTCTCTTCCATCCACTTAAGCTTATTTTTCTACTAAACAGAGGCTGCCAAAACCAGAGGGCAGGGGGGAAGAGATTGCAGGAATCTGTGAGGATATGAGATTTTTTTTTTTGTCCTAAGTTAATAATCCCATTCTAGGCTGTCATCCAAAAATATTGCTGAAAAAATGCAAGCARTGTACAAGACCCATTGTATAAAAGATAATCTAAATGTAGGACAGGAAGAGACCTGGCAGGTCAGCAAATCTAAACACAGAATGATATTATGCCTTATTGCACACGACTGTAATTCATTTATTGCCAGCCTTTTGGGAAAAGGAAATTTCACCCTTAATAGAACTGATATTATAACCCTTTCTCGAATATATGGCTTTCTCTTACTTTGTATTTGCACTGTGACTGCTTCGTTCTCCCCATCTGGTGCTTTTCTCTTATCAGTGCAGAAATGGGAGTTGCATGCTTTTCTCTTTACTGTGCAATGCCAAACAAGCTCCAACTCGCTGTCTGCTTTCGTGAAGCAGGCTCCAGCTTCTGCTGATCCCTGGCAGTTGTGAGCTGGGCTTCCTAATCTCCGAGTTCCCTGTGGATGAGCAGAGCTGCAGGGCTCAGAGGTCTGTCCTGCGCCTCTCGTGTTTTTCTGACACCTCACCTAGAAATAAATCCCTCACCAGGTAGGTGCTGCAATTAACCTCCTCCTCAGGTTCCTCCTGTCCTGTGAKGGGGGGTGGGAAGCTGGGATTTTCCTCTCCAGGTGTCCATCTGACTTTCGTTTTCTGCTGTCAGCCCTCATCACATTCCAGTCATTCTGTTAATCCCATTTTTATTGCATATCCCCATGTTCTGTGCTAGTTCAGTATTCCCTCAGCTTTCTCCCACTTGCTCTGTGATGAAGGGAGAAGTTAAGTAGGATGGAGTCTCCCTCACTTGCAGTAGTGACCCCTGMTAGACTCAGACTGACCCCTTCCATTTCATTTTCTGTCTGATCCTTCTAGGGCTGTACCCTGCTTATTACAAATTTTTATCTTTTGTTTGCAAACTTCTGATTTCACTGGACTGCACRGCAAATGGCTTCAAATGTGTTGTAAGCTGAACTTTATCCCTGTCTTGTGYGCCAGGTATGCTGAATAGTTTTCCCAGAGTAGCTGAGCAGAAAATTTTTCTTACCAAAGCAAGCTAAGTTGCATTTTATCCTTCTTTCCACCCAATTTACTTCCATGGCATTGAATATTAGATGTGGGGTTTTTCTGCAGTGATTATTCTGTTGATGAGGATGTTTAATCCCACCATTGTACTGCAGCCAGCTGTGAGTGGAAGATGGGTGTAATTCAGCAGTGGGGAGCAACACAATGCTGCAGGTTGGGCAGTGAACAACATTCATCGAGCTGAAGCAGCTGAAGGAGCTTCAGACTTCATATCTGAGCTCAGGTTAAGCTCCCACTTGAATATCCTTGCTCTTAATATTTGCAGTAAGGTCTATCAAYAATGATTCAGAGAAAATACCACTGAACCAACAAAGTCATGTCATGRGGTCACACAGTGACACTGAACAAATCCAGCTCTGCTCAGTCCAGAATACTGCAGTTGGTAGGTGCAGATAAACATAAGGAGTTATCCCTGCTCCATTCATTAACATTGTACATTGCTTTTTATATAACTAGGTGAAAAATACCTAAATATTTTTGCAGAGGGCAGACACAGCCCTGCAGCATGATACCCCTCATGTTCAGTGCATGACTACCTGGTTCTGACCTAATATATTACCATCCCTTTGGCGTTATCCTCCAAGTTCTGGTTTATTCCAGTGTTTCTCAGCATTGCCTGTGAGCAGTTTATCATACAGGGTTCATGAGCTTGGTCTTGCAGAGGCTGCCTTCATCTCCCAAAGGCCAGAAAAAGCACTGAGAGCACCAAGTGCTGCAACAGAGTGGGCAAACAATCTGTATTTTAATTTTACTGAGATTTCTCCAGTCCTGTGCTGCCAGTCAAAATGCTAAGAACAAATTCGGGGAAGGAAACAAGTCACATCAAATTTTGAGTTTTGACTGTCTCTTTCTAACAAAGGGTGGCTTCATGCTCACAGGTCTAGTGTGGGGTTGTCACACCATTCCAGAGGTTCCAGTTCTGCAGGCATGCTTTAAGGACTGGAGTGAAGCACAAATTGGGAATTCTTAAAGAAAGCATTTGGGTGACTTTTCAGTGCCTCTCAGATTCCTTGTCAAGGGCAAGTATCCTCTGGCTCCTTTTTCCTGGGAAAAAATAATAACGAGCATCAGCCAAGCTTTATGATTGCTACCAGATAATGTCAGTGGTAGATGAGGTGATTTTGTGAAACTGAATATGGAAGAAAATAGGGTGTGGGGTTCAAGCATGAGGCCCTGAGTCATTGCCTGGCATCTACAGGAGTGCCCAAAATTAAAAGTTAGTGATTGTGTAATGTGGCAGATGAACATTTGTTGCTGCTTTGTCAGCCAGCCTTTCACATCTGCAGGAAGCATCAGGAGGGCATCTAACAGCATGGTGGGTTTTCTGTTTGATGTAATGAACACATATTGTTCATGGATTCAGCTGTTTCTACTATTTTAATACCTGAGCTGACATTTCAAAGTGCTGGGAATGCTGGAGCCACAGATCAATGAGACTCTTAAGCAAGCAATAGTGTTTGCAAAAAGCTCTGTAGCATTTGATGGTGTATTTCAAGGTCTCTGAAAAACCATCTGAGCTGATMAAGGACGCCAGACAAAGCCAGAAAAGACTGGGAGACAGTGGATGAAGTCCTCATTCCAGCATTGGAGTCACTCAGCTGATTCTAAAATGTTTCATGACCACAAAAGAAACAGCTCACTTCAGAAGGGACATTGCGCCAGCACTTTGTCCAGTATCACAAGAACAGACAAATGAAGAGCTGCCAAATGCTGTGGTTGGTAAGGCCTGATGTTGAACTTGGCRTGGTTGGAGCAATTATCACCAGGTGGTGCTACTTGGCATTGACTTCCCACTTGTTATTTTTACCAGGATCATTATGCAGCTGAGGTGTGAGCAGTATTAATTTCGTGGACTGTTAGAAGCCAGAGGAGGGATTTGCTCTTTGCACTGCTGTTCCATTGGAGTCTGTGGGCAGGTGTCCTCAGTCACTCCTGGGTGCTGAGAGTTTCAGCTGATGGTTTGCATTGCTGCTCACAGGGTACCTGCAGACTCTCTGACACTGATTTCACCCCAAACCCAACATGCCAAGCCTTTGTTGCCTCTCCTGCTCCCAAGCTGATGGCTAATGCTAACAGAGGACATCACCGGTGGCAGCTGGCCACCTCGGAGCTGTGTGGGTCTCCACTTTTCCAGATGGGAAAACTGAGTCACATTTTAACAAGCAAGGACAGCAGAGGAATTTGGAGATCACTCCAGGAAAGTGTGGGAAGGGAGGCATCCTGCAACCATAAAACCTCTATATTTAGTTGTACTTTAGGATGGAAAATATTGGTGATTTTGGCAGTGCAGAGGTCCAACGAGCTCCACTCCTGTTTGCTCTGCACAGGGAGCCATGGCCACCTGTGCCACCCCTTCCCTGTGTTCCCCAGAGGGAGGGACATTCCAGTCCCACTGCTGTCCTGGGCACTGCAAGGCCAGTCCTTCCCTTGCAGGAGGCACAGCCAGAGGCGATGAAGGGAGAGAAGCAGCAGCAGCAGAGCCCCTTCCTTTTTCCAGATTAATGAATAAGGTTGGCATTCTTGATTTCTTTATTTATTTATTTATTTATCATTTTGGTGAGCAGCTCTGCTTTTGCCAATGCAGCAAAGGCATAACTCTTACACTCGCTCTGTGGGTTAAGTTGCATTATTTTTAATGAGGCAGCTATCTCTGTCCTGCTTCTGTTCTGCTGGCTTCCCCTTTCTGGGAGCTGTCTGCTCTTTGCTTGTCCTGCTTTTCTGTTAAGTCATTGCTGAGCATGGGCTGGAAGCAGTGAGCTAAGCATTAGCTTAATTTTCTGACAGAGGCCCCAGTTGGAAACAGAAGTTCCCATGGAACAGGGCAGCAGCTCTTTGTGAGCAGTGCTTTTCTTCCCACAGCCTACCAAGAAGTCAAACCGTGCAAATCAACTCATCCCACCTTGTGGCCCAGATCAAGGTACTTCACCTAAACAAGAGGATGGCCCCTGCTGCCAAAGGGTTTACTCCCAGGAGTGGGTGCAGCCCTCAGGGGCTGGATGTGCCACCCAGRGCTGCAGGAGGAGAGGCAAAGGCACACAGCCCTCCCTGGGCCATTCCTTGTGCACTGGCTCATCTCTTCCATCAGCACTGCAGTGCTGAGCCCGCTCCCTCTGTCCCAGCAGGTCCCCTGGGGGCACTGGGTGGCACTGGGGGATTCTGAGGTGCAGCTCTGGGGTTTTGCCCCCCTTGCATCCCACAGCTGTACGCCCTGGGTGGCTGCATCAGCTGTGTGAGTAAGCCTCCCTCCTGCCCCAGAAACAGCCACAATCTCCTCTGTGTGTTTCTAGCTCAGMAAAGGCTGATTCATTCTCTGAAGCAGATTAATTACTTCTGCTATTTAGAAAAGAGAAAAAAAAAAGATAAATCCTTTAGAATTGGTCGGCTTAACTTTCAACTGTGTGCACAATGCAGTGAAGCAAATCTGATCTGAGCCAGAGCAGAAAAGTTCACACTTCTTACAGTAAGAAATTGTAAGAATGCAATATTTACCTGTAATGTCAGCAGTGGGCTCTGCTATTTAGAAAGTATTTGTGAATGTGTCTTCTTCTTGACTTATATGACAAATGGTGCAAATGTGAGCCTGCCAYGGAGTTGAACTGGGGAACAAATGTTTTTATTTCTGATACATTTTATAACTTGCTTCCTTTCTGGTTTGTGTCATGCCTATGTGGCAGCAGGCTCCCTGAGTAGCTCTCATCTGAAAACTGGCTGAGCTGCTCCGTTTCTCCCTTGGAAGGCTGCTTTCCAAGCCTGCCTGGCTGTGCTCACTTGTTTATGCACTGATGGGCTGTAGTTTCCCATTTCAGAACAAGCTGTCCAATATTCATGAGTTATTTTATATTTACCCAGTCCTGAAGCTTCTTTTATAAGCCTGGGGATAAATTTTGGGTTTTGTTGTTTCCATTACTGGAAATGGACTGAACCTCTGCAAACATTACCAAGCCTTAAATAAGGCCTCTATTTATCTAAAAAGGAAGGGAAAGGACTAACACAAAGCTAAATTGATTTACAAGCCTGTAATTCCCAAACYCCTGTTCTGATAACACTTGTAAGAAAGCAAGCCATATGTAAAGAGATGAATCACTTATAAAATTATATCCTAATATTCACTGTATAGTAACTTATCAGACAAGTATAGTGATTTTCCTCTTGAAGATTAATGACAGCCACATGTTCAGCTGGCATAAAGCACTGCAAYTCTTTGGACTATGCAAACCTGAGGATATTATTGAACAACTGATTTCTTTGCAAAGAACAAAACAGTATCTAAAGTGATAAGGAACAACTGAAAAAGGTAAAAATGATAATCTTTAGATATCCTGCTAGTACAAAAAGGTCATTTTGACCAAACATGAGACCTTTCCCATGATCCCCAATTGGTTGGGCCATACTAAAATCTCTTCCCATGAATACAAAGACTGGATTGGAACTGGAAAGTTAGTATCTAGGGGGACAATTTTAGGTCCTCTCAAAACACCTGGAATGAGTACTGTAGCAAAATGAAAGGTTAAACCCATTAATGTTTTAGGATTACCGTGTTATAAAATAGGCTCTTCAAACTTTTTTACCCAGCAGTAGAGAAAATACTCTTAAAGGCATCTTTGGAGTGGATTAATGTTGAAATCATGCTAAGCCAGCCTTCTTCAAGCATTTATTTTAAACAGCTCAAATGCTTAACTTCTTGAATTAGCAGCTGAGCAGGTTCTCTCATTAGCCTTGGTAATGTTCACATTCACACGAGTGAGCAGGAAAGTACCTGGCAGTATCTGGGGCTGGTCTCCTTAATGTGTGCAATACGTGCTTCACCCCTGCCATTAGGAATCCTGGCTGTGGTCAGCCTTATCTGAACAAAAACACTCAGGATGTTTGCATTTGGGCTGTTCAGCAGATACCGGCCCCTGTGATTCAGCGGCAGCTGAATGGAAAAGCTGATCTTGGTAGAAGGGAATTGCATTTGCAACCTGTTTGGAGAACAGCTGGAAAAACACTTCCCCTTCTGCACCATGCTGGTGTCTTGGTAGCTCTGTTCAGAAAGGATGTCTGTAAGTATGGGTCTGGGTAGCTCTTTGGTTTAGTGATGCCTTCAACCCTTTCCTCTGTGGACATCCAACATCAAACTGGTTTTTAGGGAAGAGCCTGCCTGAAGATCTTCACCCTTGTGCAGGGTTTGTGCTTGTGCTGGAAGGATACAGCTAAACCCTGGGCAGGACCTGCTGCCTCTCTCCCTGTGGGGCAGGGCTCAGAAGGTCTTTTTTCTGTAATTACATCTTTTTTGCTGCTGCAGCACCAGCATGTGTACCAGGGAGCAGAGTCCAGCTGCCGTGGCACCCTTCATCCTGGCAGTGCCTAAGCAGTTCCCCTGCAGCCTTGGCACCGGTGCACCATATGTGTGCAGGAAAAATAAACAATAGATATTAGGCTTCTTAGCTGTGCTTAGCAGCACATACATCCTTTAGAAACCTGTACATGGCTCTGTGCTCTGGGCAGAACTGCTGGTGCATTTCGGGCTTTTGGCAGAGATTTTTGTCAACACCTTTCCAAATTAAACTCCAGGTTCCTCACAGTTCATGGTTGAAACTTCTCAGGAGGAAGCACCCTCCCCATGTTTCTTGCTTGCAGAAGCTTTCTACCAAAAGAACTGCAGAGCAAATGTTAAGGATGTTTTAAGCAGATCAACCCCATTAAATACAAAGTTCCGGGAAATATGCTACTGGCAGTAGCAGAATCTTTTATTTTTGTTATCTGAAGCATTCATCAAGATATAGACTACTTCAGAAGGGGTTTTTTTCCCTCCTTTTAACATCCTCCAAAGTGAATGCATTCAGCCACAAAGCAATCAGAGAGCTGGTCTGACATCTAGAGGGATGTCAGTCTTCAAGGAGAGTAGAGAAATTCAGTAAGAGCCAGCAGCAGTCAGCTCTGCAGTCCTGTCTTGCTCCCGTGATTTCCTGAGGATGCTCAGATGTCTCTGCTCCCCACAAGGGAACAAACTGGCTGCTGTCACTGTGCTGTCCCAAAACCTGGGAAGGTCATCATTAGTTCACCCCATTTACATCCCAGTAGCTCTTCTGGCATCTCCTGCTGCCTCCAGTGTATAAGGTCATGTTGCTGAGGCCAGAAACCTTGTGGGCAGGACGAGGATTTGACTCTTCCCTTGAATTTTACTTTGCTCTCTCCCTAAATTTGTATGTCTTCTTCCATGCCTAATTCCCCTTCAGTGCCATTTCAGCACTGGTCCTTCTGCTTGCCTAACTCAGAGTTCAGTTCTCAGAGAAATTGAATTATCCAAGTTTATTTCCCTAATTTTTCCCCGTAATTGTTATCACTGGCCCCATGGGTGCTAGAGTACCCAACAAAAGCATCACAGAGATGCAGAGGCGAATATTACACCTTGGATTCTTGAATAAGATCTGTGCTGATGTTTAGTGATTTAGAAGGGAGTGATACAAGGCATTTTAGGCAGGATCACCTAGAAAGAGCCATTGCAGCAGACYCTGGCTGGCACAGGTCTCCCTGCCAGCCCGAAATGAGCTCGGTGTTCCCTTTCCAAAACCCTTGGCATGACTTCCTTGAGAAGACACTGGCATGGGAATGAATTTGTCACAGAAATGTAGAGCAGTGAGAAGACACTGATTGCTGTAATTAGGAATAATCTAATTCCTAAAGGCAAATGGGTTGTACTTATGTCTGTTTAATTGGATTCCTGAATTTTGTGGACTGGCCATGTGGACAGTCAAGCCATTGCTCTGTGATTCAGAGGCAGCAGAGTGATACTCAAAAAGCATGGAACTAAACTCTTAGTTCTTGATGTAGTCTATTTGATTTTGGTGTATTTACTRTTCAGGGGACCACCAAATCATCTGCTAGAAAATTGGGGTAAAATCGGGCTGATTTTCTGGGGGAAAACCATTTAGCCCTCTCTCTGAGAAACTTGGAAGTTCAATTCCATGTGGCCTGCAGTGGAGCAGTGCAGCCTGAGAGCTGGTTTTCCTGCTTTTCAGCCCAATTTCTCCACTTCTGCTTTTTTGCTTTTGGGTTTTTTGGGKTTTTTTTTGGTGGGGTTTTGTTGGGTGGGGTTTTTTTCCTGTCGGAAATGATGGAACCTTTCTAGAAGGAGAAACATTTCTGTAATTTCTCGGATCCAGGCTTCAGATGAAACCTAATGGGACCTGACTGATAACCTTTTACATTGCTTCCATGGTTTCCAAGGACAGGAATTTGCACATCACAATCCTTTCTTTGCAGGATTTTTTTTTCTCTTAAATTTTATTTTTTCCCCTAAAACCGKCTGTGAGCCTGGTCCTGCTCCCAAGAGCCAGATTAGTGACTAATCTTTTGAGGCCTTGGGGATTACACTTCRGGACTGCATGAAATGTAAAGGGACATTCATTTGCTGCTGTAAAACCCATCCTGAATTAACAATAGTCTTGGATTGTGTGGGCACACCCCCAGAGTGTTTCCTATGGCAGGATGGGGAATTATGCAGAGTCATTTCCTTGGACATTACATTGTTATGGTGAAACTGTTTTAGTTAGAAAGCAAGTGGGCAGTTTGGGCTCTTAAAGGCCAACTGAATTTGGACCCAGGGGCAGACAGATCAGTGGATTTCTGATACTGGTGGAGTCGTGCTCATGTACACAAGGCTTGAGTTTCCCACCTAAGGCAGGAAGACTCTTGATGTGGSTTCCAACTTTTGATCTGGAAGGTTCAGTTCAGGGTAGAACCTCACAGAGTAAGAAATAAACGTTTGAAGCCTAACTGCTACCCCTGAGCCAGGCAGGAGGCTTATGCTGAAACGGGCCATGTTGAAATATTCACAATTTAATAATGACTGGGTTTCAGTTAACACCTCCCAAGAGGCTGAGTGGATGCATTTTGCAGCTGTGGCTCACAAACTAGCTTTCACATTAAATACCAGCCAGAAAGGCACAGAGATGTTTTCTGTAAAAAAAAAGCTTTTAATGTCTTCAGAGCCTGCTCAGCCCACAAAAGCTGGGCTGAAGCTCAGCAGGACCTCAGTGGTGCCCAGTGAGAGCAGAATTCTTGTCATGAGCYCCTGTCCAGGGGACACTGTCTGAGCTCCTGGCCTTTGCTGTGTGGCCCCTCTCCTAGGGTGGGCAGCCTTGGGTTWGACATCCTCAATATTTTAAGCTGTTCTGGCTCTTCCAGCATTGCAAAGACTCCTGAGGCCTTGCACTGTTTAAAGCTCTGCTGCCACAAAGGCAGAAAACCCAGCTCAGCTTATGCAAGATGCAAGGGGCTGTCCCCACCCACAGCCGTGCTCTCCATCCCACCCCCTGCCCACCCTGCATCCTCTTTTTTTCCTTCTCATTGTTTTTCCTTTCCTTTGCCAGATCATTACCCCGCTTTGGTCATTTCCCTSCTTTGAGGCACCCCATGCCAGGAGTGCTTTCTCATACTGGGACACAGACATGGAGTGGGGGCAAGGCTCCCACCTTCCCAGCCCATGGGGCAGCGACAGCCAGCCACCAGCACAGGGTGAATGAGGGTGACAAATGACATGCAAATGCCTTCGCTGGAGGCCACAGAAAAGTCACTTCCTTGCACCTTTCTGGAGAGGGGTATTTGCATACTATCAGACACTGACATCCTGTTGAACTTTCTTAGAGTGTGTGAATTATAAAAATRTTCTTTGGGGATTTACAGTGTGTTGACTGAAGGTTGCTTGATGAGAGAAGGAGAAAAGGAGCTGGCTGGGGAAGGGAGGGCTCACACAACTGGTTGAGAAGTATCCTTCCGTGTGGGAGAGACAATGGAATAATTTGGCTTCAGCTCTGAGGTAGGAATTCTTCCCTCTGACATTTTTCTCTGTCCTCTTGGCATCCTGGGGAGGTTTTTAAAAACATCAACAGCAACAAAAAAAAAAGGCTATAAAAGGGTTTTGGCTGTCATATCTGCTTGTGTGACAGCTTCCCACAGAGCAGAAGCCAGGAGTCTTAGAAAGTTACCACTGCACTGTCCATGTTGCTGGGTAACAGTTTCTGCTCCTCACGTGACCCCAAATGATAATAATAAATTGCATCCCAAAATGCTGAATGGCACTGAAATCACTGGCAGATGGTGCTGCTGCCCCTGCCTGAGTGTGTGGGCACTGGAGCAGGGGAATCTCCAGAGCTGCTGCCCCTGCCTGGGTGTGTGTGCCCTGGAGAAGGGGAATCTCCAGACCCTCCTTGTTCCCGTCAGAGTTTTCATGGGACCTGGACCCAAGTCCATTCCTTTCTGGCTGGAGCCAGGATGCCCCTCTGGCTCCCATGGGCCTGCTGCAGCAGCAGTGGGGAAGGACTGGGGTGAGCCACTGGTGGCCCCATTTGGTGCAGAACTGGGGGCTGGCACCCTCTGCATGGGGCCAGAGCTGGCCACCACCTCCATCCCTCCAGGGTGGAACCTGCCCAGGGCTGTGGTACACGTGAGGGTGCCCAGGGTTTGTACCCACCATGGAAAGCCTCTGATACTGGTTTGTCTGACACAGGTAAGCCACTTTCCCCCCCTCAGTGGCAGTGGCCATTGCAGAAACAGAATCTGACAGCTGCACCAGTCTGGTTTAAACCTGGCTCACCACCTTTAGGGAAGTGATTATTGTGTCTTCACACTTAGAGTACCAAAGAGTGGTTTCCAACCCATTTGAAGCTGAGCTTGTGGAACCTCTCACATAAATAAGGGTTTAGAGGCCACTGAAGATCCTGACATAAATGTCCTTGAGCTTGATTTGTTTGTGGTCCTGTAGCAGCCTGGTGAGAAATGTGTTTATTTACTGAGGAAGAAGGCATTGGCAATTTYTTTTCCTTTGGTTAAACCTGGTGTAACTCCACTGCTAGCAGTACATATTGAATGGACACATTTACCCATTTTGTGAGGCATCACACAATAGTGTATTCTGCAGTTGCCCAGGAGAGAAAAGCTGTGCTGGCACACAGCATCCTGATAGTGGTGAATGGGACTGAATCAGAACAACATGTTTTTCCTTTATTTGTGGAAGAATAAGCTATACTGGCAAAATACATACAAATTTATACCAGTATGGCCACCCTTTGTCTGTGCACTGAAGTCTTTTTCTGGGAATTTGCAGAAGCCCTGTGCCAGGCCCAGTCAGTGTGGATGGCRCAGTTCCTGCCCACCAGCTGCAGCCGGGTGTATGTCCATGCTCCCTCATTTCCTAAACTCAAAATATTCCCCATAATGGTTTCAGCCCTGCTGAGGCCACAGCTGACCTGGGCTGTGTTGTGAGAGCTCCTTTAGGCTGTGCCAAAGCAAAGCACAGTGTGCCAGAGACCTCCTTCAGTGCTGAAGAGCAAGAGTGGGCACTCATTCCAAAACCTTTTCATTTCTTGATCATAAATCACACATTCTGGCTTCTGWTACAGGTGAGCTACAAAATGTGTAGATCTAGAGACTGCTGAGGCTGCTGCCCATGGCAGCAGAAGGGTGGAGCAGCACTTGCTGGGGCAAGGTCTGTTGTGCAAACCATGCCTTTGGTTTGCTTGCCTGAATTTCCCACCATACCCTTATCCCAGCTGCCCCGGGAGACTGAAAATGCTGCTGGCCCCTACAGACTCTGATGGGCCCACACCAGGGGGGCAGGTTGGTGTCTAAAATAGAGATCTGTGCTTTCCCCCAGCTCATCTTGGTGCATGGGAGGATGGTTKGTTGGCCTTTGTGTGGGTGAGCTCTTCCGACACTGCATAGGAAAACAGCAGCACAAATGAAAGCAAAACAAGAGGTGAAGGAAACACATCACACTTCCAGAAGTGACTTTGGAAAGCACAAAGCCAGGATGTTGTTTCTTTTTAAGGACTGAGTAGTCTGACATGTTGCAAAATACAAAGGCTTGGCGTATTCCCAGCAGCAGAGGGAAAACTGGAGCTCCCCAGAAATGAAACCTGTCATTAGCAGCCAGCCAGGCAGAACAGCTCCTGAGTGCCAGGAACAGCCATGGAAGGCTGGGACCGAGCAGCACAAAGGAGCTTTCCTCACCCTGGCAGTCTTGTGGAGGGGAGCAGAGGGCTGTGAGGGCAGCATGTGGGATTGGGATGCTCCCAGAATTCTTCAAAGGGCTGCAACAAGCTGCTGTTCCCCCTCACGCACAGCAGCCCCAAAGTCCCAGTTCTTCTGCATAGGCAGTGGGTCTGCTCCCCAAAAAATCAGAGTAGTTTTGACCTGCAGTTTTTCTCCCTTTTGTTGTCACTCAATTATACTTAGCTGCCTGTGAAATCTCTTTTCACATGTCCTCCCAGTCCTTGCTGTGATCCGTGTCATCCTGGAGGCATGTAATAATTTAGACTGAAAGCTGTGCTCTGCAGCTCTGTTCTCTGCAGCTTCACAGGATGGAGGAAGTATTGATGTGCCCTGATTTATCTCCCACAGATGTCATCTCCCTAGGAGTGGACTTGAAGGACAGAGAGGCACAGAAAACTGAATCTGGGAAGCGCCTGATTTAGAAAGAAAGGAGGAGAAAATTTTACAGACCAAGTTGGACGGATGCAGGGAACATTATAACTTTGCAAACCCAGTGATCCAAGGAGTTGGCACCATGAATTGTGATGTTGCTGTTGCCACGTGCAAGAGCACAAGCTCTCAGGATACCTTTATGTTTCCCAAAGCAATCTCCTAAAATTAAGAGTACTTTTATATTGGTGCTGCTTTCGACCTTATAACAACTTTCCAATATCGGGAGCCAGAGAGAGACTCTCCATCAGGAACTGTAGTGACAGGGTGAGGAGTAATGGGTGCAGATTGAAAGAGGGGGATATTTTTTACTGTGAGGGTTGCTAGACATTGTCACATGTTGCCCAGGGAGGTTGTGGRTGCCACAACCCTGGCATCCAGGCCAGGCTGGATGGGGCTTTGAGCAACCTGGTCTGGTGGGRGATGTCCCTGCCCATGGTAGRGGASATGGGACTAGATGATCTTTAGGGTTCATTCTAACCCCTTAACATGCTGTGATTCCCCATCAGGGCTAACCAGCTCCTGAGGGTGAGAAGATGAGGAGAGGATTGCATTTAAGGCATGTAGCTGTGGCACTTGGGGACATGGTTTAGTGATGGGCTTGGTGGTGCTGGGTTAGTGGTTGGACTCGATGATCTTAAAGGTCTTTAATCTAAGCTAAAGGATTCTGTGGYTCTTTGTTGTGGCTGTGGGTGTCCCCACAGCAGCAGGCACTGACACACTGTCAGTGCCCCGGGGAGCAGCACCCAGCCCCAGGGCTGAGCAGGCAGCTGGGGAGGCAGAGCGTGGGGGCTGCAGGCATGGGCAGACACAGGGGACATTGGGGACATTGCTTCCACCAGCACAGCCCCCTCTGTGCCCTGGGAAACAACAGGCAAAGGTCCCCATGGCCTTCTGCTGGCAAAAGGTGAGGTGTATTCAGCTGTCCTGTCTGGTTTTGTCAGGGCACTTTGCTTCCCTTGGCCAGCATAGTTTAAATAGCCTCTGTGAGGCAGCCAGATAGATGTGTTCCATTTCAGTCCTTGTCTGTCTCACTCTGCTGAGACCCATTTACCTGCTAACAAGCTCCTGTGGTCAGAGATAAAAGGCAAAACCAGCAGCCCTTTAAGGATGTATCTGAAAATCTTTGCAACATTTTCCTTCATGGAAAATATGGAAAGATGTTGCATTCACAATATATCACTCTTATCTGTGTTTGTAAACAGRTTTATCACACCATCTGCAGAGTCGTATTGCCATCTCCTCCATGTTCATTTCCTTCCCATTTATATAGTACAGCTCCTGTTTATTTTATTCCCTTTTTACAATTAGATACATTAGCTACCTTTATCCTTTCCTGCAAAAAGGGTGCACTCTCTGTGGAGAAGAATATTGAATCAATCCAATTTGTTCATTTTAGTGCATGAAAACACAAGCCAGGGCTGTTTGGAGAGGTGCTGCCCGCTTCTGTTTCTCATCTCTTCACATCTGTGTGAAGCAGGTGGGAGGGAAGGATAATTCAGAACAAATCTGCTGGTAAACAGGATGCTCTCTCRGTATTTCCTGCCTCCTGTTGCCCTGGTGGAGCTTAATTTTCAGGAATCAGCTAAGCCTGAGGTCAATAAGGCTGTTGTAATTTCTCTGACTTGCTGTAGCTGATACAATATAATACAAATACAATATAATGAGGCATTCGTACATCTGGGAGCAAAAAGTCAGCCTGCTTTGTTATCTGGCTGGATAAGAAATGTTTATTCATGTTCAAATGAAAAAAGTGATTTGCTGAGTATAAATGAAGTCACACAAGAGAAGAGGAGCTTGCAGGTGGCAGCCACTTGTGCAGCCCCAGGGGCTGACCAGCACCCAGGTCAGATGGTCCTCAGTACTGCCCTACACTGAAGGTCCAGCTTGACCCAGCACTGGAGAGAGATGTCTGGGCTCCATGCACAATGTGGAGGAGAATTTGACTGCAGGTGGACTCTCCAGCCCCATGGCTGTAGATTTGCCATCACYATGACTGGTGAGAGGTGTAGGATGCTGCCCCATCCCCAGGGCTGTGAACCTGGGGCAGGAAACTTTTGCTTCTCTCCCTCCAGTGAGGAAGGATTTCCCCTCTCCTTTGCATCAAGCCTAACCCAAATTCCTGGGCTTAAGTACAGGGGAGGGACTGGGGTTGACTAATCCCAAAAAGAATTTTACCAGGAGTGAGTAAGGGCTCTGGACTGCAGGGAGTGATGACAAATCTTGGAAACTCAAGCCTGTGCTTTGGCAYGGAGGTTTGTTTGGGGATTGGTTGGGTTGGTTTTTTTCTGGTCCTTTTTATCACTTTTCAGCTGTACAGTGTGTTCTCAGATGGTATAKTTGCCACTTCATGTTTTTGGATCGTGACCATCGTTTTTTCAGCTAACAGAACAGGGAGCAACTGGGTGCTTGGCCAGCTTCTTTCCCACTGAAGCAAAAGAAAACTCCGCAAGAGGGTTTTTCCAGAGCTCTCTAAATGGATCTTCTGTCACCAAATCCTGCTAACTCTTCCACCCCTCTGACTTCTCAATGCAGACTTTCATGYTGTGAGCTGCCAGAAAGTCCCACCATCACATTTTCTCAGAGAAATTTTTCAAGTGCCCTACCCCATCACACTTTGCATCTTTCCAAGAGGCGTATTTAGGCCTATAATATCATGCCTGTCACTAATCAGTGAGCAAGTCTTTTGGCTGTATATTTGCCAAGGGGAGATTGCCAAAATGACTCTTTGGGTAAAACAGAAGCCATGCAGCTCTGCTGCAGGGAAGGAGCCAGGACCTTTCTCAATGGCACCATCCCCAGGAAAAATCACAAGGCAGGCTTTAAAATGAGACTTTTTTCCAACCAGTGTAAAGGGTCCATTCTTTATGTTGGCTTTCTGGAAGCAAAACCTTCCAGAGATTACTTAGTTTAGATTTTTCAAGCATTTTTTCTAGTCACTGTTGGGCTAGAAAGCCTTGTGCTMGAGCTGGGAAGGGAAAAGAAGAGTCTCTCATAATCCCCTCAGTCCCCTAAATTCTGAGTTTTGGGGCCAGCTGGCCCCAGGTTATTTTGAGCTCTTTGCAGGCTCAGCAGCTCAGGGGAACAGAGGTACTGGTGGTGTGGCAGGATGGGGAGGTAGCATCAATTTTTGTGGGGAAAACTGTCATCTATGGGAGTAATTCAGCTTTAAAACAGAATCACAGATTCACAGAATATTCTGAGTTGGAAGGGACCCACAAGGATCATCAAATCCAACTCTTAAGTGAAAGGCCCGTATGGGGATCAAATCCAGAGCCTTGGCGTTATTAKCACAGTGCTCTGACCAACTGAGCTAATCTCAGTGGCCAAAACCATTGYGTGCAGCCTTGAAAAGGACCTGCATTGTGTGACTTGATCCCTGTGAGTCTGAAAAATAATAATCCTGCCTAAAACCATAAAATCTACACTTGGCTTTGCAGTTTGTGTGTGCTGGATCAGTTCCTGGCCTTCCTTGCTGCTGATGGCCTGGCTGGACAGGCCATGTCCTCCAGGGAGAYGGGCCATTGCTCCCCATCTCCAAAAAACTGCTCTGCTGTTTTTGTAGCCAGCCTCCTGCTGCTGTACCTGCACTCACAGCCTGTCAGGCTCTGACATTATCAGGCATAAACACCATGTGTACAAACATATTTGCTATTACAGCAGACAGGAAGAGATTAAGTGAGTGCTATAAAATTAACCTCAACATCAGTCAAAAGAAATAAAACTGAAAAAGGAACAGGGTAATCAGATGCTCTTATGAGCAGGATATGCTCAAAATTATTTCTCCATCCCATTACAAAATGCTTAGAAACTGCACAGCCTCTCCAGCACAGTGAGATTTTGAAGTGGTTTAATGGGCATTAGGAGTTCAGAGCTGATAATGCTGCTTCCATCCTTTTCCTTTCACTGCATGAAAACAGGTAGTGGCAATTGACTGGTGCAAATTGGCTACTTTTAAAGCTGTGTTTGCTGGCTTGGATGTGCTAAAAGTCTCTCCACAGAGTCTTCAGAGCCTGAATGTAATGTGTGTGGGTAAGGTGGGGATATATTGCGTTTCTTCAACAGAAGACTGGTTCCAGTTTATGTGCTACATGCTGGAGAGCCCGCACCTGCTGTAGTAAATTACCTGCTGTAATTTACRTCCCAATTACTGATTAAATACTAATTAAAATACTAATTAATTTACTAATTAAAAAGCAGGGCTACTGGATCATTTTTGGTTAATCCAGACAAACGTCTCACTTTGTCTTTCCTTTTTCTTTCAGAACAAGCCGTTCACCATGTCAGTCAAAAAGGAAGGTGCCCACAAGAAGTGGGCTGCCCTGAAGGAGAAGCTCGGGCCCCAGGAGACCGACCAGTCAGAGGCCAACCTGGAAAATGCAGAGCCAGAGCTGTGCATCCGTCTGCTGCAAATGCCCTCAGTGGTGAACTACTCCGGGCTGAGGAAGAGGCTGGAGAACAGCGATGATGCCTGGATGGTGCAGTTCCTGGAGCTGTCTGGGCTGGATCTGCTCCTGGAGGCCCTGGACAGGCTGTCAGGGCGAGGAGTGGCCAGGATATCCGATGCCTTGCTTCAGCTCACCTGCATTAGTTGTGTAAGAGCGGTGATGAACTCCCACAAAGGCATAGAATACATTGTGAGCAACGAGGGCTACGTCAGAAAACTCTTCCAAGGTGAGAGGACACCTTCCTGCTTCRTCCATCACATGCAGCATTGGGAGGGGCACTTTCCTGTTGCTTGTCCCCCTGCCCTGCACCAGGCTAGTTGGAAATGGTTGGTGACAACTGATTAATGGGATTGTTTTCTTCTTTAAAATAAAACTTCTATGAAATCACATTGCCTTTGCCACCCAGTGCTATTTCCACACAAATRTTGTCATAGTTTGCTGAGAAGCTGGGGATAAACCCAGCCTTATACAGGCATGAGGAACCTTCAACCCTTTGGTTGTCAGCAGACATTTGCTGTTCAGTCTTTGAGAGCCCCAAGGGCACAGGAGAAGAGCTGAAAGGGTTTGGAGTCTTGTAGCCTGTAAAGAGGAGGGAAAGTGGCATGTTTGGACTCAAGAGAGCCTGCTCTCTSTGCTGCTCACTCTGTTCCTCCTGGAAGATGGTGGGTAAACACCACTTACATTCTCCTGCCATTCACTTGRCTCATCCTTCCCTTTGAGAATTATCAGGGCATCTTGTAGGACTTACTGTACAGCACTTAATGGTGCTGATGCTGGAAAGATAACTTCTGTTCCCAGAAACCCTTTTAAATGCTTTTTAAAATGCATTTAGTCTGAAAGCTGACTTGCTTCCTTCTTCAGTTTTGATGTCCCCTTCTTTCCTCTTCACCCTGTGTTTTCTAASCCTATGTAAAATATGGACCTGGCATTTTTGTATTGTGAAAACAGGGGGGTATCCTGGATTTTCAGTGTTGGAGCTTCTTTGTGCTCTAATATAGGAAAAATAAGAGAGCCTAATGCATTCCCTCCCAGCTCCCAGGGCTCCCAGAGAAAGAGTAGTGCAAAAAGGGAATACATGGGACCCATAGGAACAATTGCTCTAGCTCATATGCATATTGAGCTTTTCTGCATAAAAAATAAGTGTCATTAATCAAAGAAAATTGTTCATCTGCTGCTGTAGAAAATACCCATATGTGAAAATGGGAAATAAATTTTGTGAGTGCTGAAAAATCTTGGCTGCTCTTGCAGCATGTCACTGGGACATGGAAAAGAGGAATAACCACAAGCTGCMCCAAAATGCCAAAGGGATACCTGTAGCATTTACTGTTCCCTCTAGAAGTTACCATCACATAGTGCTGTTGTGATGGGATGTCTGTACATTAAGATATTTCTCTTCCCATCTTCCATTGTACTGGGTCCCCTCCTTCAGTCTCTTTTCTACTATTCTCATAATTCATGTAGCAGAAGACACTAAGATTCAGAACATTAATGTCATTATAAATTCTGCTTTGTTTTGTTCCGTTTTTCCTACAGCACTTGACACAACTAATGTCATGGTCAAAAAGCAAATATTTGAGCTCCTGGCTGCACTGTGCATTTACTCATCAGATGGCCACTCTTTGGCTCTGGATGCTTTGGACCATTACAAGGCAAGTGTTTGGTTGGAGCAGGAGCAATGGCTCAGCTTTGATTCATGCAGACAGATCCATATACACAGAAAAGGGTGCTAATAAAGTTYATTTCRCATTGTTTTGGTAAGGGAAGTAGGRGTTTATRAAATGAAAGCTGTAGGAAGTTTTTTGTGGTCAGTGTAGATCTATGGTGCTCTTCTGTGACTTGTGTGGACAGATGACTGCCACCCTCAAGGTRCTTTCTGGCAGCAAAAGCACCACCAGATCAGCAGAATAAATGGTGCCACATCCACAGGTTTCACTGCCCATGAGCTCAGGTGCATGCATCAGTTACCAGAAAGCACAAAGGGATCCAGGAGGTGTTTTCAATGACTTTCTGTGCCAACCAGACCCCGCTCCATAATGGAGGAGTGATGCTTTACCCGTGTCTTCCTGTCCTGTGCACAGTGGGACAAACTGAGGATTTCAGATGCTAATTCCATCTGAGAGCCTGCACCACACTCATGGGCCTTTCTGTCTGTATGGACCATCCTTGTCATAATATCAGTTGTGTTGCCCTCAGAGTGTGAAGAACCAGCAGTACCGGTTCAGCATCATCATGAACGAGCTGTCCAACACAGACAACGTGCCCTACATGGTGACACTGCTGAGTGCCATCAATGCCATCATCCTGGGCAAAGAAGAGCTAAGAACAAGGACACAAATCAGAAACGAGTTCATAGGTAAGGATGTTTGTTACACCTTTCCCTGCAGAAAGTCAGTTACCAAATGGGTTTTTTTCAGATGTGTCCATAAGGTGCCTGAAGARGCTGGGGAGCAAAACTGCAAATACTAATTTTCTTCTTTCTTTTGACCTTTATTCTCAACAGCCTTTCTGTCAACAGATTTTTTTTGCTTTGCTGCTTTCCCWTAGCTTTGATCTTTTCTGGAATCCCAGCAGCACTGTATCACTTGAGCTTCTTCAGAGCATTTCTATTACCAACCAATATGTGGCCACATTTCCATATATTGCAGTTACTTGTGAGAGTTGATAAAGTTTCTTCACTCTGTGTGTACTCACTTGAGCCACAGAGGCTTTCCCATGGTTCAAAACTTTCCAACTGCTAGAATCCCAGGCTCCTCTCTACCATTGTTGGGATTCACCTCAAATGCTGAGTGCCTCTGAGTTGCTGAGCCTGGGCTCCATTTCTCTCCATGGAGATCAAGGAACAGTTGATAGTATCAGACTGATTTTAGATATCTAATTTGGACTGAGGTCCCTCGTGCCTCAAAAGTGCCTGTGTCACTCAGTAACCCCAGGGGGATTGTGCAGTGGTTCACACAGGTGCTGCAGATGTGTGCTCTGGTGTCTCATCATTTACCAGATGACTCTACCCACTTTGATAAATCCATCTGAAGATATTTTCGCTTTTTCTCTCTCTAGARAAAGTGTTTATGAACATAACATATATAAAGATCATAACAAATAAGTACCAAATGGGTCATAATGCAACTATATCTATTTTTTTCGCCTGCCAGGGCTTCAGCTGTTGGATGTTTTAGACAAGCTAAGGTAAGGATCTCTACTTAATTTTTTTTTTTTTTTTATGAGATTGACAGTGACGTAGCTTTGGAAACTTAATACTTATCCAGTCTTCTGTTGTGTGAAGTGCAGTGTGCTTGGGTGAAGTGCACCATGCTTGTATGCACCCATTCCATGGGAGCTAGAGGCATTTGGCCAGTGTTAAGATGCTCTTGCCAACCACAGTGTCATGGGGACAGCTGTTGGCACAGATGGCATGCACAGAGGCTCTGGGCACAGATGGAGTAGCAGTGTCCTCATTGAGGCTGTTTCAGACTGAATCTGAAGCAGTGCYGTGGGCTCACTGAGCAGCTCGCTGTGTTCAACACCCCTTCACTGCTGCTGTTAGTCCCAGAAGCATCCAGCTAAAACAATTTACTAATGCATATCTGATTGTAATTTAAAAATTGTGTTTGGTCAGAAACATCTATGATAAATTCTGGAATGCAGTTTATGTGAGTTGCAGTTATGCATGTAACTGAAATTGCTCCATCCAACGTTGTAAAAATTACGGAAGAGAAGATCTTTTATTAGACCAGCAACTGTAAAATTCTAACGCTGAGTGGTCTTGAGAGTGCTGAAAAAGTCAGCTTTAGAGTGTCTGTGGTTTTTTTAATCCAGTTTTGAATAACAGAGAAGGAGGTTTTTCAAATAGAAGCATCACTGGAATATTTTCAATTAGTCTTGACTTTAAAAAAGTGAAGRTGGTGGACTTGTTTCAAAAAGGTCAGAATGCCACTCTGTTGTTACAGCTCCAAGGAGAATTCCATAGCAAGCCTGTGCTGGGCCAGGTTATGCCATGAGAAGTCCCATTCCTTTGTATTTGTTGATTGTAGGAAGAGGTACATTCAGTTCAAGAAAGGATGCACTGATGGCATCTCCTCCTTTATAAATCAGGCAGAGTTRGGTACTTTCAACACCAACTGGCTGAGTCTGAGAGGCAAAGAGATAAAAGCCATTTGACAAAWACAGTCATCTGAAAATTAGTGAAGGGCTCTCCACTGAAAACGAATGCTGTAATATTGCAGAGACATCGAGGAGGAGGATCTGCTTATCCAGTGTGACACGTTTGAGGAGTTCAAAATAGAGGATGATGAGGAGTTGTTAARGATATGTGATGGCATAAACATGAATGATCATCATGAGGTCTTTTCATCTCTCTTCAATAAAGTAAGTTGCCCCTCACACGGGGTGCCCCTCACACAATGGCAAAGTTAATCCACTTTGCTGGGAGCCAGCCTTGCTGTGACAGAAGCTGCTTTTTCTTCCAGGTGAGCCGCTCTCCAGTCTCTGTCCAGCTGCTGTCCATCCTGCAGAGCCTGCTGCACCTGGAACCCTCTCATCACTCCAGCCTCCTGCTCTGGGAGTCCTTGGATGCTGTAGTGAACAGAGCCCTTTTACTCGCCAATGACAGTAAGAGTGACACATCCATCCAGCCTTGCTCGCTCCTCTTGTTTTCCCTTGTCCCATAAAAGCCTTTCCCCAATGTGCAGGAAATAATCTGTGGGACTTGGTGAGAGCTGAACAGAAGTGAGACAAAGCTATACCTTCTGTATAAGCTTCAAGCCTGTGGGTGGCCACATTTAGCAGTGGGCTTGGGATTCCCTGTCTTGTTTTAATGGTTAATCCCTGAGCTTTGGCGCATGGGAGTCAGTGGGAATCTGTCCTCACTGGCATCCTGCCACTGGTGCTGGCCTGTCTTGCTGGCAGGTGTGCTGTGAAGTGTTTGTGGGCTGGGCACATGGGAAGGAAATTGCCTAGAAGCCAAAAGTGTAGTTGTGTCAMGTGACACCAGGAAATGGACTCTCCATGGCTCCAGATTTACTGCTTGGTGAGGGTTGAAAAGGATGACCTGTGGGCCTTGTTCCCTTCCCTGACCCTGACTCCTTTCTCTAGTCCAAGGGAACACTGTTGAAGAAGTCATTGAGCGGCTGCTGTCGATCAAAAAACATCCAAGCAAGCAGAAGCGAGCTGAACACCGCCCGTCTGGGAGCGCCGCTGGAGCCGCCCAGGCTGAGCCAGAGCCTTGTGCACGTGCAGCTCGGTGTCCAGCGGGGTCATCAAACCCCACCAGAGCACCAGCAACACCCTCAGGGCCACTGGACAACGAAAAGAAGATCTCATCCTGCCAGTTCACAGCCTGCTGTGCCCTGCCAGAGAAATCCAACCCTCCCTCCAACACCGCTCCCAACCCGGCACCTCCTGCCCCAGCACCTCCACCCTCTGGCACAGCAGCCATGACCCCCACATCCCCCATGACAAACACACCTCCAGCCCCTCCACTCCCTGGCATCCCTCCCCCTCCACCGCCACTGCCTGGCATGGGGGATATTCCTCCTCCCCCTCCTCCTCCTCCTCCTCCTCCACCATTGCCTGGCATGGGRGGCATTCCTCCTCCTCCWCCTCCATTGCCTGGTATGGGTGGTATCCCACCSCCTCCACCCCCACTGCCTGGCATGGTTGGTATCCCACCCCCTCCACCTCCATTRCCTGGCATGGGTGGCATCCCTCCTCCTCCACCTCCATTRCCTGGCATGGGTGGCATCCCTCCTCCTCCACCTCCATTRCCTGGCATSGGTGGCATCCCTCCTCCTCCACCTCCATTGCCTGGCATGGGTGGCATCCCTCCTCCTCCACCTCCATTGCCTGGCATGGGTGGCATCCCTCCCCCTCCACCCCTCCTTCCTGGCATGCCAGGAGATCACATAGAAGCCGTGGTGGCCTCCCAGTACAGCTGCCCCCTGGGCTTGGGCAGGCCTCCCCACAAGACAGTGAAGACACCAACGCTGAGAATGAAGAAGCTGAACTGGCAGAAGCTGCCCTCCAACGTGGTGAGAGGTGGGTGCTTCTGGCATAAAGTCACTGCTGCTTTAGGGGTGCTTTACACTGCTGCTTTTGCTTCCCAGGGGAAGAAATACTATCTTAAAGTTTATCAGATGTGGTTGACTGTGTTTARATACAGAACTTCCCTAATTTCCTTWACTTTTGACCTACAGAGCTGATATAAAAGTAACATGAAACTACTAATGTAATAGTAACTATTCCAACTGAATTTGTACTTTGGAATAGCTTGTTTATAACTAAAATTCTTTGAACTTAAAAAAAGAGAAAGRGGTGGGAATATTTTCCTAATCACTATGACGTGCCTTAGATCAGGCTCTGATCTGAGTTCCCCAAACTTTTATTACCCAGCTCATCTGTGSTTGTATCTGGATATATTAAAGTCATGAGTAAGAGTGCATGTGAGGATCACATCACATMTCTCTTGATTTTTGGGTTACATTTCCCTCTACTAGTGGATTCAAAGTGGAGCATGAAATGTGAGAAGAAGCTTGGACAAGCTGTGTCAGCTTTGTCCTAGACAAGCAAGGCATCTGCTGCATGATAGTAGGCAGAGGTGAAATCTAAATAAGGCATGTGTTCAATCACAAGAGCAGTAAAATGTGGGATTATTGCTGTAGAGGCTTCTACAGGCATGTTAGGGTGATGATTTTTTTTTAAGGTATAAGAAATTGCAGTAGAAATTAACTCAAGCAGTCTTGTAGCCAGCATTATACAAGGAGACTTGAGTATAAAATGAAAAATGGAGAAGGACACAGTCAGAAAATGTTCAAGTTGTGCCCAGTCCCTCTGTTAGGATGCAAGGAAGCAAAAATAATATCAACCAGGGAACTAGAAAAAAATGTCTGAGGTCCTTGTCATGCTGACCCAGCTTGCCCAGCATGGAGGAGAGCACAGTTTTGCAGGGAGGGACGGGGCTGTACAGCCTCAGTGTGCCCAGTGCTGCCTCCCCCTAGCAGGTGTCATTGCCCTTCAGCCCCTTTGGATCCCACCTGTGGCACTTGCCCCTCCTCAGTAATGACCATTTGTCCACTGATATGGATAAATATGTCATATTAAGAGAATAATATATCTCTTCTTTCATTCACATACTGAAGAGTGTCCCTTGCTAGCAGCTCWCCTTATCCCAGGCTCCAGGAGCTTTCAGCTGTGCCTGCAGCCAGTCTGAACACTTTTTCTTTCTTTCAGAGAGCCACTCCATGTGGGCTTCTGTGAGCAGCAGCAGTGAGGAGATGATAGAGCCCAACTACAGCAGCATTGAGCAGCTGTTCTGCTTCCCACAGCCAACCCCCAAGGAGAAGACAGCAGCACCAGTGAAGGCAGAGCCGAAGGAGGTGAGGAGACCCCCTCGTTTTTTCGAGTAAAGATCCCTGCAGACAGCTCATCTAATATGAGATATCTTCTTTTTCTTTAATGAAGATCACATTTTTGGACTCCAAGAAAAGTCTCAATTTGAACATATTTTTGAAGCAATTTAAATGGTAAGACATGGCCAGTTTTCGTGACAGTTGACAAAACTTTGAGCAGGTTTTGCAGTATCTGGAAGGTCCTCACGAAATCTCTTCTAGCCAATGTGCTTTGGTGGTCCATGCTACTTAATCATCTGAACATTCCCCATTTTGTCCTGCACTGTCTTTAATATACTGAGTTTAGGGGTTTAATTATGTTTTTACATACAACTTCCCCATATGTTGGCAGAGGAGTTTGATCTCCATTTTACAGATAAAGTTGTGGCACAGACTCTTAGGGTGACACAGACTATGAGGCACACCTGGAGGTCAAATCCCTCCTCAAATCAGGGCCAATGAACAAATGAAGGGTTCCATTTTCTTTTAAGATTAAAAAATGCTCAGAGACAGGGTCTTAGTTGCAGGATTCATCTCTGTCCTTGAATCATTTGATCAGATCCAGAAATAAGATTRGGTCATAGCAGGGATCTGGGTCCTGATTCTAAGTTAATTGTGGGGAGATCCTTTTCCTTTTGGATTATTATGATTCTTTACTAGGGAAAGCACAGAGTGCTTGCACAGATAAATCTCTTGGTRGAGTGTGGTAGTTGGAAAGTGGTCTTTGGTTGATGGCTGGCTCTGCTTCTCCTCCCTGCAGCTCCAATGAAGAGGTGACTGCCATGATCCAGAATGGGGACCGGACCAAGTTTGATGTTGAGGTTCTGAAGCAGTTGCTGAAACTGCTGCCTGAAAAGCATGAGGTCAGGAGGAAAACACTACCCTTGGTTTACAGAGCTGAGCACACAGAGCAGCCCTGCAGTCTTGATTCTTTATTTCTYACTAGATAGAAAACCTGAAGGCCTTCAAAGAAGAGAAATCAAAGCTAGCAARTGCAGATCAGTTCTACCTTCTCCTCCTTCAGATTCCCAGGTAAGGTTGTTAGTCATAAACTTCAGCCCAATCTGTTTCTTGATTTAACTTTGGGAAGTGTAAGTTTCTTTTATAGGAGCCTCACAGACTGGTGGATATAACTGATGGATTTCCCCTTCCACCTTGGAGCTGTCCCTTTCCCTGTTATCCTTAGATGAAGGGCTCTTCCTGATCCAGCATGTCCTCTCCCTCTGAACCAGCTGAAGCTGGCCCAGACTCAGGGCCAGATCTGCCCAAGGAGGCTCCATAACTTAGTGAAAGGCAGTGGCAGTGCCAAATGCAGTGCCAGGAGGGGGAAACTCTTCTCTTTGCTGATCACATTGCAGCAGCAGAACCCACATCCCTGCTGGTCCTCAGGGCCAGCAGCAGCTTCTCTCACGGGCCACACCAGTGGTTTGGTGTGGATGTGGTTGGCATGTTGTAGGGTTGCATGGGCTTGCTGGTGATGTGGGAAAGGGGCTGCTGTGCTGGCTGAGATSCCAGTGCCTTTATGCTGAGAATCCCTCTCCACCCTCAGCTACCAGCTGCGCATTGAGTGTATGCTGATCTGTGAAGAGACCACCGTCGTGCTGGACATGATTCAGCCCAAAGCTGAAGCCATCCGGAGAGCCTGTGAAGGTATGGATGACCTGAGCTTATTGCTGGGTCTGATTTAAGGCAGGAAATTTTAACCCCCCCAAAACTCTGCTGGAGCTCTGCAGTATTACTACCCAAACCCCAAAGAACTGCTGTGTGGTGCATTCCCTGGTTTGCTGCAAAGAGGATGCAACTTTARGTATCTCCACTGATGGTCAAAGCCCATAACAGGACCAAAGATTATTTTCTGTCATCCTCATCCCTTTTTTTCTGCAGCAGATGTATTCCCCTGAAACACTTTGAATGGTGAAGTGCTGGAAGTTCATCAGCCCTTTCAAAGGAGCTGAATTTAGACAGCAGAGCTGGCCCTGCTGCAGCTAATTCATCCATCCAGCATTATTTCCCAAATTAAGAACTTCATAATACAGCAATTTTCTCTGCTGCCAGAAAACTTCCCCCAAAAGCAGCAATGCTTTAGTATCTCCCTGCCTAGAAATGGAACCAGAAGAAAAAGGTTRTTATTTTGGGTTATAAATTGCTGATGCTCCAATATGATGAGTACACAGAAAGTTTATGCAATAGATTTTGGCTTCCTGTGGCAGAAACTTTTGGTCCCACTCCTCTGAGAGCTGTATGCTCTTCTTGGCACTGTCARGTGTCACCTGTCCTACAGGGCCAGTTCCCCCAGCTCCTGCTGGGGGCTTCTCCAGCTGGCATTACAGCTGTTTACTGGGATAAATTGAAGCTTCCCCTGAAGTGACTTCCCAGCAGCCCAGTTGTTCTTTTGGAGCTGTTCCTGCCTCAAAGCTGAGTGCTTCAGAAAGCACTGCACTGCAGCACCCTGTTGTAAGAGCAAGGACAGGGACTGTACTCTTCATGCCTGGTCAATAATCACCTCTACCATGAGAGACCAGGAAAAGGGTGACCATGTCTGGTTTTAGCAGCTGGCAGGTAATCATAGTGCAATCAGAACTGGCTTCACAGCACAGCTAAATGAAGTGGGCAAGATCCAATTTGCAGCCCAGTTACCCTCACCCGTGCTGGGAACCTTGCAAGGAAGGCAGGACCTTGACTGCTGTTAGTGAGGAGGGTCCCACTGCAGGTTATGTGCCATTAGGAAATGAGAGACCAGATGTAAAGAAAGACACATAAGTCAACAAAGACTTTGACAGCCCATGGAACTGAATCTGCATGGAATCAGCTTCTCTGCTGGTTGGGCATTGGGCTGCARTGCCAAAATACCAAATTTGATTAGTGGAATTCAGAATCCCAGTTTCAGTGCAGTTTAGGAAATGTTCTGGCKTAACAGAGGCTTTTGCTTAAAAGTCCCTTATGTTTTTCAGATCTTCTGACCAGTCATCGCCTGCCAGTCTTTTGTCAACTGATTCTCAAAGTTGGAAACTTCCTGAACTACGTAAGGACTTTTTTTGTCTTCTCCTCCTCCCATCACAGTCTGTGAATGATCTCCTTTAGGGTTGTAATTTGGATGGACACAGGAGTTACATCTGCTTTTWTTCTCTCTTGTAGGGCAGTCACACAGGCGATGCCGATGGGTTTAAAATCAGCACTTTACTCAAACTCACAGAAACCAAAGCCAACCAAACCCGCATTACGCTGCTCCACCATATTCTGGAGGTACCACTGCCAAGCCCTGCACCGTAGGGAAGAGGGAGGGTTTTATCATGGATGAAACATTTCTTCTAATTGCTGTTGGCTAATGCCACATGCTCATACTCACATCCTCCCTGGCAATCCCCAGAGTGTCACAAGTCAGGAGAATTTGAGTCACTTTTGTGACTCTGGTAGAGGCTGCTTGTGGGCACTACTCCTTATTTTAAGACTTGCTCTGCTTCCTTCCAGCATCTTTTCCTACAGTGTCTGCAACTTCCCTTCATATTTGTGCAATCTGCACATCAGCAGCTGCAAACCACAGAGCACAAAGCTGTCCTGGCTCATCTGTACCCATTCAGCCTTTCTGCCTTTCCATGGACTTGCCCTTTTCCTCCAATCTGTGCTCAGGCTTTTCATGCTTCTCTCCAATCCCCCATTGCTTTATTATTCCCAGCAATGCTGTTTTATCTTTTTTCTCCATGCTCTGCCCTGCCACCTTCATTCATCAATGTCCCTTGCTTTCAGTTACACATGTTCAAGCCCCACTTTAGCTGGCAGTGGCTTCAGCAAGGACAGCTGTGAAAGTAAAGAATGCAAGACTCAAGGCCTTTTAGTACCCTTCTGGGACTGTGGGAAGTGTCAGATTGTATCAAACCACAGTCCTGCCTCCCTCCACGCTCAAGAAGAGCTCTGCTTTGCTTTGAACTTCAAGTATTTCCGAGGGTTCAGTTCTCTTCTGTGTTTTTATAGCCAGGGGAAACGCCTTTCCTCTCTGAATGTGCAAACTGCAGACAGGGGGGCAATAGCAGAACACAGCACAGTCGTCCTTCCTGGACACTTCTGTCCATGTGTCTTTCCCCCAGCTTCCCCTTGGCTCCTGCCACACACCAAATAACATTTCTTTCTCTCTTCCTCTTCAGGAAGTAGAAAACAGCCACAAGGACCTACTGGAACTACCAAAGGATCTTGAATATGTTTCAAAAGCAGCAGGGTAAAATTGTGTGTCACTTCCTTTGAATTAAAAACAAAAATAAATCCCATGCACATCAACAATGTACCAGAAATTAGGACACACACAGCTGGTATAGAGATTAACRAGATGGCATCTTACATAGTTTTAACTGAAAGATTTGGTTGATGAATGTTGAAAGCCCTTTAATATATAATAATTCCACTACAGCTGGCAACACTTAGGACTGAAATTTGCAGAGCAGTCAGTTAAAACTGCCTCCCAGACCCTTCTGAAATGTGCACTGCCTTTGTGGTGGCTGGAGCTGGTAAARGTCAGCTACCCAGACATTTCTGCAATCCCTCCAGGCAGGGAAAGTGGGTGAAGAACAGCCTTTTGAAGGGGTGGGCTTTTTTTGGCACTCATCTACCCAATACACAGAATTGTAGGTAGGCCTGGCAGCCTGTCCATAAGTACTCTGGGGGGAAGCTGTTTTCCATGAGCTTGGGCTGGATAGAGAGTTCAGAGCACAGGGTTCAGTTAGTGCAGTGGTGGGAAGCAGAGGGGTGACCAAAGCACCAGCTCAGACTTTTCCACTCCTTGGTCAGCTCAAGATGCTGGAGTGTCAGCTAATGGCAGGGTTCTGTGTGATTTCAGAATTAATCTTGATATTATACGCACGGAGTCCGGTACCAATTTAAAGAAGTTGCTGGAGCTTCAGCGGAAAGTCTTATCATCAAATGAGGATGTGAAACAGCAGTATGAGAAACCCATCCAGGTCAGTAATGGAKCTGCCTTAGATCTCCCCCATTACACACAGAGAGCTGGTGCATGGTACATCTGCAGCTCAGGAGCCTCATGAGAGGGGAGAAAATATTGCCACAAGACATGCTCTCAGGATGCAATGCTGCACAACCCAAATATGCATTGGCCAGCTGCACCCCAAACCTGGATACCTTTGGTGAGGCCATTTCTTAGGGTGTGTGCCCCAGCTGCTCTGTCCATGCTTCTGTGTGACTCTTCACTTTAAGAGAAGATGGTCAACTCTSTGTGGATCACCAGAGTGAAGCCCTTTGCTTGAGATTAAGCTTTGCATGGAGCTTTCCATGTCTTGCTCAAGACACCCCTGTAAACTGGCACAGTGCAGTTGCCAAGAGTAAAGATCATCTGCAAATCTTAATTTCTTCCCACCTGCTTTCCAAAAGCTGCAGTTAAAAGCCAGGACCCAGAGTCCTGCTCTAAGCTCTAATCCTTTTTCTGTGAGTGCACTTCACTCGTTGTCCTCTGGATGGTGTTTTACAGTGTGCATTTAATGTGTTTCAGGACAGCATTGATGCCTCCAGAAAGCTGGAAGAAGAATTTGAAACCATTGAAAAGAAGAGAGAAGAACTTGCAAATTATCTCTGTGAAGATCCAAGCAAGTTGTCCTTAGAGGACATATTTAGCATCATGAAGACCTTCAGAGACCTCTTCATCCGAGCCCTGAAGGTTCGCACCTGCACACAGGGTGCTGAGCATCCCTAGTGCTGGAAGCTGCCTCCACTCCAATGGACAGGGGTGGGATGGGCACCCCAGTCCAGGGGGGAACCTGGTTACAGCCTCTTCCTTTTGGCACTTGGCATCAGGTCTCCCAGTGAAGTGGTGTCTGATCCCTTCTCCACTACATCCTCATGGATGGAGGTTCTGGTGCTGCTGGGCCTGGCCCAAACACCAGGGATTTATGATTTTGTTGCAACTTCAGCTGCAGAATCAATCACAAAGATGCTTTTAGACCAAGTGTGCAAGTTGTAGAGAAGGGGGCTTAAAAACTTAACCCTTTGCTCCAACCTGAGCAAACAGGCTCAGAAGGGGGATATGTAGTAAAAAAGCCACCTGTTTGGGAAAAAACTGTGGCTTCAGTATCTCCCTCTTTCACCTCAGCTCAGGATCAGGCAGGTGAGCACACTGCAGGTAGCTGTGTGAGGCATAGCATCACTGCAGCTGGGACGTGGCAGAGTCCTGGCCAAGTCAGCAGTCCCCCAGTCCCCTCTCACCATTTTGGTAAGACAGCCCTTATTCCCAATGCCCATTTTAATTATTGCACAGGACAAAGCCAGAATTTCTCTTCCTTCATCTATAGATCTCCTTTCTCTTCATCAACTTCTTTACCCCACCTTCTCATGCCACTGTTACCTCCCTGCAGGAAAACAAGGACAGAAAGGAGCAAGCTGCCAAAGCAGAGAAGAGGAAAAAACAGCTAGAAGAGGAAGAGGGCAAGAGACAGAAGGGAGAAAATGGAAAAGTCAGTGAGTATCTGAAATGCCTTCAAAAAATAAGAGATGGAGCCATAGGAGCTCTTTGGTGGTCCTGCTTTAATGGACCAGTAGTGGTAATTTATTTTGTAGGTTTCTAGGTGCTGGCTGACTAAAGGCTTTTAGATGTCTTACAGCCCTAGCTAAGAATTGACTTTCCACAGTTGCAGCTGGGCAGAGAAGTTAATTTTAGGTTTGCTGACTGAACAGCAAAGAAGARAGAAAATCAMCACAAATTAAATATTTCAGTTAACTTTTCCAGTTTCTAAACATAACTTTTGAATCTCAAATCTAAAAAGAAACATTTGACTTATCCACCATCCAAGGTCCTTGTATACACTTGAATAGTCTCTCCTCACCACAGTTGTCCCAAAAATCTTGCATGTTGCTTAAATATGCCTTCTACTGGACAAAAATGAAAGACTAAAAAATTCAATTGGAAGAAGCAGAGAGGAAAGAAAAATCAAAATTATTTTTCCTTTAAAATTAAAAAAGGGTTCCACCAACATTGATAACAAACAGGGTATATTTCATGGTCATGGGACAAACAGGGACGTGTCCAGGCAGAGCTGGTGCCACTGGTGCCAGGCTGTAGCACCAAGACTTGGGAGCAAATCCCTTGTGTTCAGCCAGGATGGGCTGCTGTGGGATCATGGAGCACTGCTGTGGGATCATGGAGCTGCTCCCGTGTCTGCTGTGGGTGCCTTGCTCCTGCCCAGTGGCTGCTTGTGCTGGGGCAGCAGGAGGCACCTCCAGCAGTGCATCTCCTGCTGGCCTGTCTCAGGGGCAGGGGTAACTCCCGTCTCTGTCCCCAGTCAAGAAGGGGCTGATGAAGCAGGAGGAGGTGTGTGTCATCGACGCCCTGCTCGCCGACATCAGGAAGGGCTTCACGCTGAGGAAGACAAAGAACAGACACGAGTCAGAGGCAGCTCCCAAACCCTCGTCTGCAGAGAGCCTGGAGGAAAGCCAGTCTGGTAAGGACACAGACCTGACTGKACCTGCAGCTCTTCATTCCCACCTGCCTCTGAGCCTGAGCCAAGCATGCACCAGTGAGAAGCCTTTGTGTTTGCATTTGGGGCATTTTATTTAAGAAGGCTTTSCAGCCAGTGCCAAGGAGAAGAGGAGCAGAGAGCCTTGAGCTGTTGCTAGCCAGGTCTGTCCCAAACTCACAGTGACAGGGAAAAGCAGAGGCCATCAGGGAAAAGGAAGAAGAAGAAGAGACACAGCAAAAGCTACTCAGTTAGCCTATTTTATAAAAATTAGCAGGAATTTGGAGCAGCATGGCCCTGCATCTGTGTTKATAAACCCTCTGAGGTGCTTGACCCATGTGTCAGCTATGGGACCATGCTGATGGGGCACTGCTGTTACCCCCACACAAGTCCCCTGCAGGCTCTCAAGTCTCAGTGGCACGTGTTCCTGTCTTGGAGACTGCTGTGTCCCACTCTTAGTCTACACTTGGGAGACTGAAGAAACCCTTTAAAAAATATAAGAAACCCTATTTGCAGAAGTACCCAAGTCCTTTACGTGCTTGTGAGGAGACAACCTATGGGTTTAGCTTTTCTTTGGTCTCTTGAYTTCAATGTCAGTGCAGTTAGGCAAATCCAAGGACATTGGTGTGTCCATGGCTCTCCTAGACCTGCTCTGCARGGGCAGGTTAAGGCTGGCTAATGAGCAGTCTTGAAGTCCTCACACAGCCAAGCCAGCAGTCCAGCCTGGTCCAGGACCTCACAGGCAGGGTCTCTCTTCTGCTGTAGACTTTAAGGTTTCCTTGCAAGTCCTGGAGCCTCCATGGAAATCAGCCATTTTGTAGCCATTAACACCTGCTGGAAACAAATCAGGGGCTTTGCTGAGCTGGAGCCTGGAGTCCAGCCAGGGTGACCACATGGGTGTAAGGAGGGGAGGTACAGGGAGGATAAACTGGTGCTGCCTCTGCATTGGAGAGCTGCACTGGAGCTGCTTTAGGGTCAGTGCTCCCTCCACAGGCAGCTGCTGACCTGTAACCTCTGCAGGGTAGGTGCATCTTGGCTGGCTCCTGGTGAAACTGCARCTGTGGCTGATTGTGTATTTTCTGTTTAAAGGACAGAGCATGAAGGATCCACAAGCAGCAGGGAAGCAGATTGATGACAAGACCAAGCAAAACAAGGATGATCATCCCTCAGAAGGCACTCCTCCCTCAACCACTGCCCTGATGGAGACAGGTGGAGGTGTTACAAATGCTTCAGCTTCAGGCCAGGTATTATCTACAAACAGTGCTGGAGGAAATCTGCCACTGGAGTCCCARGCCAAAAGCCCTTCAGGGAGCGTGGTGGAAGCTGATGGAGCCACTCAGACCACGCTGGGCCCCGGGATGGAGCAGGCAAACAACATGGAAAGCCTCCAGCCCAGCACAGAGAGAGGCTCCCTTGGCTTCTCTGTGGCTGACATAGGCACAAGGATAAGCTTTGTGAGCAGCAGTTCAGCCCCTGCTCTGAGAGACCAACTCCTGACCAATGGGTCCATGTCAGGAGGCCAGGACAAGGAATGCCCAGCTGATGGCTCAGACARTGCTCAGCCTGCTCCCTGCCATGAGGCTCAGCAGGCAGAGTCAAAAGAAATGACAAAAGAAAATGAAGACCCTGGTACAGACTCGCTGTTGGACACCTCTCAAGACAAGTCTTTCTCAGAGGAGCCAGCCACTGATTCCTCCTGCTCAGCAACACTTCCCCCAGAGCAACCTCACAGTGACAGGGAAAAGCAGAGGCCATCAGGGAAAAGGAAGAAGAAGAAGAGGCACAGCAAAAGCTACTCAGGTAGCCTATTTTATAACTAACCCATGGGGACTGACTTAAATGTGGGAACCTTCCTGATATATTTGTACACACCTGTTTCTTTCCACTTCAAGGCCCAGTGCCCCCTGCCCCTGGAGTCACACTGTTTTGTGCAACTATTATATTTTTCAAACCTGAAAGAGCTTTAAAAAGAAAAACAYAAGCATAGTTCATTCTGGTGACATGTATAAGTAGTTTATAAAGGAGTAATGATGAATYAATAATTCAAAAGCCCCATTACACATATGCAGTAAAGATGGCAATAAGCACATCTGTCAAGTGTGCTAAAGACAGCTACATGGCACGGTTATGTGCAAACAAGAGCTCCATTAGGCTCCAGAGCAGTGATTAAGAGCAGTTAATACTCGGTACTTAATCAGCAATCACCCCTCTGAACTACTTATAAATACATAAAAGCAGCAACATCAATGCTGCCTTGGGCTTGTTTGGTTTTTCCCCTCATTGCAGCAGCACTTTTGCCTGACAACCTGCCCCAGGGGTGCTTTGGGTGCCTCTAAACATCAGGCCCTCAAACCATCGCTGCAGAGGGAGGGGGAAAGGTCAGTCACTGAAAAAGAGCATCTTGCTGATGCTTCCACCAAGGATCCATCCTCCAGCTGGGCTGCCCTGCTGGGGCTGGGAGGGAGCTCAGCTCCTGGAGCCACACAGGCCCCTCTCTTTCTTACCAAAATCCTTAGCCAGTCCCAAACCTGGGAAGAGTGTCCAAGTCCTTTAGATCCTGCCACCCTTGAGTGGGTACCTAAATCCCAAATTGGAGATGCCTTGTAGGGAGGACAGAGGGGTCTGTCAGCCTTTAAATSTTACAATATAATTCCCAAAGCCTGTTTCCTGCAAGATCCTGAGGTCAAACAAATGGGCAGGCAAATRGGAAAGTCTCTTTTTACCAATGCTTGATTTTTCCCTTTCAAGGAGAAAGGAAAGGAGGGTTTGAATACCCGTTGCTGAGAAAGCATAGGTTGAGCAGCTACCACAGAGGGACTTACCCTTTTAATGCAGCATGCCCCAGGGTTGTAGGTATTTACATTTCTAAACATGCCACTTGCCCCTGGTTAAAAACAAGCCACAGATGAGAAGCTATTTCCTGTAATGTTGGTTCCTGAACTTGCTTCATCTGAGGAGCAGAAGCTGCAGCAATGGGAGCATCCCGTGCTCCCAGCCCTGGCAATGCTTTCCTGACACCTGAAATTAGGACTTCTGGCTTAACAAGTGACCCCAGTCTGTAAAAGGCACAGGGTTCCCTGGGCATCCAGGGTTGGCATCAAGAGGGTTGGAATTAGATGATCTTTAAGGTCYCTTCTAACCCAAACCATTCCAAGATTCTACGTTCTTAGGGACCTCTCTGCTACTAGACRGTATTTTCATCATAAAAAGTTCCYTGTTGTTACCTTGGCCTTGCCATGATCAGATATATTTGGTGTCTCTCTTTTGTTCAAAAGCAGAGGTTGAGACTGATACTGGAGATAATAAAACAAAAAAAGGTTGTGTGGCACAATGAGGTATGTAAACTCACAAAGATTTTWTTTTTTTTGTGAACTAACCACAGCACTGGGACTTCACAGACCTAATCAGTATTCAGCATATCACCTGAGCTTTTTGTCTTTGTGTCTAATCACAAACACATGTTAAATAAATTTGTTACTCTGATTTTTACTCTCCAGGGTGTTGATCTTGTGTTGAATGGAGTCAGTGCTGATCTCCACTCGACACAGGGTCACAGCCCACATGTTTGTCCTCTGTGTCAGCAGCAGCCAAACTGCTTCTCCCTGCAGATAATTAAAAGCCATTATTCTAACCAAACAATCAGACTTCATGTGATGAACAAAGTCCTTGCTCTGAKCACATTATTTTCTCAAAAACTGTAAAAATGCAATTTCAGTACCTACCTCTAGCAAAGAACATTTGGTTTGCTTGTGGGTAACCACTTTCTATAACACTGTTTAAATATGGGTATCTGGAAAAGGGAATAAAACACTGGACCCAGTGGCAAATACTAGCTGGGGCAAGATACCAGCTCCCACTCAAAGCTAAATTCAACTCCAGAGTTGCACACAAGTTCCCTGCATCCTTCACTGATGCTGGCAACATATAATTGCCCCTCAAAAAGAGTTTTAGGATGAGGCTTCCATTTGCAAAACTTCCCGTTTTTACAGCAAGTGGAAAGAAAAGCAAGAAAAATAAACAAGTGAAACCCCCACTGTACTGAAATTGCATAGTTACACATTGTCCTTTCCATGCTGATGAGCATCTCTTATGAACTAAATCAATATCACCAAATCTCTTTGTCTTGTTTCCTGAAAGGAATGTATTTATTGTCCAGCATCCCCAGTTCCCTGGGGCTGGGAGCCCAGCTGGGAGCCCTGCTCCTGCACAGAGACAGGAGGAATCTGTGCAGGATTTCCMCACAGGGCTGCTTTTGTTCCTGCACCTGGAGCATCACTGCTAGCAAGAGAAAATGGAGTATACACTGGGTAGTTACAGTCCTCACTACTCCTGCCCTCCTTTTGGCCCTTTTCTTGCAGTACCATAGGAGTACATGAAGTGGAAGTAGCTCTGTTGGTTTAAAAATCCTAAGGAAGATTTCCTGCAGGAACAGAAAATGTTAGCAGTGGAGCATAGGTGAGAAGTACACCAGGACCAGTGGACATTCTGCATTGGAAAGGCAGCTGGAACCCTTCTGGAACCATGAGTTAAGCTTAACTCAAAAATGTTTTAAAGCATACAGGCTTAAAAAAAAGTCATATTTGAAAAAAATATATGAAACACAGTTTTGCTTTGTCCTAGGAAGACATAGAAATGCAGCACAGACAAATGTATGGGCMTACAGTACCTTTATGAAGTCAGACAGGAGTTCCATTGCATCCTTGGAATGCAGTGCCTGGCATTGCACCAGCAGAGCCTGCCTGGGCTTTGATGCCAGGAGGGCAGCAATGAGCTGCACCTTGAAACCTGCACTTCTCTTTTTCCTCTTCTTCTTCTGTCACAAAGCAAGGKCAGGAGAAGCAAAAACCCATTTGCTTGTCTTAGTCTCCTGCAGAGARCTTCCTCTCCCAAATGCAGCTCCTGTCTTGATGAGACAGATAAGACAGAACTTGATAAGACACATTCAGCAAGCCTGAAGTGCTACCAATCAATATYTTTTTCTAGGATCTTCCACCTGATTTTTTTTTTTCCCCAAGCATACGTGGTCTGTTCAGGTCCCCACTAGTTCTCTTTTGGTACAGRATATTTCTTTCTCTGGTGGATTTGCTGATGTGGAAGTTCATGGGTCTCATGAAGCCACAGAAATCTTCCTTCTTGTGCAGATCCAGCTGCAGGGATCAAGACTCAAACCCCTTATGAGTTTTTAGAGCTTCCCTGACAGCAGCAGAGGGCAGGAACAGCCTGAGACTCTGTGATAATATTTCAGAGCACTCAAAGACTGTAATCAGCTGCTGAATTCTTGCCTCACTTTGACCATATCTTGTTATGCAGCAATTTCTGTAATAATGTCTTTAAATGTCAGCTCTCACATCTAAAGAGTGGTATTCCACATTATCTTCCTGTTCTTGAAAGAAATGGTTTAGTTTTTCCTCTGGAATCAAGGCACTGGTGGTCACACTGTTTGTGTGCACCCTGGTAACATCTCAGCTCATTTCCAGCCAAGTCCAGAAAGAGTTTAAAGAATCATTTTATAAAGGTGACAGTAAAAGAGAGGAGAGACTGTACAAACACCTGAACTCAAGAGAGCTGCTCTTTGAGTGTGCCTGCCTTAAACCCTAGGGAATTCCTACAGACAAATGTTCATGTCTGTTTGTGCAGCTCCCCTTTTCCTCCCCTCTGTGTGTCACTTGTGTCACTTGGAATGGTTAGGGGAGAAGAAAAGCCTTGAAAGCACAAGTCCATGAGCAACTGGGCTTCAGCAACTGGGCTTTAGTAATTTCCCTGCTCACAAATCTGCTTGATTTATTCCCTGGAAAATAAAAGGAAAACCAAACCGGGAGTACAGACCAGCTCAGAGACCACAGCCTGGTGAGGAGGGAGGGCAAGGGCAGAAGGGCAGCTGTGACATGCACATGGCACAGTGGCACATCAACCTGCAACCTTCCCCTGCAAAGACACAGAAGGGATTGAGAGTCCGGGTTTTACTTTCATTCTTGAGGGACAGATGCTTCACCTCCCCTTCTCCAGACCCAGTATTGTCTGTGGGCAGTTTTTAAATAGACTGTGAGAATGTCATCAATCTAATGCTCATCTTCCTGCTAGCCCTTTGCATTCATGTCTGCCTTCAGAAATGGTATTTGAGTCAGTTATGGAGTGAGACAGGCTGCAGTGTGCTGCCCCATCCTGCTGATAGTCCTGCTAAATCCTCTAGATTTAGTTAGTTCACCAATTTAATACCTAGAAGGATATATGTTATTAAACTAAACTTAAAAGCAAAGTTACCTAGACTCTGGAGTATCAAGATTGGTTCTGGAAACATGAGGTTTTTATTAAGTACATCAAACTACCTGTTTTTAGGTTATCTGAGGGACAGATGAAACTGATTTCCCTACTAGCACCTCAACCATTARATACACATGCATGCAAAAACACACCACTTTTGTTCATAGTTGCAAATAATTTGCATTTCCCCCTCTTCCTGCAGGTGTCMTGGCAAGGCAGAAGGTATGAGAGAACCTCTCATGTGTCCCTGGAGTGCTGCCAGCTTCTGAGACTCCAGGTTCTGCATCARTGAAATGCCACCATGGACAACTTCTGCCCCATGAAGACCCACAGCCTCTCGTCATGCAGCCTTTCACTCCCCTCCCCAGGACCTAAAGAGCCTCCCCAGAGACTTTGGACCCCTCAGCCTGTGCACTGGGCACCTGTGGGGGTAGGGGATGGCTCTGTGCATAGTGGTGGTGAAAGGGTCAGAGCTGTCACCCACTGTCCTGGAAGCCAAGGCTTTCACCCTGCTCTTAGGCCAAACTCCTCTTGAAATGACAGCTGAGTGTGGCCCAAGAACAGAATGCAGTGTTTAGCCCTYGAAGAAGTGTTAAAAACAGCAGTGCCTCAACTAAATTAAGGGTATAAATTAAGCAGTGTCTGTACCATCACAAATGGAGGTGTGTTAAGTCCCTCTTCTCCTTGCCCACTGATGACTTGTATTGGACAAGGTCCAAGACCCAGATTAGACAAATGTATTTTTACTCTCAATCACTTAAAGCAAGGGAAATTGGTTACAGGGGRAAAAGCAAGTAAAAGAAAAAGTATGTATTTTACTAAGCATATGGCCATATAAACARTGTCTGGTTCCTACATGATGCTTATGTGCAATTAAGTTGAAGTGCATCAGGAGTCTTAAGTAGTCTTGTCACAYCTGCTGATGCATCCATCAACATTTGGAGAGCCAGGGCTCTGGTTTCTCTTACTAAAGCAAAAGGAAGAGGTTTTCCAGAGTGTTCTATTGGACACATTTTCAGTTTATCCTGTAGTAAATCTCTGGGTTTGACTTCCATTGTCAGCTGCTTGTACTCRAGAGTCTGTGTCCAAGCTGCAGAACGTGTGGAATCATGTTACTTTGGCTTTAAAACTGGGACTGTGCAGTACTGTGTTTTCAAAATTCAGAGCTTTATTTCTCAAGTTTTGTAATAACACTGTATAATAATTTTGTACATAGCTGTCCATTTAAAATGATCTATGTTTGTTGAATCTATGGTGTGATACGTGCTGAAACATAAATCCAGTRGAAGAGCTGGGTACATTTCAGAACTGTTCATTTATATGGTAACTCACTGTGGCTAAACTAATGTGCAGGYTAAAGCTTATTTTGCTCTGCTTAGTAGGACTTGTAGTGTCCTTGTAATACTGAAAACTTAGAAGTGAAAGCAAGAATTAAATCACTGGTTTGCTTTAACCAAGGCATCATTATGAGCATATTGAGAACTGGTCAACAGAAGCAGAGATGAGAACAGACATGTGGGCAGGATCAGTGCAGGAGACACTGCACAGTGGCACAGTCCTGTTGCAACAGAAAACCCATTCCTTCTGGCAGAAGCAGGGATACCCTCAGCATTCCCTGGAGAACCATGTCTCCCAGGTTTGATTTGCAGGACTGTCTCTATCACATCTACAGGTATCTCCCCTTTTTCCCCCCTCTTTTCCAGTCTCAGAGCACATCACCCAAGCACCATATTTTCACTCCTCAATCTAGCTCTGCTGCTCTCAGATTAGACTCCATGCTGCAAAAACTGGACTATTAAACCCATCATTTCCAGCTCTGTGCAGCCCAGGCTAGCTGTGCACAGCCAGCCTCYTTCTCACCTCCCCACTGTTTGATCAATAGGAACATCATCATTTGGAGATGCAGGAGAGGGGAACAAACAGGTTCTCTGGGTGTTACCTAGGGAACCTTTCCTGCTGATGCCCCACTGGCTGCTCACTTCAGATGCTACAGCATGTGTCCATTTCTCCATCTGGGTCTTTCAGCTTCCCTCATTTCCACCGAGAGGGAGCAGCTCATTTCCACAGCCAGAGTTTTTATTACTCTCTGTGCTTACCTTGGCCTTAACAGAGAGGGTTTTTGCCATTATCTTCCCCTGCTTTCAAGAGTTTACAAAGAAATGGGTTATTTTGAGCCACCAGAGGCTCTTTGTTCAATAGTCATCTCTAAATTATCTATTCAATCACATCCCAATCAGCAGCCTCAAGCACAATATTTATAATTTATTGCTCCAGAGCAGCTCTGCTTCCATTACMGTGATTATTTCAGAAAAACAGAAGAAAAGAATCAGAGCAGGTAAAAGACTGAAATTCAGCTGGGATGTGGAGTTTTATGAGCTTGAAATAAAGCTCATGACCCTGAAGATTTTTCAGTGGTTGCAAGACCAAATTAATTGTTGGTGAAAAGAATATAATGGCCAATTCAACAGAGCTTTGGTCTTTTAAGTCAACCATGAGTACAGACCTCAAAATRGAATTCTTGTGGTGTATTGCAGCARCTGCACAYGGAGTCTGGTATGTAAACCAGGCTGTGACCACGACAAGTTTCTTGCTGCCAAATAAATGCATATTGTGTGATTAAGCATTGGCTATATGATAAAATGAAAGTACGGGAGAAATCAGCGGAAGTATTTTCCTAATATTTCACATCAAAAATCAGGTATGTTTAATAAGATGGATTTTCAGGGTTAGTTTTGGGGGAGTTTTGGTTGTTTGGTTTTTTTTCCAATACTGAAAATATTTCAAAGTTTAGAATAAAAATAAATACTTGGTKAATTTCCTTTCTCTGGTGGGGATGGGGAAGACCTATAATTCATGAGAATTCATCCATCAAAGTCCTATATTTTCCACATAGTATATAAAGCACCTAAGCGTAATTGTCATATATGCCAATAATTGTCATATATGCTTAGTAATAATTACAAATTGTTTTGCTCTTCTTCCAGTTCCCTCAGTACCCTTGGGTGGATCCCATCCAGCCCCATGGATTTGTGARTGCCCAAGTGGCACAGCAGGTCACTGACCATTTCCTCCTGGATTATGGGGGCCTATTCTGCTCTCTGTCCCTGTCTGCCAGCTCAGGGGGCTGGTTGCCCTGRGGATAATTATTCTTAAAGACTCAGGCAAAGAAAGCAGCCTTTTCCTCATCTGTGGTGATAATGTTCTCCTCCACATCCCATAAAGGATGGAGATTTTCCTTGTCCCTCTTTTGTTGGCAGTATATTTATAAAAASACTTTTTATCATCTTTAACAGCACTGGCCAGATTGAGTTCTAGCTGAACTTTTGCCTTCCTAATTTTCTCTCTACCTGACATCTCACCATCCCTATAAATGTTCAAGAAACTACTGGATGTGACACTTAGTGCCRTGGTTTAGYTGGCACAGTGGTGTTTGGTCAGAGGTTGGACCTGATCATCTTGGAGGTCCCTCTCCAATGTTAATGATTCTATGAAAAGAAGGAGAGATATAAATTGAGCTGTATCTAGTTCAGGAGCAGCACCACAGCTTTGCACTCTCCTTGGAGCATGGCTGAAATCTCAAAGCTGTGCCAGGATCTCTTGGGCTGAGTGCATCATTTGGTCCTCTCCTACATTCCATACAGCCAAGGGGGCTGAGAAATGCCTTCTGTTCCAGTTAGAAAGAGGCAGGGTAAATTGAAATAAAAGAAAAATGCATAAGCCTGTTTTAGGAAAGTTAACCAGTTTCCATTCCATCTAAATGTAAAGCCTGGATCTATGGCTTCACATTTCTGGTACACAGTGATCAAACAAGTACAACATGCAAGCCTACMAATGCTGAACATAGCACTGTAGGAGCCCTGGCTCATTCTGTCATGAAATATGGGTGAACATGTTAGTCATGAGGTTGTGTCCCCAGAATGTGTCTGAAAGCAAATACAGTCATGAACCAGCTCCATCAGAAACCACATTTTGTTTGGTCACCTCACAATCAAAAGTGGGCAGGATATGATAAACAGCTTTCCCATTACCAGCGGTGTCACYACAGAGGGTTAAAATGGGGCAGTGATAGTGACAGGGCCTCTCTAGATGTTTGCAATTACTGCATGGTGTCAATCTTGCAAAATAACCACATGATTTGCAGGATTTGCAACAGAAATGAGGTCCATAGTAAAGAAAAATGTTTCCAATTCSTTAGTACAGAGCAGGTACTAGACCTTAAATACCAGGGGAGAATTTGATCACTGCAAGTTAATCAACATATTCAGTCAGCTCTGTGAGTAACTCACCCCTTCATCCATGCTGTGCTAGCACTTAATTCACATTAGGAACTCTCTAATGCTCTCTTTGCTGCAGCATAAACAACTCYTGCAAGAGCTGTGTGTGACAATTCACACAGAGCCAGGTGTCTGTAGGAATTAGCAGGAGCCCTGTGCTTCCCTAATGGAGATTTTAGGCAGGCTCAGCTTGCATTACTCAAAGTCAGAAGACAAGAATCACCCTGTGGCAGTCAGCTCCTATCAAGTCAGTTTAGATACACTCCCAAGCCTGTCAAAGTAGGTTTTTTCTAAGATCAGCAGTCTTTGCTGATGACACCTGCATTATTATGGTCATGGTTGGTTTGCCCTGCTCAGGGCATGCAGAACCTGATGTGTTTGTCTGGTACTTATGTGCCTTCATACAGCATAATCTGCTGTAAGTTTAGTCATGAATTAGTGACAATTAATGACCAAATCCATCAGTCAGACTAGATGGAGAAAGAGGAGARGCAGAATCAGCACAGGCAAAAAGGGTAACAGGTCTATGAAATCTGGTCCTGTAATCCTTTGAAACCCACAACTTGATTTTGTAATCTAAATGAAACCATCAGTAGCACACAATTCCCAGGACTCATCCTTTGAGAGCAACAGGTTTTTCTGTGCACTTTGCCAAGTTTTGTACCTCCATTTGTTCAGATTTTCACAGCTCAGTTAGACAAAACCAGAGCAGTGATGATGATCCWCTCAAAGGGAGCTTGGACAAAACCATTTCCAGGGTCCTTTCCAACCAATGTTTTTATGATTCTCTGTTCAGCAAGAAACAGATGCAAGAGAAGTAGAAAAGGCAGGAGTAATGAGAGCCCAGAAACCCCTTCAGGTGTGTGTGTCAATCCTCTTTGGTAACCAGTGTTATACACAGAAGAATATGCCCCAGGGGTAGTGACTGCATTCACCATACCAACAATCTACAAACCATCCTGAATCACAAATGGTTTTTCTAAAACACCTCCTGAATTGGAGAGACAACAGCACAAGAAGGAGGTTTTCTCCCTCCAAATATTTTCAACTGCTCTACCTTGCTAGAGGTCTAGAGGACAGAGAGGAGACCCTGATCTCCATAAGGTGTGTTCTGTGACACACTCAGCTGCCTGCAGAGCTCTGGGTGCAAACCATAGCACATCTGYGTGTTGATCAAATGAGAGAGAACGCAGCAATGTCTTCAAACCATSACCTATCTCAAACCTAGCAAATATCCAAAGATTAAAGCTATTATGTCCTGTCTTTAATCCCTTTAGTTATACAAGGCCCAAATGAAGTAACTGTTGACATTTTTTTTTCAATTTTGAAGAGTTCATCCCTATTCTCTACAAATTCCTCTACTGATCCTATAACACATCTTCTCCCAGCCTCCTGCTTCTCAGAGTCTGTCCCCATACTCTACAGACACATTTCCATGGTTCCTGGGACTGCCTCATCCCTGCTGCAGGGCCCAGAGACCAGCAAGGTGATCTTAGCAGCAGTGCCTCCAAACATCTGCCACCCATAGCTGCTGCTGCTGGCCCRAGCTCCAAGGTTCCTGCCTTACCACCAGCTGCCAAAAAGTGGAGCCAGCTCCCTTAGAGGACTTTTCCATTAACTCCATCCCTAGGGCAGGGTCCACAGGCTTTAAGCACACATACCTCACAGCCACATTCCTGCCAGCAGCAGGGGCAGTTACAGAGTGAAAAGTGAACACTTTCACCTTGTTTCCAACTTTTTCCAACTGCTTCCGGTTTCCAACAGCTTCCAGCTTTTTGRTAAGAGGAAATGGAGGCACAGCAGTAGCTGGATCTTAATGAGAGGTGGACTGCAAAGACTAAAGAGGGTTTTGAGAGACAGAGCACTGAAATGAAATGCCAGCAACTTGGGCTACTGAGATTACTCATTTTCTCATTTTCTGACACTGGCTCTCTAAGAGGCTGTGGGCAAGCAGAGAACCTGTGYCTCAGTTTCCCCATCTCTAAAATGGGGGTAAGGGATTAATTTGAAACACTTTGACAAACATTGATGAAAAATACCACAACAGAAATATTGTTAGCAATGAGAAAAAGAAAATTCCCTATGTTTGCAGCCATACTAGAATCAAAACAAAAGGAAGAGGGGAACCTGCAAGGAATTACTATTCCCCAAAGGCCTCTCTGACCCTAGGTTGCAGAAAAAACTTGAAACCCCCTAGGAATTTATCTGAAAGGAAAGGAGTGAATCTTACAGTGAGAAGATTGCTTGTGCAAGAAAGGATTAARATTTCTATTTTCTCCTGCTTCTTATTTTTATCCTTGTAAGAATCATAATCATCACAAATAAATTACACGAGTTGCAAAGTCAACAGTGAGGAATATTACACCAGGAGCATCTTAATGCAAGTCTCCTGAATCCAAAGCAGAGCAAGTGGAGCCCATTGGGAGCTAATGAACAACAGCTTTGTTCTAGTTAGGGAGCAGCTGTCTGCATAAACAAGTGACTAACCCTGTCCCCAGTTGGGTTGTGCCTCCTGCTGCTCAACTCCAGCCATTTGGTAAGAATACATCTTCATATCCTCAAACCTATCTCACACTGCAGGTCTTGATTCTGTGCTTACACTATTGGTGGTTACCTTGAACGTGTGTGGGGTACAGTTTTTAAACTGCTTCCCCCTCAAGAGAAACCTCTTGGGCATTTATAGCACATAAGGGGAAATTTTAGCTCTTCTGAAACATTCATTGACACCCCTGTTTATAGTATAATAATGAGCAATGAATAAGATTCCCATTATAAAGAAAACCAAGWTTTACAAAACAAGGTAGCCCTGTATCAGTCCATTAGCAACACAAGCAGTGAAAAATTGGGAGTGTTTACATGATCCAAATTACAGAGGTAAGATATTTTTTTAATCTGACTTAAAATTCTAAACCCCATGTTGTCAAAATACAGCTTCTCTTGCAAGGCTAATGAGATGTGTGCCTGTTTTTAGCATGTCAGTAGTCAGATAAAAAAGTGGAAAGGAAAGCCTGTATTGTTGTGGGCCTCAAGCATCATCAGCCTTCCCCATAAAACAAGAGGTGGAGTAGTAGAGCACTGAAAACAGCTTCACAGTTAATGGCAAGTTACCTGGTTCGACAGGATCATCAGAACTGATGTATTGAGTCCATCTCTGTCCCCTGCCCTGGCTAAGTGGTGTCATTGCAAGTGCTTGTCTGGCTGCACTGAGATGTGTGTTTATTTATGTATGGATCCACCAGCAAGGGGAGGCTGCACTTTCTAAGGGGAAATTTCACACAGAGATTTCTTTTTAATATATACCCACAAGCTCGTTTGAACATTATCAGCAATGTAAGTTACAGCTGCCTTGAAGTTAAACCAAAGCTTTAATCCTTTTACAAGCAGAGGGTTTTTTACATAGTCTCCAAAGTATAATCTTTGGAGATACATTATTATAAGCCTATTTATCATTCAAAGCATATTAGCTGTTTCTTGTACAGTGCTACTTGTTAGTAGGATTTTTAAAAATAAGACTTTTCTTTACACAAACCCTGTAGCAATTTAGATGAGCACTCTGATTAAAAGAAAAAGAGCTTCCTAATTAATAGTCTTGCTGATTCTCCYTATAGCTTAATTAAAATAAACAAGCAGCAGAATTTTAACATGAGCGTTTCTAATAAGATTTTTTTTTTAATCAGCTCATTTTACTCCTAATACTTCTAGCAAAAAGTGGCTTATTTCTCATTAGGCTTTCTCATTTCTCATTAGGCTTTTTCATAGGCTGAATCCTTCGCTTGTCCTGTTAGGGTAATTACAGACATATGTACAAGTTTACCACAAAGATTGTGAAGTCCTAAAGGGGATACATTAAGTTGTTTACTTAAATTAAATGTAAGCCTGTTTTGCCTTTGGGGAAACTGCTTATTTGTGCAAAAAGAAATATGGAAACCAATAACAAATTAATTCAAGTAAACTGCAAATGTGGTTAATATTAATTTTCTATTATAGGCCTTTGACTTACTYATTTTAACTGGTACCATTTAGTATGTAAATCAAATGTTATTTACTGGCTGATTTAACATTTAATGTTTCTAATGTAAGCTATTCTTACTAAATTAAGACTGAAAAAAGATATTAAATTTTATTGCTTTCTTTTGCCTTAGATGCATTGGTTCACAATTTTACTGGGGCTGTAGGAGCTGGAGACTGTCATCACTATGACCTGCTAGGTTTCAAAGATAAACTGTTCCAAATTATAGGAGATGCTTTACAGGTATACTATGGACCAGAGGTGTCTCAATTGCAGGTTTTAATGCAGCTCCCTTAACGAGTTTTTTCTGTGTTAGTAACTGCCCAAAATTGCTGTGSTATGAGGAAAATGGTTCATAAGTATTATGATATATCATAATAAATCATCAGTYGTAAGTATTAACCTAGCTCTTTGAGAACATAAATGTGGTGTATGTATCAAAAAAATCTCTCATGCTGCACTGGAAATGAAAGTCCCCACCTAGTGAAAACTGCTGATGCTATTAATGTGTGGTTTGCTCAAGAATGGGATGACAGGGGGCTTTATTTCTGCCTACATATAATCTCTAAAAATGCTGCAGCTACTGTGACATTACTGCAGCACGGATAGTTTGCTCACTACTCCCCTTTTAGCAGGTGCTGCTCCTGCCTTTTGTGATGGTCACTGCTGTAGAGGTTGCAAAGAGAGAAATCACACAGCAGCTCCAGCTGCTGAGATGATGAAGTGTCCCAGGACACTGCTCATCCACAAGAAATGCAATTGTTTGMAAAGGTTTGCTCAGTCAAGCAAACAAAGTCCTGAGCCAGCAAATGCTCTACTAACCTTGGTAGGACTGTCTCCATGTTTAAAACTGGGCATATATGCAAGATAGGGACTTCTGCAGTCTCTTGCAAGAAGCTCTGAGAGAAACTGCATAGTCTCAAGACAAATACAAAGATTTTCCCTAGATTCAAATTTGGTTTAAGGGCAAAATAGGAAAGATATTACTGAAATACTTACAAGTCATTTCCATGTGTACAAGTACCTAAGCAGCTCACCTGAATCATCCTCCTCCTCAGCTGTAGCTTGTTTACTTTATTAGGCTATTTTGAGAGTTTCTCTTTAAATCCCCTGCACCCTCCTGCACTCAAGGTAAGTTGTGGCAACGTGGTTTTTCAGGGTTGACTGCTGTTTGAGATGTCCCCTCTATAGAACAACTGTAGTAAATTCTCCAGGAGGCATCTCTTCACCCCTTCATTCATCCCACCAAACTGCTGTCAACAGGGAAAAAACAACCAGGTAAGGGTTTGCTATGCTGATAGCRTTTTCTCTGTCTGTTTTTATGTATTATAATAAGAATGTAGAAGGATCAAGAGAAGTCAAAAATGAGCCTTATGGCCAGAAAGACTGTCTTGCTCCTGAAACTGCTATGAACTATCACTTGTAAAGCAGTTAGAAATATTCCTGTTGCTCACCTTAATGTGAAGGCYGCTGTTATTTCTGTGTCTCTGTAGGAATTTCAAGTAGAGAGCAGTCATGAGGAGCTTTGCTAATCCATGCACCTCCTTGTTGTCTTGTAGAGCAGGAAAATGGGACCAGGGCAAACCATGGAGAGGCTGCTATCAAGCATGCACGGCTCCAATCACCCCAAAAYAGCACCTAGAAGATCTGTTCCAAGGGTGAACAAATGCACTCAAGGCAACATGGACTTGGAAGAGAAGAAGCCCAGTGCAGACCTGAGCCTCCCTCCAACRACTGGCCTTTCTRGGAAGTCAGAGCATTGTCCAGGGARCACATCACCTTCCCAGAAAGATGTTTCCTCTTCCTCCCCAGAACAGTCTGTCATGCCAGCTCTGCTACCACAGCTGCCSCCACCTCCACCCCTGCCTCCTGCGTGCAAGGAGCCTCTTCCCCCCGTTTGCACGCCTGGCATGAATGCCCCATCACTCCCATCTCCTCAGCCATGCAGCAATCCTGGGTGCAGCCATCCTCCCTGTGGCTGTGGGGAGCAGCCCCAGGCTAGGAAGACACCAACCCTGAGGATGAAGGTGCTTCACTGGCAGAAGCTCCCCTGTGATGTGGTGAGACGTACGTGCTTGTTTGTAGCACTGGGCTGATGGGTTCATGCGCTTTGCAGCCAGAGGAAAGTGCTGATGTTGGGGGAATAAACCTTCCCTCATAAGTCAGGTCACACACCTGGTCCCATTGCTTGTTCTCAATCATAATCACAAAATGAATATAGAAAGGCAGTCCTCTGMCAATTAGTGGAGGAAACAGTAGTTTGGGAGAAGCTCTGGGCTGAGGCTCTGTGGCTGCTGAAGTTACCTTCTCTTAACCTCTCAATCTCTGTTACTTGTTGAAGGGTGTTGTGTGTCTGCACTGATTAACGTTTGCAAAATGCTCTGATTGTGTGGAGTGGAAAGATCCTTTGAATGGTCCCATTCTGTGATTCTTCTTAAAGAATTGCTGGTGCATCACCTGTGAGTGAAGTCTCAGCTGATGGTTTTACTTTGCTTTTTATGTTCTTGTACAGGCAAAAGGTTCATCAGCCAAGATCTGAGGCTGGAAAATCTTATTGGTAGGGCTGGGGAATGTGTACCCTCAGGGTAGCCCCCAGCTTCATTAAGGCCATGTGATTTGTGTGGCATTTTACACACACACACACACACACACACACGCACACACAATAACCCCAAGGTCTGTGGTTAGCGTATGCCAAAGGGGCTTGAAGGTCTGGTTTGACTTCCAGCAAAGAGGCTGGAAACACATCTCCAGTTTTGCTGCAGTTTTTAATATTCAGTTCACACAACACAGATCTCAGTTGTTCTTCCTTGCTTATTTCCAGGACAAGGGGTCATAAGGGGCAAGAACTTGCTGCTATGATAAAATATAGAAACATAGATGTAAGAAAAACCTGAGCCATGGACCACTTTTCTTGTGCAGAGACACAAACTGAGATTGATCCCCAATGCATTCAGGGTCACTGTTGCAATCTCTCCTAAAGCAAAAGGAGGTGAGATCCTGTCTTAAAGGTTCCTGTGTTGTACAAGATCATGTTTGGAAGTTCTGTTTGGTTTTTGGATAGGTCCCAATGATTCTGGTAATAATGTTGGGCTGGGGAGTCTTTATCTCTTGCAAAAAGAGATGTTTGCCTAATTGGATGCAGCATCCCCTGTTTTGGTACCACAAATGTGTAGCTGGTCAGCAATAGCAAGAACAATTTGGAGCAGCCCATTAAGCTCATCTGCTGCCTTCAGCTCAGTGAATTGAATGTGGCAGTAATCTTCCAGGTTTAATTAGGCTTCAGACCTTTGGGATGCTCTCTGTGGGAGCTGTCACTCTTAAATAATTCACAATTRTCCAGGGCTAATAAGCATCATATTTCATTCATCCTCAAAAGTGTTTTCCCTTTTACAAATCACACTACCTTGAAACTGCTCCTCAACCTCTGTGGTCCRTCTTGAGCTTTTATTCTCTTCCAGAAAGCCACTCCATATGGGCTGTGATGCCAAGCAGCAGCAGGGAGATTGTGGAACCTGACTATGCAAGCTTGGAGCTCCTTTTCTCTGTCCCATCAAGAATCCCTACAGAGAAAACAGCGCCAAAAATAAAGAAAAYAAAAGAGGTACTTGGACTGCCCATTTTTTGTAGAAAATGGCAAAGCTCTTGGAAGTGAAAATCTCATTCATTCTTTGTTGTTGTCAATCATTTATAACAAGAAAGTTTGAAATATTTTGAGATCCACTGCCTGAGGCTGCCTTAAAAAAAACCCCAGGGGAGGTTTAGAATGAAACAAGTTGAAGTAACTCTGCTGAGGAATAGGTCTTCATCTGAGGCAGGGAGGACATGGGAATTTCAATATTAATTCTTATGACCTGGAATAAGCAAATCAGTTTCCTTCTTTATGCCTTTGCCTCTTTCTAAAACATRTCTAATAGCCTGTATTGTTGTCACTGGGATTTGATCAATGAAGGTTATTGATTATATTATTACCAAAAAAGAATAAATCTCGACCAATAAACAAACAAGCTCTAGAAAATCTGTCAAAGCCAAGGTAAATGTATTTCTAGCTGACTGATTTTTATCCTTTTTACAGRTCACATTCATAGGTCCAAAGAAAAGTCTCCTTCTGAGTATATTTCTGAAGCAATTTAAGTGGTAAGATTTGAAGAATAACATCTGAATTACTGATTTGATGTGTCTGTGTTTATTCAGATATTAAATGAAATTAATTTAGCAGAAGTACTTTGCAAGTACTATATTTCTTTAACAAGAAGTCAACTTTTTTCTCTTTTTTTTAACAATGATAGGTGACAGTCTCTTTTCAGACAATTAATATCATTTTTCAAACTGGTATTAAATCTAGAATGGACTACAGATTCCTAAAGAGACAGTATTCATAAATAACAATACAGTTATGTAGAAACGTGTTTTTCTTTGGTATTATTGTCATAAGTATCAAATTCTGGCAGGAACTGTTAGTGAAGATTGTTGAATGAAAGTTTCAAGTCACTTCATTGCTTTTAAAGAGGYTTTTCCAGGGGTTCATATTCAAGATCATACATAGTTTTTATGTGCAGTTTTTCTATAAATAGGAAACTGTTTGCATAACTAAACAAATGGAAATTTACCAAGTCATGGAGGGGTGGGGGAGGAAAGGAATTTGTACTAGTTTTTGGGAAGATATCTTAGATTCCCTGAAACTATGGCAGGAYGATGATGGATGTTCTGCTCTCTCTCTGCCCTTGTGTCATGGCCCATGTTAAAAGGGTTTCACAAAGAAACTCGGCCAAGAAATCCCTTTTCATTAAGAATAAATCAGAGTCAGTCAGAGGGATGTTTTTAATTTATTCTTAYTCTTTTTCCATGACAAACTGCTTCTCAGTGGGGGAGAATGGTGCATAGCCTAATGCAGATGCTATTTCCTCTCCCTGTATGATTCCCTGGGCAGTGGTTGAGCTCTCCTGGGAGCAGCTGGGATCAAAGAGCTGAGTCCCTCTGCCCTTGTGAGGGATGAGGCTGCTCTGGAGCCGGGTGCTGCCTCTGTTGGCACTGGTGGCCGAGGGAGCCCAGCTCTCCAGAGCCCAAACCRCAGCAACCTGGAAGCATTTCAAAGACTTGTTGCCTGCCAAAGTTTCAGGCAAGGATTTGAGTTAAAACCTTCTGTGAGCCATCGGTTTTATCCTTGTCTTTGCTGCAAATGGTGGAGGAATTCAAATGTAAATACCTCCTCGGTGACACTGGATGCCCATAGTATAGCAGAGCTTTGGGGTTTGTTGTGTAAATATGAACAAAGGCCAAAAAGCACACCTAAATTATAAGAATACTGCTTTAGGCTTAGAGGAAAAACATTTTCTTATCTCCACTGTACTTTTGAGGACTATGATCCAAGCTGTAAGGGGAGGCAAGTATAGTATGATTTACTTCAGTTGCTCCTGGAGTGCCAGCAGAGAGATTGAGGGGKTTTTTGCTATGCTACTCCCCCCGTGCTCCACATCATTTCTCTCCTTCTTGCAGCTCCAATGAAGAGATTGCTGCCATGATTCAGAAAGGGGACAGATCCAAGCTGGAYGCTGAGATACTGAGACAGCTGCTTAAACTGCTGCCTGGAGACCAGGAGGTATCTATTATCGTGTCATTCTGGTGCAGTTCAGTGTGTTGGGTGCTCAGCTTGAAATACTTGCACTGCTAAAGCAAGAAGCTAYGACTGGATCCCACATCCTCCTGCAGCATCTAGGTCAATGAAATTCCAAGGCAGAGTGGTAGGAAGTCCATCCCAGCAAGAGTCTGKCCTCTTCACACAAAGACTGAGCAAGAACATGTTGGGAGACTCAACACAGGTGTAGACAAAGTGCTGCTCTCTATCCTGTTATTTAATTAAGTGGATGAAGCACAGTAGGAATTGTAGACTTAGGTGAATAGAGAACCTTTCAGAGCAAGTTTCAAAAAGGAGGAAGGGAAAGGACCCTCTTTTTAAAGGGTTTCTGGTGCCTGTGCATTATAGCTTCCYGAATCTCTGCCTACAGGTCAGGAATTCATCTTGGAGATGCTGTACAAAGGCACAAGACCTTCCAGTCAAAACAAAACCTACATGTTTGCCCTTGCAAACCAGTTCATATGTAGAATTTATTGTTCATCTGCTTTATTCCCATTGCCTGTGCACACAGCAAGTTCAGAGAAGCCAGTTTCCTGCCTATAAGAAGAAAATGGCRCCAGAAATGTTTGTTGGTTATTTTACCTGTTAAATAAATTGTGTGGTTATTTTGCTCTYTTATTCCCTGTTAGATAAATAGCCTGAAATCTTGCAAAAAAGAAAAATCACAGCTGGCAAATGCAGATCAGTTTTACCTCCATCTTTTGGAAGTTCCCAGGTAAGAAAAATCTTCCTTATCTCTTTCCATGAGTGTACTCCTTACAAGACTTGTCCATAAAAATTAAGGCCTCTGTTTTTTGTGCTAGAGGGATGTTCCTGACATCCAGTCTTCAGGATAAATCATCTGACTGCTAYTTGTAGACCTTGTATGAGAATTATTTTTTCCTCCCCAAAGGCCAGAGAGACTTTCAGACACCTTTGGCAAACTACAGTTAAAATAACCTTGGTATGAAAAAAAAAACTTGACTGTTGAGCAGCTATTCCTGTGTGGAGTGAAGCTGCAGACTGAATCCTGTCACCAGGCTGCTGATTCACTCCACCCCTGGGCTACAGATCCCAGTTCACCCACTGGAGAGCCCACAAATCCAAGAGTGAATCACAGCAGTGCCTGTGCTTTCACCACCTCCCCAGTTTTTACCAAGTCAAATGAGGTGCACACAGAGAACTCTTTCTGCTGCTCACAAAAAGATGGTGTTATGTTATAATTAATTGCACTAGCCCTCCATAAATCTGATCAGTTGCCATGCCACAACCAGAGACACTTTTTTGAAAATGTGGTGGTGAAGATGGGGCTTTTCATTTTCTCAAACTTCTAGCTATATTTAAAAGTACTTYAGAAAATGTTTTCCTTCCTTTCAATATTAATCTGTGATGAAGCATAAATGTTATTAAAGGATATCACTGCCAAAATATTTCAAATTTGTTTGTGAAGTTAAAAAGAACYAACTAGTGTTGCCCAGGAATTGTAAAAAATTATGGCCTCATTATGCAAGGTAGTCACTGCCAGATGTCAGTCCAGCATTACTTTCTGAAAGAGGAGATGATAATAGTTTCTAGGACATCTTTGGAAATATCTGTGTTTGATTTATTTATAATCCAGTTCTCATGTCAGAGCATTAAGGAGACCATAAGAATGTTGGTGCTGTGCTTTGCCTAAAATGGATGATGCTCTTGCTGAACACAAGTCAGTTAATCAGGCCTGTGGGGTTTGTTTTTCGTGGTGTTTGTTGTGGTTTTTTCCACTGATCTCTTTTTAGCTACCAGTTGAGGATTGAATGTATGCTGATTTGTGAGGAAACAAAAATTCTGCTGGAGTGTCTGTGGCCAAAAGCACAAGCCATCAGGACAGCCTGTGAAAGTAAGTACATCAGYGCTACACCAGTGCCTGGGTTCAGCCACTTCCTTCTACTTGATTAGCATCAGTGGTAGCCTATGCTATAATCTAACCAAAATTAACATTTTAATTGCTGAATGTGTGGCAAACATCAAAAAGATTCTGCAAATTCCTGCTCCTAGAATACATTCTGACAAATTGCAGTTTATGCTGTTCTGCTCTGAAGTAGTAGTTTTGCAGAGAAATGAGGAAATTTCCTTTATCAGAGAATCACAGAATGGTTTGGGTTGGAAAGGGCCTTAAAGATGATCCCATTCCAACCTCCCTGCCATGGGCAAGAGCACCTTGCCCTATACCAGCTTGCTCAGAGCCCTGCTCAGCCTGGCCTTGAACAATTCCAGGGTTCACAGGATCATTTAAGTTGGAAAAGATATCTAAGATCACTGGGTCCAACCTTTGATCCATCAACACCTTATCAACTAGACCTTACCACTAAGTGCCAAGTTGCTTCTTGAACACCTTCAGGAATGGTGACTCTGCCTCCCTGGGCAGTTCGTTCCACTGCTTAACCACTCTTTCTGTGAATAAATTCCTCCTGATGTCCAACCTGAACCTTGCCTGGTGCAGCTTGAGGTTGTGTTCTGTCACTGGGAGAAGAGGCCAAACTCCCTCTGACAACAACCTTTCAGGGACTTGTAGGCAGCAGTAAGGTCTCTCCTGAGATGGAGGTGTCAGTGCCAGATCCTGTATGAGCATAGGTTACATTTTTGTGTGCAGAGGAGATTTTTGTCCATAACAATGAATCAATTGTAACTATTTTTCCTGTAGTGTGCACTGATGCAGTCCAGCTTAGCTCTGTGGTGGAGTAGAACACAGTGACATACCAGAATCTGATGTGGCTGCCAGAAAAAGGCATCCCACATGATGTTCACCAAGATTTCAGACTTCTCCACCCAAAATTAGCCCTGGTTTTAGTTTTAAGTTGTCTCTCTAGAGACATCTCTGAAGATGCTCTTGCATTCCAGCTTCAGTTCAATGGTTTCAGAGAGTCGTTGATCTCCTGTTAAGCACTTAAACTAAAAAAATTTATGTTTACACAGAAAACAGGGCAATACCTGGATATCTGATGTCAGTGCTGTGGTAACTCTTTATTGGAGTGCAATCAACAGCTCTTTGTAGTCCCACCCTGACATCCCTGCTCCCCCTCCATCCCATTGTGAGGGTCAGTGTTTCTCTTCTATTTCTGCCAAAAGCTTTATTCTTACCCCAGATTCTCCTGCAAAAATGTGCATCTTTTCATTATCATTCTCACTAACAATGATAACTAGGCACAAAGCCCTTTGCTTTTCTCAACTAGAATAATATGTGCTGGGAATGAGGACTATGGACTTTCACAAGTGTATACACTTTCTTTTATGTGGTTCTCCTTCATAAGGCAGTTGCAGGGTTGACACATCTATACTCCAAACTTAATGGAAAAACTAGTTTTMCATCTACTTGTGAAGAAAAGATCACAATAGAAAGTTACTCATTTGACTTCCATTCGGCTGATTTATTTCTTTACTGGTATTTTTCCAAATCCATAACAATGGCTTGACATAATACTGGATGAAAAATTTGTTACCATCACTGTCAAACCTAATGAAAATCCTATTTCAGATAATTTAATTTAATGAAAATGTCTCTCTTCTTATTTTTTAGCAATTCTTACCAGTCACCGACTGCCAGTGTTTTGCCAGTTGATTCTTAAAGTTGGAAACTTTCTGAACTATGTAAGTAAAATTATTTCTTTACTTGTTGTATTCTAAAGATAACAGAAAATAATGCAAGACTTGAAAACTGAAGGAAGGAATTTTTTTCTGTATCTTCCAGGGGCACCACACTGGAGATGCTGGAGGTTTTAAAATTAGTGCCTTGCTCAAACTAACAGAAACAAAAGCAAACCAAAACAACATTACTCTGCTTCACCATATTTTGGAGGTACAACAAAACTGAGAAATTAACCTTGTGTGCATTATTCTCAAGTATCAATTCCCCAGAAGCTAAGGGGCTTTTACCTAAGTAATACCCCTCTATAGGTACCTGGAGGGTGAGTGTTTGTGCTGGAAATACCATGGAAACTTTTCCACAGCTCTGTGCAGATGAGATCACATCCATACACAGTAATATTTAGGGAGGTAACACTAGGTTTCCTTCCTCAAGTTCAGTTGACAGGTCTGCTTGCTGTTTTCTTTCTCTTCAACTGCTCCCTTGTGTTGACACATATCCCAAATGCATCTGTCAAATGAAATTTATTTTTGTGGTATGAAGACAAAATCTCAGGTCAGCCTGCACACTGTGGCAGCCCATGGGATGTCAGCCTGAGCACTTAAAATGAGTCTGTTCCTTTCTTTTTAACTCCCTGTGGATGCCAACATGAGAAAAAGAATGAACGAGACTAAATTTATCCCTACACTTATAAGAATGAAAATGAAGTGTTAAGTTTTCAGTCATGATGTTGTCCAGCTGAAAATCTCTCATGCTGTTTGACAGTCTGTATAAGATAACCATTTTTTCTCTTCACTTTTAGGAGGTTGAAAAAAAGCACAGAGATCTCCTGCAGCTTCCCAGAGATCTTGACTTTGTTACCAAGGCAGTGGGGTAGGACATTATTGTTTGTTTTTGTCATGTATGAATTGCCAACCTCTTTAAAGCCAGCAAGGAGCTGAGTCATTTTATGGTGCTGTAATAAGGTCACAGGATTTCTCTGCTGTAGGAGAGAGTGGTTCCCTTCAACACCAAACAGTGTTGAAATTTTCATAGCTCAACCTGGTTAAGACTTTTTGGTGGGGCTCAGTGTGATTTTTCTTTCCATGGATCCAGCACTACTTTAGAAGAAAACTGTATAGATAGTGAATTTCCCTCCTTTTCAAGGACCAGATTCTTCTTTTACATATTGCAATAGAAACATATCTTCCTGAGGTTTCTCAGTCAGTTCAAAAAGTGTTTGGACAATATTTTTGGGGCACACAATGTGACTCTTGGGGATAGTCCTGTGCAGGGCCAGGAGTTGGGCTTGATGGTCCTGGTGGGTCCCTTCCAATTCAGCACATTCTGTGATTTTTAGGTGAAAGCCCATCTGAAGGCACAAAGCTTATGTAAGAAGGGAACAATTGGGGCGGTTTACTGGCAATTAGGGAGGACCTCAGGACTCCCAGAGCTGACTCTCAGCATGTTTCTAATACATGTGGGTAGAAAGAAAAAACCTGTTTCTGGAGGCTTTTGACTTTCTCCCATGTGCCTGAAAGTCTCATGAGTCTATCACCAGCTCTTTCTCTTTAACTCAAAGGAATTGCATGGAGATATGTTCAGTTACACCAATCAGAATCCACATTTGTAGCACCAGGATTAACATTCTTAATCCTGTTATGAATTCAGAGGATTCACATGAACCTTGTAGTTATTTAGATTTCATTGTAACTCGAAGAAGGAGTAACTTTTAAGTCTGCCAGTGGATTGATATTTATTATGGAGCTGCTAAATAATTTTTGAAAGTATTTTAATTCCATAATTAAAGAGAAAAATGCTGTGGCTTTTGTGAGTTAGCTTTGCAGAAGCTAAACTGAATGTTGTTTTCAATCGTGAATTTCTTTTTGGATTGTGTCATAACAGAAATACATTCCTTGACTGAAACTAGATCTTGCTGGCCAAGGATATAAATGTACGCTTTGTATAAAGTAATTGTCCTCTACTTTAGTCAAGTTCTCAAACTTACAAAATTGATTTGCTAATCAACCTGTGGAGAGCTGTGCATGGTGCAAATCCTGCAAGAGACTCTCCTAACACTGCTCACATCTGGATGCACCGTGAAGCACCAAGMCAGGTTTTGCTGATTCAGTAAATTTTGTCTGGCCCAGAGAGTAGTTCAGAACTCCAGAAGATGTTGGTTCGGCAGTGGTTGTGTTTGGATCTCCACACAAGCTAAAGTAACACAGAGAAGAGATACAATTTTGGACTATAAATAGATTAGGAAGAAAAGGCAAGGAGGGAAAAGAACCAGCTACAAAAGGACAGTGTTGGCACAGGGGAGATGAGCTATGTGTTGCCTATGAATAAAAATAGGCTGGAATTTTTTGAATACTAGGACAGTGAAGTTCTTCCACAGTCCATCCAGGGAGGGCAAAAGCACAGAGTCTTTATTAGATGAGGGTTTGTGCGCATGAAAWAAGCATTTACACAGAAAAGAACTCCCTGCAAAAGCTGGGCTGGACAATTAATTCCATGTTCAATTGCAGAGATGATAATGTTTATAATAACCTTGTAAGCTAATGCAAACAAAAKACTTACCCCTTCAATGTACTGTCCCTTTTGTGGACCTTTCAGAATCCACGTTGACGCCATGCAGGCCGAGGCAGGTGCCAATTTGAAGAAACTTCTGGAAATAGAGAAACGTTTATTTTTGTCGACAGATGATTTAAAAATACAGCATGGAAAATCTGTGCAAGTAGGTAATGTGAGTGTGACACATTTCCCATCTTTCTTCCTAAACACTCTCGTCTTAAAAGCAGTGTAATTCAGGTTACAACAGGACGTAAAGCTCTATGGGGAAAGAGTCATTACTACCCTCCCACATTTTCCTCCATTTCTGTGATGTGGTRCTGGGATATGGAAACAGCTGAGGACCAGACAGATTTTTCTGTGGGTAAAAGAAAGGAAGGCCCTAAAAATGAAATGTAGGCTGCAACTATAAATGTGTACAGTGCAGCACAGAAACATGTTTTGTCTCACTGTGCTTTGTGGGGAAAAAAGTGGACAGATTTGCAATATGCTTTTCCCTCCCCTCCAACAAAACCGTATTTCCTAACATCCTAGGTTTTCATATACTCAGAATGGGTCACTTAACTAAAGCTGTAAGGTAGAAATCCTGGTGCTGCATGTCCCTTGCCCAGTCATCCCGGGTTGTGCCACATTTCCACATGGTTGTATGGTGAAATAAGGGAAAATGCAGATGATTCAATTCAGAWATAAATATCACACATTGTGAAGCAATCTTAGTTGTTAGTTTTTTAAAAACTGACTGCTCTCTGTTAAGTGGCTGAAATCTTCTGAGCAGCTCAGAATATGCTACTTTTTAATATGTACAAATTGCATAACAAAATGTGTCTCAGGGCAGCCTCAATGCTTCAAAGGACCTGCAGAAGGAATTTGCCATCATTGAAAAGAAGAAGGAAGAACTTGCAGATTATCTTTGTGAAGACCGAAAGAAACTGTCTTTGGAAGATGTATTCAGCACAATGAAAACCTTCAGAGAGATCTTCCTCAAGACCTTGCAGGTGGTTTGCCCTTGTGGCTGTTTTGAAATAGGTTGAGAACTTTTTATTTTTTAAATCAAGCAATAATTTCTCTTTTCTTCTACTCTAAAATGGACTACGTAACCCTGGTTTGCAAACTGCAGCAGAAAATGAGTATGTGGGCAAATATAAAATTTGGGGCTTTTTTGGTTTTTTGTAGGGTTTAGTTTTGTTGGCTGGTTGCTTGGTTTGTTTGGGTTTGGTTTTTTTTTGTGGGGGGAGGGTTGGGATTTTTTGCTGTTGAGAACAGTTTAAGTCATTTCTCCCACTGACAATTATTAACCAGACCTCAATGTAATAGGACCTTTGAGGCATGTGAAAGAATGAGCAACCTGACATKCTTTATAGACTTTGCTGATAGACAAAAGGTAAATTTTCCAATAGGCAGAAGGTGTGTTTATGTGTTGGTATTTCATTGTACTAGTTAGCTCCCAAGAGTGTGTTTTGTGTTCCAAAAAACCCTTCCAAATCTCCAAATGGAATGTATTTCTCGACTTATAGGACTTTACTCCTTGCAAAGAGGAGTAAGAGAACAGCAACTTCACCATAAAAGTTGTKTAGAGCACCTTCCAATTTGTAAACTCTCTAGTAAAGCTCTATTTCATTTCCCTTACTACACACTTCACACCTGGACTAATGTACTTCCTTTAGGGTTTTCTTAATGCCAGGTGATTGTGGCTTCACATTCATACATATTTAACAGCAAGAATCACCCATCATCCTGCTGACTCCAGGAGAGCCCCAACCTTCTGTAGAGAGAACCATCTGCATTGCAAGAAGAACTGCAAGAATGCAGACAGCTCTGCTGCCAAGAGAGACTGGAGGACTGCTTCAGGGCAGATCATGGATTCAGATGAAAACAATCAAGTTTCTGAGGAAGTTATAGAAGATGAAAGACAAAAAAAATATCCTCTACTGTTCCCACTACCTGCTACTCCACTAAAGCACTGAGCTGAAATTATCCAAGCAATGCAGCTACCTGGACTCTGAAATGATGTGATACTGCCACAGACAGTCTGGAAAATTAACCCTACAAACCACAGACGTTCTGGCAATAGGCTTGATCCTTAAAGTTCTTAAAATTCTAGGCATGAAGGAAAGAACTAAGAGAGCAAAGAACATAATGGGTCAGCATCTGTGGAGAGCTACACTGGAAATTTACTGTGAAGGGTAATTTCAGCAATGGCAGTTCTTTCAAGAGACAGTCCCAGTAAAGGTTATGGAGGGTCCTAGTATAGCTGCAGGAGACTCAAACTACATCTCTGGGTGCTTCTTGCTCTCAGCCAGGTCAGAGCAACTAGAAAGAAGTTTCTTTTTATATCCCAGAATTTAAACTCTCTTTCATCTCATTTTGAGTTGCATTTCTCAGCAGCACCTCACCTCAAAGGTACCACAGCTATTAGCCATGTTGCCTGCACCTCTCTCCTCCACTGCAGACCTAGAATTAATCTCCTCTTCCTCTTGCTTGCTTTCTCACTATCACCTCAGTAAAGATACTATTTGTACTTGAAACAACAACATGCTGAAAAGCTGAAGATTTTAATTTTTAAAGCATCTTTTTATTCTGTGATTTTGATTTTTACAGTAGAATCATGCCACAGGCATCATCTCTTCCCAGTGCCATTTATTTTAAGCTTTAATGCTAAGGTGTAATTTTTATTTTGAGATGAGTCTTCTGTGTAAAGCAGATCTCTCAGCACTGCCAAAATTGTTAGTGCTATCTTTCCATTCCCACATCAAATAAGAAGGGAAATTGTTTCGATAAATAGTGATTCTTGATGTTTCCTAAGCTGATCTGCAGAGATTTGGGGTTTGTTACTTTGTTCAAACAAAATCTTTCTCCCTTCCCTGAGGGTTCTTTCTGATCCCTCATCCTTCAGGTAACAAAAAATTGAGTTACACAAATGGAATTACTTTAATAAGACTCTGCTATCTTTCTCTCCATCTACCTGGAGGAAAAAAAGCCCAAATCAACAAAGCCTTTCCAAATACCCAAATGATATCCAAAAGTGACACAGTGAAAGGAAGCAAGGGAGCTGGTTTGTCACCCAGGGCTGATGACTGTTTCACCAGTTCTCAAAAAATAAAAGAAGCTGATGGCAGGAGGAAGGAGACAGGGAGAAAATAGTTTCTCAGCTCAAAGACAAAAAATCAGAAATGGAGATTTGCTGAGAACTGAGTGGTAAAATCGTGGGGSAAATAATCACTGTGTGATTATAGGGGATTGTGGGAAACATTTGATTTCCCTTACATTTGCAGCTGTTCATAGAAGGGACCTCCCAGCAAAGAGACARTTTAATCTCAGGAAAAGGAGAAAAAAATGTTCCACAGGATCTGCTCTAGGAAGTATTCAGTTGATGGCAGAGTTTATAGACAGCTCTGCACAGGGATGGTTCCTCTGTGTCCTCCCCTAGGACAACCACACTGGAGCAGCTGCTCTTCTGTAGGGTGCATATGGTGTTGGAACAGGATGTGCTTTAGATAGTGTGGGGATAAACAGTTATCCCGAAGCATCTTTTAATTCAAAATTCAAGCAAGTATCTAACATCCCACGAAGTGCAGATCCAAAGTGACTCCCTCTTTCRCTAAATCTCATCCCTGCAGCTGCCTTCACTAATCCAGGAAGGCGGAGAAGGGTTTGTGAGTATTTCTTCCTCTGCCCTACTACCACTGTACCTTTTTGAGCTTTCTTGTGTTGAAGAAACTTTAAGTGTGTTTACATTGGATTGTTGTGGTTTTGGAGGTTTTTTTACAATCTTTCTGAAGAAAAATTTAGTTCAGGCTTGCTAAATTGATAARTTTATTCCAGTGTTTTAGCTTGTTCTCACTACTGTGTGTGCTGTTCAAAAAGCAGAACAACACATCCCTGAGTTCACCTYCTTTATTTCTTATGGCATATTACATAGAGACATTCTCCCAGGGCCCACAAATCTGCAAGTCTCCCAGCAGCCATAGTGTCTCAAAGATGTCATGCTAAGACAGCAGGAATTCATCAGGCAAGCACATAAGAGCCCTATACTGATGGAAGACTTCTGACTCATAAAGCTTCACCCATTCTTTCAGAAGCACCCTCTATTTGGGGCTAATGGATCATTTTCTTTCTCTGTCATGAGTACACAGATTTTTTTCCTTTTCAAGGCACCCAGTGACAGTYTCCACAACCTTGAGCTTCTAATGCTCCTATATTTCAAACAGATTAACTCTGTTATTGCCCACAAGTTTTCTTTATTTGTTTGATCCTAGATTTTTACTTACTATAAAGGCTTGTTCTATAAACTTGTGCACATTTTCTTGGGCTTGTTCAGCTCATCTTATGGAAATAGTGGCAGATGATCCATAGCAATCAAACAGATTTATCACTATCGTGGGAAATTGTATTTTGATGCTTCAAACTCTCTGCAAAGCAGACCACACATGTCTCATCAAAAATCTTATCTGCACCAAATCATCAGCACTTTCCTGGATGTTATTAGGTTTTGTCATATGACACAGCAGCCTATTAAGTACTGATCTACCTGCAATTTGTAGATTAATTACTCACTGGTTGCAATCAAAAGCAGGTAAGCTTCCAGGTGGGGTGGCAATGTTCTGGTGACAAATGCAGCTCTGGAACAAGAACTGCAGGAGCATTTAAGAAAACAGCTTAACAGCTTTTATCATCTTTATGTTACACTATAGTTATCTCAGTTGTTCAGAACTACCTTCTCCCACTGTTGTGCTAGGAATCAAAAGCCAGGAATATTCTTCTACTGAATAATCATCTTTTGCTARCAGTAATCATTCCAATCCTTATTATTCCCCCATTACTTGTATTATTCTGGTACCAACAGCTCTGTGGAAACCAGAATCCTGCCTATCTACATAAATCCCAACAGGATTTATGCAATTCTGGCAATTGTGTGAGTGGTACCAATAAACATCCAGCCTGGACTCTGGCCCTGAACTGCAGTGCAGAAATACTACTGGCAAATTTAATGAGAGCCTGAAGAGAAACTGTGAATTGCTGTTTAACACAGCTGAACAGCTCCTGAAAATTCTGGTAGAAATCCCTGAATACAAACAAGGTTGCTATGGCATAAATCTCTAGAATGCTAATTAAGTTAAAMTAATGTTCTCTATTGTAGACAAAGGGACTAATTAAGAAGAATGCATTTCAGTCCATAGTTGAAAGTTGCAGTTAAAGCTGATGAAATAGTTTGCTGGTAACATCATCACATGGAGAAGGCCAAAGGGATTGACCAGGAAGCTCTGTTCTGCTGTTTACCCTCAAAYCCCACCAGCTGAGAGTTTTAAGTGCACACAGGGCATGTTCAGAATACCYATTCATTGCAAACTGAGAGTTTCTTAACAAGCTTTTCCTTCAGAAACTCTTATTTATTGTTTTATTTGTCGTTCTGTCTGAATGCAGGAAAATCAAGAAAGGAAGGAGCAAACTGCAAAATCTGAGAAAAGGAAGAAACAGTTTAAAGGAGAAGATGCAAAGAGGCTAAAGGGAGAGTATGGAAAGTGTCATACATTTAGCAATTAATTGTTTTTATTAGCAAATCTTTTGTTACTTAGAAGGAATTTATCTGTTAGCTCTGGCAGATCTGATGCAATGAGAGTRACTTAGATGATGTAATTATCAAGCACATGCAGAGCGAGACATCAATTACCAATTTTCAAGTGCAAGAGAATGCTTGAAAGAAATCACTATAGGGATATTAGAAAAAAATACCACTCCCAATGAGCAAGTTTCTCCTACTTTGCTCAGAAGTGGAGGATACCCTGCTATTGTTCGGAATAGTTCTTGGGAGACCTTTGGGGTTATAGAAAGGTGCACACACTTGAGCTCCATGCAGCACAGTAGGCAAGTTGTGCCCAGTGTCATTGTCACCACAACATTTGCTTTCTTCTGATCAGAGATCTGATTCTTTTAAAGAGTTATGTCAGATCTTAAAGAAGTGKCTGTGCTGATTGATGCAGAAAAGCACTTGCTGTGCTGGGCCTCCCTGGGTGTGAAGCAGTGCTAATATTGGCATGTGTATATTTTAAATTCTTATTTTGGCAAATACTTGGCATCCTCTTTTATTGAATATTTCTGCCAAAAACGTTTGGTTACAATTCTTGGTTCTTCAGAGCACCACTGCAAAGAAGTCATCAGAAGCCACTCCATCTGAGTGGAGTTCATGTAAATTTTGTGCTAGATGCTCAATCCTTGGAAGTCTGTTGTTTTTCTTGTATCTGATGTCTAAATAGATGGCCTCCTTTTAGATCCTCTTTCACAGTTATTCACTTCTAGAAATACATTTTAAGATACATAAAATCCGTTGAAAACTGACCAAAACAAAGTTTTCGATACTGTTTTGTCACGTTCTACCACAAATATGTTTTACATACTTTGCAATCACGACACACTTAATGTAAAGCTGCAGTTTAAAATAAAAAACCCTTTTTGCTATAAATACAAAAGAGTAACCTAGTATATGATAAAATAAAATCAGGAAGCAATATTTATCAGCTGTAAGAATTAAAGGTGTGCTTCAGCCCTGTGAAGAAAAGGAGCACCAAACCAGCAGAACCTTCTGTATTTCTAGGAGATAGTTTGGGTGGAACTGTCATTATTTTTGTTCCTTTGTGATAACAAAGGTGAGGTGGATTTAATTCTTGGGGGGTATAAACTTGAACATAAAGAGCATTTAGAGTCTGAATTATTTTTCAGTACTCATTTTAGAGAACTGTGCATAGCAGTGGTGACAAAGACAATCAGGAACTTTTAAAATCTATTTTAATCTCAATCAGAGTATGGTGACAAAATAACAGAGGGTATCAGATCTGGCATAGCAGGATGCTGAAGCTCATCTTAACATTCTTCATTCTATGTAAAGTAGGTTTTTGGGGGTTTTTCCAGTCATATAATCAGCAAGTTAAGGAAYTATTTATTGAAGAAGGAAATGAAAAGACAGTAAATCTGGTGAACCCCTATCAGCCTATGCTTACAGGATTGTCAAGGCCTGGTTCCACAAAGAATGAAGTAACCCTTTAACTTTGCAGGTATCTCCCCTAGTGCCAGTGCCACACAGCACACAGGGCAATYCTGTGCAGGGATCTTTAAAGGTCCCAATCCTGCAGTCTCTGAATCTCTGACCTTAAGTGCAGTCACATGCTCTGTCAGTGTGAATATCTGGCTTGTCYAGTTGTCTGAGGATCATTTCTCTGCAGCTGACAGATCTGCCAGGGACAGCACCCAGCAGCAATGTCCCTTAGGGCCAGCAATAATCTTGCTCTCTGGATTTCAAACTGGAGAGTAAAGTCAGAAGCACCCATGGCTGATGTATTTAGAGATTACAAGTGAGGGCTTCAGCTGCTGAGAACAAAACTGAGTCAAAAACTGCTACCGAAATTCAAGTGAAGGGTACTATTTAGAAAACTGAGCAATATCTTACTTGATTCCATATATTGAAAACAGCTTTTCTGTGAATAAGATTTAAAATAAGATTTACAAAATAATTTGGTGACAAGCTGATGCTGATTCCAGAGACTCAGACATTCTAGGGTYGGGTTTGGTTTTTTTTAACTCATCTGGACATGTTTATATATGTATGTATGTTGACTTTTTTTCCCCCACACTTCATAGTGAATTAAGCAACTTCCCTGCTTTATTTTCTTCAGCTTCTGTTGCAGCAGCTTTCATTACTTGGCATTTAAATTCTTCTACACAATTCTATCAGATAATTGCAAGGACTATATTTTATATGTTATTTCAAGAAAAATAACATCTGTTGTATATATGTTACTACATGAGAAATAACATCTGGAGATTTCTTTAGCTACTAACCAAGTGGAAAAATTAGCTGCTTCTAAGGGAAATTAGGGAATACAGCTAATGACTAGAGTATGCAAGAGAAGAAGAACACTTAAGAACAAAATATGGAAATATTAATTTAACTATCTGGTGAGAATTTACATATGCCACTAAAATACTGTAACTGCAGCAGAAAATGAAATGTTAAAAGATAAAAAGCAGGKAACTTTTTGATGAACAGTACAGAAGTTCCAGAGCATAACTGCTATCATTACCCATAGAAAGCAACTGGGAAAGCAGACTCCTAGTCCAATTCCATATATYCATATATGCAGGGTCAAACACAAGAGCTTTCCTCTGGCAAAATTCTTATTGTCTGTTTTTACACAAGACTTATTTGTTTGACTGTAAGTAACAAGCTGAAATATGATAAAATGTCACCAACACAAATTGCTTTTGCAATAGGAAAAGCATCWAGTCTTCAAGAGCTGGGGAAATCAGCTGATATTCTGCTGCTAAAATCTTACTGGGTCACTGTTCYATTGCTTGCTTTGGCTTTTATAAAGCATGTAATAATGATTTAGAAACTGTGTATGAAGGATAAGTACAACTTTCAGTGCAGAGTTTACTGACAACTGCACTGAATTCTAGTATGTGTTTGTAACCCAGGATGTATTTTACTTTTGTATATCTTCATTTTAGTAAACAGAGCTAAACAAAAGTACCTGAATTTGTGAGGCTTATTAGTTGCAGATTTAAATCACATACTAGTAAGTGAGATACTGAGCAAGTGCTTTTCTTGTGCTGATAGTGAATACAGCAACGGTATTTTTATTTATTTTAAGTGCAAATGACAGGACAGATTATCTGGATCTTAATCTCCTAAAAAGATGGTGAATAAATGAGAAAAAAAAAAAAGCTTCTTAATTGCATCTGGCAATATAAAACTGCTGAGCAGTTAAATCAATTCCCCATGAGAGCTAGAAARCTGCAAAAATTCTTAAAAAAAATCTTGACCCTGTACCTGTAATGGTACCACTCTGTACCCAAGAGTTCAGTGAGTTTGCCACAGTTTTTTTACCGAGAGCCTGGCAGACTTCATGCTCTCACAGGCATAAATGAGCATAACCAATTGCAATGCTCCTTTAATCTCTTTTTAAGTATTCATCCCCCTGCAAAATCTCCACCTCTTTATTGGCTGAAAAGATTCAAGTTGAGATCATTTCATTGAAATGTGTCTTTAAATATTTCCACAAGCTTTATGAAATCTTATTTCTGTGTGTAATGTTTACTCAAATAGCTGAAATGATGTGAAGAAACCTCCAGTTTTGGTATCAGCTTGATTATTTKTTGGGCAGRGAGAAAGAAGTTGTGGAYGTCYAGTYCCTGGGAGTGTTCAAGGCCAGGCAGGATGGGGCTTGGAGCAACCTGGTCTGGCAGAAGGTGTTCCTGCTCATGGCAAAGGGGTTGGAATAAGATGATCTCTAAGGGCCCTTCCAACCCAAACCATTCACCTGTTAAAGATTTCAGTCTAGGATGCCAAAGACTAAATAATGTTCACATTTCTAGTCAGCAAAAAGAGATCTAAAGCAGCAAYGTCTGTCACATCCCACCTGAAACCCTTAAATCCTCAGGCAATCTGGGGTGAMAGTCCAAATACAATTTTGTGGGGTATTTGCTGTGGTTTATACATTCAATGTTCATGAGGGAGGGATCTGGTAGCAAAGCCACTTGATGTGAGTGCTTATGGCTGAATGGGGAGCACACTCACAGACATGGAAGTGATTGCAGGTTTAGGTGGCAGCTGAACTTCTTAAATGYTGCTTAACTGTTTGACCTGGGCATCTAAACAGGTGTACCTCTCAATGTACCTTTTGAGAGTTTGGGCCAAAGTCTTCAGAAAATACCTACACCTCTGGGACATATACAATTAGCAAAGTGGTCTAACTCAAATCAATTAATGTTGAATCATTTCTGCCTAAATTCTTCTCAAAAATACCCAAGGACAACAACAATCCTGAAGTCTGGGCGAGCTGCTGCTGTGCTKAAATGTGATCCTTATGAGTAGTGTTGGAGCAAAAATGGTCTTATTCACAGCTTTTGTTTCAAGCTTACTAAAGCTTTACACACCTGTCCATTCTTATCAGAGTAGTTGTTAATCTAATAAAACATGCAAACACTTTTCATTTCATCCTACACACCACAGAGAAAACACATTACCACTCCCTTGTAATTTGCAGCAGGCTTTATGTATTTGTAGGCTGTTATCATGTCACCTTTGGTCTCCTTTTTATGGACTAACAGCTTTTCAGCCTAGGGCTTTCCTAGTATTTGCAGCTCAGGATTTTCCATACCTGTGTTCATGCACTTGTGGATCTCTTCCTGATTTTTTTCAGCTGGATCTCATCTTCTGCACTATGCAGAGCTGGATCTTCAGAAAGGCTCAGGACAGTGAAAGGACACCTGCCTGCATTTTACAGGTTGTTCTTCCATCTCAGCAAGATATCTGACTTCTTCTGCAACCATGTTAACATTTTGACCCTTTTTCAGAGAGGCATCCTGCTCTCCAGCATGATACTTTTTTGCTTTCATCTTCATTCACCTGCACATTCAATAAATACACTTTTTTTGCATGCTTCAAGTCTTTCATGGAAACAGAAAATAAAGTGGAACCACAAATACTGTCTTTCTGATTTGATATGTACTTTATCCAATTAATTAGCTCTTTATTACTCTCCAAGTATAGATCTTCATGTGCTTTTACACCATTTTACTATTTTTATCACGGATGTGAACAAACAAGTGTTTGGTAAAAATGCAGTTCTGAAAAGAAACAGTATAGTTTGGGTTAATTTATTCTGAAGTAAATCTAAAGWGCACTGCTTTAATCATGTGCGTGTATTTTGCTCTTATTAGTCACCCAGAACTAAAAAGCACTGCATTTTTTTATCTGAGAAGGCAAATGCTTGATGTTTTTCCTGTGAATTTGCAAAGGTCAAGTGTTGCCAGAAGAATTGGTTTTAATGGAGGAGCTCTGAGGAACAGAGACACCAATTCTGATTACTGAGCTACCAGCTCATTCCCTCCTTTATCAGSACCCAGYGCCAGGTGACTCACAGGGGACAAGGCTGCTGCCTTCCTGTGGCCCTTACAAGTCTCATGGCACTCTGCATGACCTCACTGTTAATATCTTACTCAATTTAAAAGTCAAACATTTGCTTTTAACTGAGAAAAATCTACTTTGGACATCTGTCTGTTTTTTCCATCTCACACATCAAAATGTATTTAAATACATTGATTTCAGTGGACTTAAGTTTCCTTTTAACTTGGTGTTAAAAGTGTGGCACTTGGTGTCTCACTTCAGGTAATTAACCTGCTTCGTATTATTTCTATGCTGAGTTAAATCATTTCAATTTTTWTAATGAGAAGTGTTCCCCTGGTTGATTAGTTTGCTTTCAAAATGTCYAGTAAAAGAGTTTACAGAAACAGAAGGTTTGACATTGGTGGCACAAGAAAGAAAATAAAACTGGAGTTTATGGCCATTTCAGAAGGCCAGTGAATGTACCTTTTTGGAAGATATATGAAAATTATAAATGTATTCATTGTGRCTGAGGTCCACAAAGACCAAACAGCAGAAAAGCCTGTCATCTCCTGTCCAAAAGACTGCAGTCTGTATTTAAGCAGGCCGATTTACACGKGGTCACATCAGGATGATTTGCTTTTAAAAAAACCAGACCGTAACAAAAACCCAATCAAATGCAAGAACAGCAATAACATTAATCTGGAAAAATGTTCGAGTTCTATACTACTAGGTAAAGAGTACCATAAAGAGAGAAAAAAAAAAAAGCAAATATGCAAGAATGGCAAAATTAAATGCCATAAAAGTAATAATAAATAGAGCACCAACATCCTCTCTGACTCCAAAATGTAGCTGTAAACAGCTTCCTCTGCAGAGGAACACCACCAGGAATATGTATTTTTGAATCAAAGGATGTTTTTGTATTCTGTCTGTGTGGAGCTGACTCGCAAGTCATCAGTTTTGAGGAGAATTAGAGGAGAATCAGTGAGGGAACTAAGTGATGCTACTGCTGCATTTCACTGTCCTTGGGGCTCCTGTTTTCAAATTGTAAAAACAACCATGTACACAATGCCTGAAAAATATTTAGTTCATAATGAGATGGCACAGTTTTTATTACTTTATGGACACAATTATTTTGTTATTAAGTTGCAAAAAAATCTCTGAAACATGCTAGAATGGTAAGGGAAGCTTTAGAGGAAATTTTAAAAGAAAATAAACCTGGAGATAAAAGAAACTGGGGTAAACTCCAAAATGGAAAAGCAAAAGCCAAACCAGATCACTCTGGCACTGGCTCCCTTTGACAACTATCAAGCCAGAGGAAATGCAGTAGACATGGACTTGATTAAGACACTCAATGYAGTGCAGAGTATGGGCTGAGAACAATTACAAAGGCAGCTAAAGAGAAGTCATTAACAATGAYTTCTGTTGCTCAGCAGGACCAGACTGGCTGCATATGTTTAAGAGAATGACAGATCAGTGCAGAATTTTTTTAGATGAGGTCCACAAGCTGTCACAGTGTGGCTGGGAAGAGAAAATGGCCAGTRCTGGGTGTTCCCACGTGAGATGGAACAAGTTCAAGGTCGAGTGGTCTGATGTTGGGCAGCTTTAGACTGCCTGGTACCAGCGCAAGAAGCCCAAAGAGTAAAGGCTGTGCTCAAGGAGTTGTGGTGCATACTAGACTGAAGGAATCAAATGTCTTAAAAGAATTCACAGTAACTAATTCCTGTATTTGGTCTGGATGAGATGGAATTAATGTTTCCCATAGCAGCCCTCCTAGAGCTGKGCTTTGCAATGGTAGCTGGAAGGTGTTGATAACACACCAGYGCTTTGGCTACTGCTGAGTGGTGCTCRCACATCATCATCTCTCCAACATTCCTCCCTTCACAAGTCRGCTGTGGGAGGGGGCATAACCAGGAYAGCTGACCCAAACTCATCAAAGGGTCTACTCAGGTAAAGCAAAGAGAAAGGAGGAAGAGGGCCATATATTATTTATGCCATTTGTCTTCCAGARCAACCACTAAATGYGCTGAAGCYCTGCATCCCAGGAAGTGGTCAAACACAGTTTGCTGATGGGAAGTAGAGCATTACATCTTTTTGATTTTTCCTTTGCTTGTGTGCGCATGACCTTTGTTTTTACTTCAGAAAATTGCCTTTACCTTGACCCGTGAGGGGTTTTATCATCCCATTCTGCTGAGGAGGGGAGCAATAGAGCAGCTCGGGGGACAACTGGCTCCAGCCAAGGTCAGCCCACCACACATCCTTCAAACTGAAATAATGTTCAACATAAAAATAAAGGTTAAAATTCTATAACACAAAATTCCAAAGCCCAAGCTGGAGTCTCATCAGGCCACAATAGATCACATGTGGCATCTGGCTGTGAATATATGCATGAAATGCCAAGCAGCTGAATTGTGCATGTGAAGTGTGAATGGCAGAAAGACTCAGCGGAATTTCAGTGTGTGAGATACCAGCATTGCAGTGAGGTGTGAGAAAGGAGCTGACTCTCACCACGTATGCGAAACTTGGCAAGTCCAGGAATATCTTAGGTGAGATATTTCCATGTGAAAAGAGAAGACTAATTGCCTGGTAGAAGGTAACAGGGAACTTGACATGGACCACAGTGTACAATTTTCTCTGCCCATATTYAGGAAACATGAGCAAAAATCAGAACAGGTGCAGGGCTGGCAGGTGAGAATGAGGTGAGAATTATCAGCAGTTTGAGAGTCTGCCTTGARAGAAGAGCAAAAAAATCTTGTCTTTCTGCTGAACAAAACAAAACTGGAGACTGGGTGTAATTATGTCTATAAATAAACATACAGGGAAGGGAAAGGAAGAAGTATTTAAACTAAATGRCAACACCAGCATAGAACATATGGATATAAATGGGCCAAAAGGCTGGAAATCAGCAGAGGTTTCTAACTAGAACAGCTCTGGAACTTGCTCAATAGGAACAGCAAGATGCTGCATGATTTCAGTGACTGCAGAAGCCAGAGAACTAGGCTCAAACATCAGGAGCTCCCTTCCTGTCTTCCATATTTATTACCACCACTGTTTCCTGCTACATACTAAGCTGGAGCATACAGACTGTTAAATTTTCTCTAGCTCTTTTTCCTAGAAGAAACACTGCAAATGGGAAAATCGAAGCAAAGCAAATGTCTCCTCCTTTTGTCATCATGAATCCCTACAAGGAGCTGGAGTCTGGATTATGACCTGTATATGCACATACATAAACACATCCATGTATGTCTATAGGAATGGGTAGAATTTTACATGCACATACATAAACACGGCCATGTATATCTATAGGAATGGGTAGAATTTTACATGCACATACATAAACACATCCACATATGTCTATAGGAATGGGTAGAACTTTAAATGCACATATACAAGGCACAAATATGCATGTTTGAAGTGGGCTGTACACATGGGGTATTTTTATTTCTCAGGAGTTCATTAGAGTATTCCAATAGTTTCTTCTCATCCTTCTGCCAGAGTAATAGGTTGTGGAACTACCGTTCTGCATTTTGACCACTGCACAAACTATGTGCTTGTGTAACCTCATAAATATCACAGCATCTCATCTGAGTCAGAGTGTAAGAGAGGSAATGTGTCACTGGAAAATGCTGAATTTCTGTCCCTTGCTCTCTTGGTAGGGATCACACGCACGCAATTGCCAGGAGGAGCAYGGAAGCAGCAGCTGGTGCAGATCCCCCTGCACTGAAGCTGCAGCCTGGTGTGTTCTGCTGTTTTGCCTCCATGAATGTGTGTGTGTGTGTGCTGGTACATACATGCATTCATACACCCCACACTAACACCAGTGCATGTGTCTCAGACTAGCCTGTTAACCTTACACATTTCAACTCACTTTTATAAAGGACACTGTGCCAACATGCCTGGAGCTACAGGGCACATGCTGCAGAAAAAGCCAAGCCTAGCCTGTGATTGTGCATGGGGAAGGGGTTACAGGTGACAGGCAGAGTCTGTTCACCTGTCATAACAGAGAAACGGGTGCTTAAAGCTGTCCTTGTGACACAGCTCCACATGCCTCGCTTGTTTATCTGTCTCAAACGGAGGGCCCTGTGGGGCTTTTTTTGGGGTCAGTGTGTGAGCGTATGTGTGGGTGTGCATGTGTGCCTCGCCAAAATAGTCTCAAGCATCTCAGGCCATGGAACAGACTATGTATGTGCCTGACAACAGGGTAAGTGCCAGTGCAGGAACAACAGYCATATGTATTTTAGGCTAACGTGTGTGTCAGTCAAACTCAGAGTGCGCCTGCCTGCGTTTCTCAGGCCAGCGGGTGGATGTTTGTGTCTCATGATCCCTGTGTGCTGGAGCAGCTTGTGTGCCTGTCCCTTTCCTTCCGATTGTCACGTACCACAGGGTACTCTGAGAGTACCTGTGCACATGCTAGGATTCTCCRAGTGTACAATTCCCTGAATGTCTGACAGCAACAGCCCCAAATGCCTCAGGGCAGCATCCATCTCGCAGTGACAGCAGCCTGTGCTCCTCGGGGCAGTGCCTGCCTGTCTGTCTGTCAGTGACACAGGGTCATGCGCCTCAGGACTCTGTGTGTGTGTGCGTCTCGCAGGGACAACAGCTCCTGTGCCCAAGACCCTGACACCTCAGTAACAGTGACAGTGCTCGTGAGTGTCACAGCGACAGTCGTGCACCTCAGTACGACACGYGTCCGTACATCYRCGTGACACAGYCCCASAGGCCTCAGACCACTATGACAGCCRCAYGCCTTGATCCAGCGTGCTGTGACTCCGCCATGCAGCCCCGACAGTGACACAGCTTTAGATCCCTGCATGAGAGCGCCTCACAGCTCGATGTCTGTCCGTCTGTCCGTACCACAGGCTCATCTCCGACTCATGTGTCTCCCTGAGGGTGACAAGGGCCTGCCTGCATCCCATTACATGCATGCCCTGGGGCTGTGCACTCCTCACAGCTCCACTGCCTCCGTCAGCTGTGCCTGTGTGTAACGGGACCCTGAATGTGAGGGGACCGTGCTTGCGTGGGATGCTCCGTGAGCGCGTGTGTAAGGGGACTGTGTGTGTGAGGAGTACAACGTGCGGTCTTTGTGTGAGGGGACTGTGAGTGTGAGAGGTGCTGTGAGAGAGAGCGTGTGTGTCTGTGTGTCGGTGTGTGAGTCTGTGTGTCGGTCTGTGTGGACCGTGCGTGCGAGCGCGGCCGGGCAGGCGGCCGAGGCCGGGGGGCAGCGGCCCCACACGTCAGCGCGGCGCGGGGCGGGCGGCGGCCGCGGCGCCCTTAAATGCGGGCGGCGGCGGCGCGGGCAGCGCGCAGGGCTCGGCGGCGGCGGGGAGCGAGGCAGCGTGAGGCGGCGGCTGCTGCGGCCACAGCCACCCTCCCACCCAGCATGTCGGGCACCCGGGCGTCCAACGACCGCAGCGGCCACCCCGCCGCCGGCGGGCTGAAGCGGGCGCGCAGCGAGCCGGGCGGTAACAAAGTGACGGTGGTGCTGGGGGCGCAGTGGGGGGACGAAGGCAAGGGCAAGGTGGTCGACCTGCTGGCCACCGAGTCGGATATTGTGTGCCGGTGCCAGGTGGGTGCCGAGCCGGCTCTTTCAGCCACTCCCTCGGCGCTTCCCCACCCTGCGTTCCCTTCGGCTCCCGCTTTCCCCCMGCTCCTCTCGGCCCGGCGCCTTCCTCCCCGTGCGGGTCCCCTCTGTCCCCCACTGCTCCGCCTTTCCTCCCTCCAGCGCTCTTTCCTTCCAGCTGCCGCTCCTCGCTCCTGCTGCTTTTCTCCCTCCCCGCTCCCTGTCCCCAGTCCCCGTCCCTCTCCCGCAAGCAGCGGCGGGACGCGAACGTGCCCGGGCGGGAGCCGTGCGCCGCACACAYCCCGCGGGCCGGCCCGGCCCGCCTGCGCCTCCAAATGCCACTCGGAAAGAAACAAGCCCTGAGCTATAAATATAAATAGCTGACCCCTCACGATAAGCGACACTGAATCCCGAGGTGCCGGCGGGCGGGGGCCCGGGGAGGAGCCGCTCCGGCCCTGGGCTGCCCCGGGAAGCCGAGCCCCGCGGGCCGGGGTGCGGTCGGGGCTTGCGGGGATGTTCCGCTGCCTGTGTGGGGCTGGCTGGGTGGCTCCGGGCGTGCTGCTGCTCCGGGGAAAAGCGCTCTGAGCCGGCCTGAAGGCCAGCCGTAATTAACCTCAGGAGTCTGCCAAAGTTTTACTGCAGGGGATGTTTTGGATGGGCGGACTGTGTTCCCTGCAAAGCGCCTGGAAGTTTATTCTAAAAAATAAATATMAAATTGAGCATGAGTAAAATAGGGGAGAAAAACAATTCATGTAAAAAAAAGGATTTAGAGTTGAATGAAAACAGGAAACATCTTGCATGACTTTGTTTATAGGTATTTTTGAGTTGAATAGATTGTAAGGATTCCAAAAACAATGTGTGTGCATAATATAAACGAAATTAAACATGTAGGTGATTCCATATAGAATCGTAGAATGGGTTGGAAGGGACCTTAAAGATCATCCAGTTCCAATCTCCCTGCCATGGGCTRGGACATCCTCCACTAGACCAGGTGGTTTAAAAGCCCTATCCAGCCTGGCCTTGAACACCTCCAGGGATGGGGCRTCAATAATGGTAATACTTTCTAAAGAACTGTTTTCAAAYATTAGTTAGGAACATATTAGACCAATACAGCTAATATTCTGTCGGTTGTCCCTTTAAACTATGTAAGCACATTAAAAAGTAGTCAGTTTAGTCCAGCTTAGCTGGTATGTACCATGAAATTTATTCTGCTTTAAAATGCATGATAGCCACTGAAAAGCTACAGACATCCTTGAATCCAAGGTAATAAATCCAAGGACRTTTTTCTAATTAAGGATATTATGTAAATAAATGTTATCRTGCAGGTTAAATATTTAGAAGGCSGAGGAAGTATTTTCATTTGGGACATTAAACTCCCAAGATCTTGAATCACCTTGGGGAGAAGTTTCCCTGCAAAAGGTAGCTAATGAATATGCATTACCAGGACCATACCTCTTTTTTTTTTATGTTTATTTCTCCCTTGCCTCCCCCAGTAATGTGTTACTAAGAATTTAAACTCGGGTCTAGGGATCGCTTTGGTGAGAAAAAAAAAGTTTTAGCTGAGGAGGAGCATTTCATAAATGCTCAAACAGCGACTTTCCATGGGATTACTGTTGCTACTGCAAGGACTCATGTTGGTTCTTTTTCAGGCTCAATTTCAGGTGCCCTRAAGCTGCTTTCAGGACAGATCTGCTGTCCATCCAGCAGCTACTTTGGCAGTGTGGCCCCCAGGTGCAGCCTCAGGATGCCCTGTGAAGGCTACAGGAGTGTATGTGAACGTGCCACAAGGGTCAGTGTGTGATGGCTTAGATGGTTTAATGTGCTGCTGGGCACGTTGGRTTGTCTTCCTGCAGCCTGAGGAGACCAGGATGGATGGAAGGCAGGTGGAGCTAGAAAAGCACTGGGCTCTTTTCAAAAGAATCTTCCCCAATACAGTGTGTGTGAGACTACAACAGCATTCCTGATGCACTGGTTAGAAGGAGATGTCTTTAGGATTAGGGCCAACTGTAAAGCATTTGAAAAAGAAAATATGAGTCATGATTTATTTTTGAGTGGCAAATATTATGTAACTTTAAAGAGGGCTGTATTTTTTTTAATACTTCAATGGGCGTTTTGTGCATTTGGTAATTTTAATTGTGCCATTTTAATGATTTAATATTTCCTATTTTCAAAGCCAATCATGCAGGTAGATAATGGTGTATGATTTTTGCCTCTGTTAGAAGTCTGTTAAGGTTTAGTAAAGATATGCACATATTTCAGGATGTGAACAGTACTGATGAGTTCTCTCTGTGTGATAATGGCAGGTCATTAACTTACAGATGTAATCAGTTTGAGGAGCACTTCATTAATGCTGTGTAGTGCCATGAAAAAGCTGAGTGTTTGGACCAGAACCTTGTTGCTTCACATTGCTCCTGAAAACTAAGAAAAACTTTCAATGCCTTAGCACTTGTGTATTAGAAGCAATTTCTTAAACAAGAAATACTGAATGACTGACTTAATAGAGATTTTAGAGAAAATGTCAGAAAAATTTGCACCAGACTCTTTTGTTAGAATATGGTGATTGACAACATTATTTATTACCTGATGTCTTGTCCACTCAATTTTCTGAGATGTTGATGGAAATGATGTTGAACAACCTGTTTTAGTCCTCAGTGAAAAGGAAGTAGAGAAAGCTTGAAAATTAATATCTGAAAAATGGATTTTCAGGTCTTCTGAAATCATGTCCCAGCTAGAGTAATTCTTCATCCCAATAGGATACTCTTCCAGCTAACTTTTAAGAAGGTGAGGCTGCCCTCCTCTCTGTGTGGGGATTTAAATTCAGGACCAGATTTGAGTTTGAAAGGGGTTTTAAAAAACAATAATTCCTTAGTGTTTCCATGAAAGGAAATAACTTTCACTAAATGTTTCTCAAGTATTTTAGTGTGTTGGGTGCATAAAAATCTGTGACATCTGCAGAGGAAGTGAAATTCTATTTTCTGGGATCCTAGAACAAAAGGCAAGCAGGTAAATGGCAATACAAGTCCATCACAGGCACAAGGGAAGCTTTAAAGTATATTAAAAGAAAATTCTGCATTAAAACCCCAGCCTCTGTAATTTTCCTGAGCATTCAGAATTTCACATGAATTGATGACTTAATTTGTTTACCAGGGCTTAGATTTTACAGTCTGAGTTCAAAATAATGAGTTTACCATTCAGTGACACTGAAATATGTGGCATAATTTAAATATGAAATACTAGTTTGCCAGAAGTAATTTATTTCATTTCACCTTTATACTTGTAGCATTCTTTGTGAAAGAGGGTGTTTCAGAAAGGATAAAAGATCTCTGAATGCTCTTATGGATGATGATGTACAAAACTTTTCACATGCTGCTTTTATTAAAATACCAGATACACAGGCACACAAAGCCATACAAAGAGTCAGAAAAGGTATTTCTAAACAARCTAATAACAGCAGGCTGTTAAGGAACTGAGTAGATTTAACGGAGAACATCAAGAACATTTTTTCCTGTAAACTGCTCTTTCAGCAAGCAAAGAGTTTCAGAAGAAAAACATAAGAAGCTAATATTTCTTTCTTATTGTGGCCTCCTGGSGCGTGGAGCTGTCACATGATGCCGTGCAATACTTTTAGTCCCTGATATATTTTTAGGAAAGAGTAAAAACAAAGATTTCAGAGGTAARTATTTCATTTTGATGTTTCATTTAAAAAGAGGTTTTGCGTGTTTGTTTAAAGCTTTTAACTAAGAGAATATTCTGACATAAAGATGRGAGTTCACTTTTTATGTAGCCTCTTAGCATATTGTCAGAGTATCAGATGAAGTAATTTGGATACATCTAACATACATGGGAAGAGAGCTTTGGTGTTGATCAAAACCTGATTTCAGATTGTGCCTTTATCTGTGGTAGCTCTCATTCCAGATGTACCTTTCTCACATCACCTCATTGCTTGTTTTGTGTCTGCCTTCAAAGCTAGAGCTGGTGGCTGGTGTTAGCTACCAGGGTTTTAATTAGCTGRTCTCTCAGATCAGTTTTGGAGTATGATCAAAGAGTCACCTGTCAGAAGTGCCAAAGGCCAAGGTGGTGTGCTTCCAGAGGGCCTGCTTGGACTAGAGCTGTTCCTAAAAAGTCACACATCATAAGTTCTCAGTTAACTGAGGCCAGCTGCTTGTCATGCAGTTCTAGCTGTTTCCTTAAGGTGAGACTACGTAAGGTACACTGTAATGATAACTTTTCACTAAAAATGCTCCATAAACTTGATAAATTGAAAGGAAAGGAAAGGTTTTTCAAAAGCCTAAGGTGAAAGACAGGAATGCTATTGCTCCTAAGTGTGTGGAGGCCCTATGATAAGCACCTCTACCTGTCAGAGGTCACATCATGGTTACTGAATAGATGTGTAAACCAGCTGCCACACCAGTCCATGCCTTTCTTCCCTTCCCACCATCACCAGTRGCAGTGAATCAGCAGCAGCAACTAGGCCAAGGCAGTTTTTAAGAAATCTTTCAAGCTGTCATTCGGTGCTGCTGTTCCAGTGTGCCATGACAATGCTGAATGTGTCAGTCCTGTGACAATTCTGCTTTCTGGRAATCTGGAAACAATCTGTCTGATGTTACCTGCATTCACTTAAGAAGTGACTTGTAAGGAGCAACACCAAATATAAGAATGTGATTGCATTAAGAGCTGTTATTGGATTTCTTAAGCTTCTCATATTAAAGTTTGTTTTGCACAAAATATGCAGTCACTTTTTAAAATATTTCTTCTGTCAAGTCTATGATTTCAGGTTAAGAATTGCTTTATTTTCAAAGATCATCTGATCTTTTGAGACATATGGACAAAAATTCCAGTTGATGTTAATAGTGAAGAAAACCTGAGGTGGTTGAAAAGAGTGCCAGAAAAAATGGCTGTTAAGGTCTTTTGTGGTTGARTAGTTCAGAGTTACTTGGACTGAGAGGTTTAACCAGGTCATAAACCAAGGATGTAGAGTGGCTTATTTTCTCTATGTAGTGGATGTTAACAAAAAAGTTTGAGAAGATTTTACTAGTTAAAAATCCTGGYAATGTCTTGGGTTTGAGGAAGCATTGCAACATTAAGGAACAATTTCAGCAAGAGTGAAGGGATGTGCCCAGTGCTTCCATACAAGTAATTGTTGTATATTATTGTAGATTTCCCTATTTCCTTGTGTTAGTGTTTTAATGAATACAATGTAAATTTCGTCTGTTTTAGTGACAGTGCTTTGAGGAATGCAAAGGAAAATACTGTGGGCAAGCAATTGAATAATAAAAGCCAAGCGTGGCAGAAATGGCAGCCCAGTAGTTTCTCTGGGGGCTTTAGGTGCGAGATGGGGAGGTTTCCTTTGTTCCCCTGTTGCTGCTGACAGGGCAGGGGAAGCAGCCACACGTTGTTGTGACTTGTCCCTATTGATCATGGGCTACTGGAACTGTTTGCAACAGGGATTAAATTAGGGCAGTTTTATGTGATGATTATGTGGAGTTACAGGACCTTGTTTGCTGCTGTTTTTCTCTGTGCGTGTCATGTGTTGCTCTCCTTTCAATGAGATTTAACTGTGATGTTTAGTGTAATTTTTCCCTACAGGATAAAGTAGCATGGAAAGGCTTTAATCTCCTAATGATTTAGTGCTTGATGATCTTCAGTGAAGAGGYTGATGACCTTGAAGTCATGAGTGTACAGTGACTGCAAGACTGTTGTTTTTGATTTCTCAAGTGTTTGGGAAGGTTAATAATCCCACTTGCATGTACGCTCATACAGGTTTCTAAGTMATTTTTTGCAAGATTCCCTGCAAAAACACGAGTAGGTTTTGTTTCACTATTCAACACAGGAGAGGATTTAAGTGTGAGTTGTTTCTTTAGCTACAATGAAATAATCCACCCTTCCAAACTTGAAAATTTTTGTGKAGCAATTTGTCGCTTCTGAGGTACTTTATCCAATTTTATTTTTCATTATGCTTATACATACTTACATGCCACACTATATCATTTTRAGCTTTAGAACAACATGGTGACACTGCTATTTTAAACTAGCCTTTCCTTTGGGCATCAGCAAGATCATCTCAGGACCACCAGGATTATAAATACTGTATGAGAAGGTCAGGTTTAAAGTTTCCAAATCTCCATAAGAAAGCAAGCTTAATTTTCAATCCCCTTTATAAAGCCTGATGAATTTATTATCCTCTACAAGCATCAAAAGAAAACAGCTGAAAATTAAACTGAAATTACATCTGTTCTATTTCATTCCTGTTCTTAACTTGTTTACAGATATAAGAAAAGTTATGTTCATATCCTTGGATCATATTACTTCCCACAGGGACRTGACTATGCTTCTTCAGCAGAGAGAATTAAAGACAAGCAGACTTATCTAGGTTTTTTCATGTTTGGGTTTCTTTATTTTAGTATTCTGCTAGCAGAAGAATATTTTTTCCACTGTAGCATTTTCTACCAATACACATTGAATTTATATTCTTTGCATCTGTTGCTGAAGTAAATAYGTATTTTGTTATATAGTGATCTGTTGTGGTATGTTGTTTTGATGTGACTTGACAAAACAATTAATTCAGTTTGAGAGAAAATAACCAGTGTGTGAGTGTCTAGTTTGCCTACACTGTTTGATGTTTGAAACCTGAGTTGAATTAGACTTGGCTTTTCCAGTTGCRTTTTTCAGATGCTTAGGAAGACCAAGGTAACTGTGTAAGTTAGGGTCATTTTTTGTAGTAAAGAAATAATACTACATTAKTGGTACAGTATATGATATAAGCTTAAGGGTTTTTATTTGTGCTACAAATAAKATTATGTTCCTTTAAAGGTCAAAAATCTTGCTCAGTTCTTCTCAAGAATGTTTGTGTTTATAATCATACCAATTATCTCATGAGGTTTTAGAAGGTCTCCTCCCATGGGAATTTGGGAGTTTTTGAAAAGAACACTATTTTAGTTGGGACAGTGGGATCCTATGGATCTTCCTCCTTCCTTCAGACAACAAAGAGGCACACTTGAACGAGGCAGGAGTCAGAGCAGTTCTGTGCAGAGTTGTCTGTACTTGAAGTCATTACTGCAACATAGTCTTGGGAAAGAGGAGCCAAACAAACTAGATTTGGCTGAGGGTGGTTGGGGTCTGGAGATAAACTTGCAGCTCAGATCAGTTGTTTGTCACCACTACAACTTTAAAAATCACCATTCCCTCAGTTCTTGTGGTCTTAAGGATACTTCTGAATATTCYCAACCCACCTCTCCCCAATGGGTTGAGTTAAAAAATAAAAAACAAAGTTATGGTTTACCTCTTGAAATCTGAGTTGGATGTTACTTGGCAATAGTTAAACTGGAAAAAATAGCAAAAAAACCTTCCAGTTTTTACAATYTAGTAAGGGATACTAACAAGCAGCTCTGGCAACAACCTTCCAGCTGGAATGTGCAGCACTTGCAGTCATGGACAGAAGTGTTCACACACAGGTGATTCAGTGACACCTGTTGAAGGGTCTACATGTACAAAGCCGTTAATGTATTGCGCTTGTCTGACTGGATGTTTTTAATACCAATGATGCTCAAACCTCATTTGYAATGGTGTAAATAACAAGAAATCTCATGGAAGTCAATGCATCTATATTATAATAAGTTCATGTCAGAGCCAGTCGTGCTGGTAGCAGTTATTAGCTACATTTATTCAAATTAGTTCCAGGCAGTTGCTGATGTAAGTTAGAAATAGCCATTGTTAATTAAATTSTAAAGAGAATAAACAGTTTATGTAAGAATGTTCCTTCTTGTTTATTCACATTAAAAATGCTATAATAAACTGAACAAAATTACTCAATTCTGGTAACAAAACAGAAGTATTTTGTAGCGTGCTTGATAGTATGATGAGAGAGGTATCTGGCCTGCAGATACAGTTGAATTTCAGAAAATGTTTTGCTCCATTGATGGTTGGAATTTGTATTACTGGGACACTTATGATGAAGAGAGCAGRAGTCACAGCATTTGTTTTCAGATGAAAGCTTCCCAAACTGCTGGTTTGTGGTGTGGCTGGTATTTCAATTCATAGATTATAAATTCATATAATAATGCCAGAGGGGATCATCTTGTAATCTTGTCCCCGTACCAAGGACACAGTATTCTAGCAGCAGTTGCACAACTGCCAAAAGGAGAGGTAATACAATCTTTCTACTCCTACTTGATACTCCCATTTATACACACGAGGTTTGCCTCAGGCACGTCAGCCAGTACTGAAACTGTGTTCAGATAGCCCCATGTGCTTCCTAGCACAGATATCTCCTTGAACCACGTTTTTCTTTCTAAGTTGTGTAATTTAATTTAAATTCTAATTTAAAACCTATTTGTGACGTTTCATGCATTCACTGCATCTAGCAGTGGCTAAGGAGCTCTGTGTGCTGCTGGTGTGTCACACCGTGGTGGTGTTGGCTGCAGATTGTCAGTAACCAGTTTCTGTTATTTCCCTGTTGTTAACTGGAAGAGGGTGAGACCTCATCACTGTGGGACCCATCAAAAATAAACCTGTTTCTTGTTCACACTCTAGTTATAGCTTGAAACAAACATCTGGTTTTAAGGTTTTTATGTGATCTGATGATTTTTCATRTGACTCTACCTAATGACATTGTGTTCAGGCATTGTGAGGAGCACTGAGCAAATGAGGGATGTGCCAACCAGGAGAGCATCTGGTATCATTCCTCCACACTACCTGCCTGGCAAGAGCAGACAGAAGCACCTGTGCCCATCAGGACACGTTTCCTTCCTGTTCAACTGTGTATCATTAGGCTAACTGGGAGAATCGAGTTCCTGCTGCCGGTACTGAACAGCCTCACTGCTGCTCTCAAGAGAAATTCTCTGTCTAGGGATGTTTTGGCTGCASAAAATAAAGAGATTATTTTAAAAACAATACAGGCCAAAGCAGCAGCCTTTAAGCAGTTTGAGAGGTGGGTTATTTTCCTCATTGTATTTTAAGTTCTACTATGAAGACAATGACTGTCCTCTGGCAACCTGTTCATAATAATTATCAGTTCCCTGGTGCTGTTTATGCCAGCTACAATTGTTACCACTGGTAAAATACAGCTTCTCGGTTTAGTGTATTGATACAGTTCTGGTGTTCAAGCACTCTGGAACTGTWATCAATGTACATCAATCCAATACCACAAGTGGATCAGTATGTAAAAGCTTGGAAATTGATTTTTTTTTTTAACAAAGTGCTGTACTGAAAAAAGACTGTACAATGTTGCATGGGATAGTTTAGTTCCTCTAGCTCCTTCTAGTACTGAGGCAATATGTATTTTTACACTTGGATTATAAAATTTCAGAAAATATAGATAAAAATTGATTTTTTTCTGTAAGATTTTAATCTGAGTACAATGTAATAATTTTCTAAAAATTATTTAAATATATACCCCAGACCCCACTGCACCTGTGGAAGAGACACACTCTGGAGCAGGGAAAGAGTGTGAGGAGCGTATATGGGTGCCCCTGAACAGCCACCCTCATGGTGCCTTCCTGGGAACAGAGTTTCCTACAGCAGAATGGTTTAATGGSGATGCCCAGACTACACAGCAACTTATTGCTAGCCATACCATCATTTCACAATATAGACCATGCCAAAATGGCACTGATGAATAATCTATCAGAAGTTGTTGCCTTAGCATTCCCTTGGYTGGAGACATTTTTTAAGAACTGCAGAAAATACTATCTCTAGGGACCTAGGAAGCTGTGAATGGTTGAAGAGAAATAAATTTCAGGTGGGCTCAGTGCTGCATGGCAGAGTCTGGATATTAAATGGAAGTTTATGATGTCCTTGTGTTTGAAACAAGGGCCAAGCAGAGGCTCCAAAAGTTTTTTGGTCCAAGAGGAAGGAAGCATCATGAGGGTCCAGAGAACACTGTCACTTGGTGTGTTAGTGTTCACACCACTTCATTGAAATACCATTTGGGGGAAAGAGGGGAGCTCACACTGCTGCAGTGTGCCAGGCTGTCCTCTGCACCTTCAAATGTGTAGTCTTCAAATAAACCCCAGATAAGATGTTAGGTTCMCTTATATTTTGTTAGGAGAAGAAATGGCTTATACAAGCTATATATTGACTCTAAAAACTGGAGTAAAATTAGAAAAGGAGTGGATGTCTTTAATATCTAAGCTGTTAGGCTGCCAACATGCTATCTGTGTTAGAATATGTCTGTAACTGAACATGAGAAATTACTGAGACAACCAGATAATAARGAGAAAATATCTCACCAGATCAGTGTAAAGTTTTGCAAGTCTGTGGTCATGTCTCTTGGGTAATTCAATGCTCTGCTACCACTTGAATTATAAAAGTATAATTAGTTGAGCTGTAGAAAGATACCTGRAAAACACTTGTTTAGCAAACACAGACCAACAGGAGCAGTGCAAAATGCAGTTCCAGAGATGTCAATACTGGTTTTTAATTGGAGAAATGCTGGTTTAGGTGGWCTGTCACTGAATTTTTGATATGTGTTATCTATCCAGAGGGACTGAAACTGTAGTGATTTTGTCTATTAGAGGATGTACAATATCTGATGGTGTTTCTGTGCTTCAGCATTTTTTTATGTATGCCARCTTTCACAAGCTGCTTGATTAACATCCTTTTTTAAGCATTTGCTAAAGAAAGAGCATTTGTCTGGGTGTCAGTTGTTCAGGAAATTTTCCAAAACATAAACTGTCTTTCATAARCATTCTCATACTAGTATATCCCACCTTCTGAAATTTTAGGATACAAGAAAATACCTTTGACTATAATTTAGGAATGCTGTCATCTCAGATTGTGAGTCCTCAAGCCTGGCTTCATTTGGTCATGTTCATGTTGATTAGGAAAAGCAGAGTAWAACTGTAGCATTGTGACAACAAATACTTTTGAAGCAGCCTAGTTCCCCATTTTCTRAGGAAAGGAGGAAATTGTTACTTGTAGTAGAGGTTAAATTGGTGTTAAATGATGAAGTTAATTTTTTTTTAAGTTTCCATCTTGCCATTGTCTATAGGTGAGCTGGAAAGCTGGGGGTCCCAGAAGAAGTTACTAGCCTTTTTCTCAGCCTGATAAAATAAATCAGTGTTTCAACCAATGCAATCCACCAGTCAGACCTCTTAAATATCATGTAAGGTACTCTCCTGTCTGATTAATTAACCTTCAGATCATTGACTGCTTTTAACTAGATCCAGATTCCTACAACTGGTTTATTATATCTGGGAGACAAGAAAAATAGCCAGGATTCTCTGGACAAGTTATAACTCTGCATTAGCAAGACATTTCAGAATCCTTCCCATCCCAAGGATGAGCTCTCCATCAGTTTTTAAGTCAAATGAAATCTGTGTGTTCTATGTTTTCTGTTCTAACTCCTCAGCTCTCCCTTAGCAGCTTATCTGTTTAAAATTAATTGTTGAACTCAAATGTTCCAGAGCATAAAAATTCTTTTTATCATGTTTGCAGACATATTTCCTAAGGTTCTCCATCACACTGCTTAAAAAACTTTCTCTTTCATAAACCACAGTTCTTATTTTCTTAATGTTGTGTTTCAGCATTTATCCACATTTTGAAAGGATTTTCAGTTGCCATTTTCCTGTGTTTTACATACAAAAAGGCAAATGAGTAAATGAAGAATTAATAAAAACTCATAATTAAAGTGTGTTCTAGTATTCATTTTCATAAATGACTCTTCTTAGCATTTTCATGTAACTCTACTCATTCAGCCAACACTTTATTTTCTGCAATTTACCAGTGGCAGTCTCAGTTCCCCTTCCAGTAGATGCCCTCTTTCTAGACAATTTAAATCATTCAGTTCTTGTATCAAACCCACAAAGATTTTCATTTTTTCATTTGGGAAAACTGAAGGCCTGTTGCACCACAGCACATGAGTAGTCAGGTCTCAACCTTATCAGTAGGAGACAAACTTACACTAAGATACAGCAGGAAAAAACACGAAGCCTGCTGAGAAAACTGGACCTTTAATTCTTAATATTTCAGGTCAAATCAATTCATGATCTTGATTTGCTCACCTCTTTCTAAGTTTCTGTGTTGCCACATCATTCTCTTTTTTAAAAGAGTTTGTAGAAAAGCAGTTTAGTAAGGAAAATACCAGCTCCTGTTCTTGGTTCTGGTAGGTAGTCATGTAAGTCATGAATTGTAGCAGACTCCATAAAGTGATGGTGGTGGTAACTGGGAACATCATTTCTTGCCCATTTTTGGGGTAGYCCGGTGTAGGGCCAGGAGCTGGTCTCCTGTGGGTCCCTTCAAACTCAGGATATTCTGTGACTGACAAGGTCATTCCATCTACACATGGTTCCAGCCTGACAAAGAGCCTCTATCTTGAACACCAGGAGAAGCAGTCGCTGTTTGTGGTTGGGCAGGTGGGAAGAGCTTCCCCTCAAAGGGAAATACTGGGCTTTAACTCAAGGAAATGTCCATGTACAGAAAATGCCTAAAAAGGATGGGTTTGTGTAGGCATGTCAGAGACAGGATTTCAAAAGTGGTAGTTAATTTCCAGTTTATTTTCCCAGAAAGCTTCAGTTCTTGTCTAGCTCATGCCACCACTCCTGTATTAACTTCTGCTCTGCCCCAGCCCTGCCTTGATTTCATGGTATCCTTCTGCTTCACAATTCTGCAGTCCTGCTGAACTCCCTCACTGTCCTGTTTGAGCCCTTTTTACAATGCTAAAACATGTTAAAAAACTGTAAGGTGGAGGAAGCAATGACCAAAGAAATGTATAAATAAAAAGAGATGCTCTTTCCAAATCGTCTGGAGGTTAGACCATTATTCTTCACATGTTTCTGTCTCTTGCAGGGTGGGAATAATGCAGGCCATACTGTCGTTGTTGATGGGAAAGAATATGATTTTCACCTATTTCCTAGTGGCATCATTAATCCAAAGGCAATTTCTTTTATTGGTAAGACATTTTGGAAATTACTATAAAAAATGACATTGTGTAGTGGATAGCTGGAACTGTACTGTGCAGTAACAAGGAAAGAAAAACATGACTCTCWGTCAGATTTGCTTTAGCTTCAGCTGTTTAACTTTTATTTCACTGCTGCTTTAACATGAGGAGTTACTCTACTTTCAGTGTCAGTTTAGTTTCCCCTGTTGGAAAGCTGAAAGCAAGAACATCTTATCATGTTCCTTCTTATACTTTATGGTAAAATTTGGACCCCACCGTCTACTTGCACTCTCTTTTTATACTTTCAGAAATATATGTGCTATTCTTTGAGCACACAAATGCCAGGACTTTGCTAAATACATAATAAAAATTATCTCTCACAGCTCTTCACTGACTTCCAGAAATAGGCTCCAAAATGCAGAGCTCTACTTAGGAGGTCATTATCCAGTCCCCTTTTTGTTCACATCACCAGCTGTTTAGGGTGATGTATTTTGCTAAAAAGATACTTGGTGCAGATGGCATCATAAAAAGATTTGCAGCATTCACTGGACATTAAACTCATATTTAACTGGTAGGCAAATTTAGGCCTCTTGTCCAAAGTTTTGATTATTTCTGAGAGAAATCATGTACAGACTGTTCAAGAAATGAGTGTAAGTTCTAGTGAGTCATAGAGTTTCAGTTTTGTTCCATTTAACAATTTCCAAATGGATAGCTAGAATCCATTAAACATTTTTTTCTCTCAGCTAAATATGGTGTGTTGTCTTGCTTTCCTGTTTACTCCCTTGTCAATTAGTAACGACTATAACTTGAGTTATGCTAAATTTAGGCTGAGACAGGCTCTTACATATATTTCTGACATTCCCAAGAAGGAGGCAGCAGCTGTTTCCAGCCCACTGCATCACTAATCCTCCATGTCTCGCCAGCGCTGCTCTTTATTGCTCGTGGGTTCTATTTTGTAGCTCAAAAGCAGGGGGAAAGCATTGCTAATGCATCAGTTAGCACTAGTTTGAGCTGAGTTTAAAACAGAAACCTGAATATTGAAGAAGATTTAAATATTTTCACACAGGCTTGTCAGTGTGGTAAGGCCAGGGAGTTCTCTGAGCTTTTTCCTGTGAACAATTGAGGCTGGAGTTGCAGGGCAAAGTCCACCATGAACAAAGACAAGAATCCGCTTACCTCAGCTGGCTGTGCAGCAGCCTGGCCTTCACGCCTGGAACAAACCAGCTCTGCTTTTCCTGAGCTTAGCAGCCCAGCAGCTGCTTACCCCAAATCAGGATTTATCCAAAAAGCCCTCAAGATCACTTTGAGTGAACTCTAGCTTTATTTCTTAAATAAAATTCTAGACAGCAAGTAGAGGCCTTACAGGCCTTACATTCTAAAAATAAATGTTTTATTCCTTGCTTTAAAATAAATCATTTATGTTCCCAAAGGTAATGGAGTGGTTATACATTTACCAGGCCTGTTTGAAGAAGCTGAAAAGAATGAAAAGAAAGGTTTGTATCAAGTAATTTTTAACCTACCTTTATATTGGCAGTCAGATTGAAGGTTTTTGTGAGCTGTTTTCTGATTATAAGTATTCAGTGCAGTAATAAAATTCTGGATTTTAAGTGAGAAAACAGTRTTTAAAATGTTGAAATGTGTGGCAGTCTTTAGATGTATTTCCAAAAGCAGTCTTTTCATGGGTTTCATGGAGTTCTATGCATTTGATGCCACATGGGAAAGAAAATCACTGTTACAGTGTGTGCTAAGCTTCCCTTGACCTCAAATAGGGAGGATTTAACCCAAAATTTCTGTGCCCAAATATAAACTCAGTTGGTTCTGCTTTGAGCAAGGCTTTAGACCCTATGACCTTCCAAGATCCTCCACTTTTTAGATTGTTTTTTGTTTCTGTATAGAAATTCTCTATTTTCTGAGGCACAAATGGAGTTTAAATGATGTGTTATGTAGCAAGTTAAACAAGAATACTTATTTAAAGAATTTTGAATAAGCCACAGCATTCTGGCATTTAAGAAGTATCTTTGTCCATACCAAAATGAGAAAGCTGATAAGTCAAAAATGAGAAAAGTTTCTCAACAGAAACACTGCTGCTATTTGATATTGTCTTGTGGTTTATCCATTTTGTCTACAGTTATCTTAAGAAGAAGCCATACTAACTAGCAAAAAGACAGAAAAAGTAAAATTCAATGTCAAAGCTCAACCAATCAGCGCAGCTGAAATCCTACCTTTCTTCATCTTTTGACAGGCTTGAAAGATTGGGAGAAAAGACTGATTATATCAGATAGAGCACATATAGGTAAGTGAAGAGTGAAGGAAAAAAAAACCCTTACAAGTGATTGCTTAGCTCATGAGGCTAAATTAAATTATTATTCCACAGAGCAGCTGTGTATTTGATCTAACACAGCTTCTTATTATGCTGTGTAATCTGGAGCATGATAATGGAATCTGTGTCCAYTGAAGAGTGATGTTTTACATGTTTTCACAATGTTTAAGGAATTCTCCCTCTGTTTTCACTTGAGGAGGCCTGTGCACTGTCAATGACAGCAGAGGCACTTTGTCTTGAAATTATGGATGTCTGTGATTTCAAGAATATTTTTCTTCTTTGCTCTCTCACTATATCCATTTGATTTTCCACTGCAGTGTTTGACTTTCACCAGGCAGTGGATGGGCTCCAGGAAGTACAACGTCAAGCGCAAGAAGGCAAAAAGTAAATATTTCCAACACCCTCATTTCATTAATAGTTACACAAATTTGGAAAATCGTTGTAATTTTGGAAAACAGAAATGCTGTGTGTCTCTGAAGAGCCTTGTTGATGTTAATAATTCTGTGCTTCTGTTCTGTTCTTRCTTATGTTAGTGAACAAACTGTCAGCCAGACTCAAGGCCTCATGCTTTACTGAATACCACAAATATTAGCAATACTTATGCAAAGCCTGAAAGGTGCTAATATAATATATTTATTATTATTAAACTTTAATATCTTTTTTATATCTCAGACACCCTATCTGGTATATGATACAGTGAAGAGCTTTGACAAAATTACTTGGCATAAAGTGTATTTTTGCATGTATTTATACATTTTGAGGGGGTGTTTCTTTTTACTTAGTATTGGCACAACAAAAAAGGGGATTGGACCAACATATTCTTCCAAAGCTGCACGAACAGGCCTTCGGATTTGTGACCTCCTCTCTGACTTTGATGAATTTTCTTCAAGGTACAGCTATTTTCATTTGTAAATATTGTGTTAAAGAGYGATACATTTTGCCTGACAGATTTGCTTTTAAGGAGATGTTTTTAAATATGCGTCTGAATTTTGTATATACATTGTCTAGAAGGAGAAGAAAACTGGAATGTGTGTGTGTATTTCCTGTACTTCACAGAGTTTATCATAATTTAAAATGGAATTTTGAAAATTGGGAAATGCACTGGTTGAGTTCTCAGAGTGCTGAGTATTTTCTCCATATAGCTTTCAGTATATAGTGCATAATATAAACTGAGTTCTTGCCAAAGGTTCTGTGATTCTGTGAATATGTTCCTCATGCATACAATTTCAATTCTTTACAGATTTAAAAACCTGGCACAACAGTACAAGTCAATGTTTCCCACATTGGAAATTGATACAGAAGGACAATTGAAAAAGCTAAAGGTGAGGATTTATCACTTGAAATATTTATTTTTATTTTAAAAGGTAAAAATGAAGTGTACCAGACATACCACTTATTGARCTAATGTAGATGAAAAATGCATATGTTCATTATTATAAAAGCTTTAATAAACAGTAGCTATGCTTTGTAGTAGAATGTAGGCATTAATGCAAGCTCTGTGGAGGATTTAATTCTCCTATAATATTTTACTTTTTTGAATGTTGTTTAAAATGACTGTTGTGTCAAAGTTAAGAGAATGCAGAGTGATGATTTCAATTAGTGTCCAGTGTGTCAKTGGGACTTCCTTGCTTACTGAAGAATTGTTTGTGGAAGCATGTTTCAAGATCCTGGTATTACAAGAAAATTGTCTTTTTACAAATAAATGCAGAAGAGCAACTGGTAAAACAGCTTTCATGAGTATATAAGAAAAGTGGATGTTAAAAATATCGCTTACATTTCACATGTTTTTTCTTATAAATTTTTGGAGCTGAAACCCTGAGGCTATTTTTTAATGTTCAGAAGGACTGATATGTTTTGCTTTTGATGCTTGGACTAGTTCTAAGTCCCATTCTCAGTGTGGCTAGACTATAGCACATTATCTAAAGACTATAGCAACAAAATTCAGTAGGTATACCACATCTCTGTGAACAGCAATGATACAGAAATTATGGCATTCTAATGCCATAATAAGTCAAGTTTTCTTATATGAGTGGTTCAATAGACTGAAAGGAGTATAAACTAATGGTTGTATTTTTCAGGAAAACACAGTTATTGAGGCTGGAAGCTTAGACTTATCTGTATATTTTGTCTTTCAGAAGTGAACACAGTGTTCCCTGCTTGCAGCTATTGTCTGGGGAAGCTGACATTTGTACTCTCTTTGCAGGGATATGCTGAAAAAATAAGACCCATGGTTCGAGATGGTGTGTATTTTATGTATGAAGCTCTTCATGGCTCCCCAAAGAAGATCCTTGTTGAAGGAGCCAATGCAGCACTACTTGATATTGACTTTGGTAAGTTATATTCTAAACTCAGCTTAACTCCTAAGAGATCAGTTTTGTTTTGATTTGTGTTTATATTGACTTTGCAAACAGCAGGAAAATAGAGAAAATAGTCTTTCCTTAATAGGAACAGATTTCCCAGAAGTAAAGCTCATTAGAACAGAGATTGTATCATTAACAGGATTAGTGCTTAGGGTTTAAATATTGATTTTTACTGAAGTTTATTCCAGTGCAGCTGAAATTTCACTGCTGATATTCTTGTCTTGATTGCTTTTAAATGTATGTGCACATTGCCAAACAATCCAGGTACTCATTGCAGTGCAGTTTAGGTAATTCCTCTGCCAAGGGAGGAGGATTAAAGTGATACAGSAGCCTCTAAGTTTTGCCACTACAGCTGGTCTCTGCTCTGCTTTCTTACCAAAAGTCTAATTAAATCAATGAAGAAAAAATTAAGGACTCAAGAGATTCTCCAGTCCAGAGTCACTGTGTAGAGATCATAAGTAACTCTTAAGACTTAGACAATTTGTGGCAAATACTCAGAGCCACTTGTGCAGAGCATTGGGAATGCCAGTCTGTGACCTAACCCTAACCCTAACCCTAACCATGCTCTCCATGAACGTAATGGAAATAATATGTGTTTCTGTGATACACAGAACATTGAAAAAAAGCTTTACACAGCAGAAGCATCATATAATAGATCTCGTGCCTAATGGAGGTAATATTGAGATACTTTTGAATTTCTCCCCTGTGTGCAATCCTCGGTGAAAGTTGTAAAGGATGAATGACACATAATAAAAAGAATTTGCCTCCCTCTTTGGCTGCTGTTCCWGTTTAGCTTTAAAGCCAAACATAGAAGCGAAAACCTTCTTTGAACTGATAAAAAACAATCTTTGTTTCTTACCCATTGCTGACAGAGGGCTGTGCTGCTGTGTTTTCCTGGCAGGCACCTATCCCTTTGTGACCTCCTCGAACTGCACCGTGGGCGGTGTGTGCACCGGGCTGGGCGTTCCTCCGCAGCACGTGGGGGATGTGTACGGCGTGGTGAAGGCTTACACCACCCGCGTGGGCATCGGCGCCTTCCCCACCGAGCAGATCAATGTACGTTTAGTGCTACAAAACGGGCTCTACACAGCTGGCAACAAGTAACACAGTGCAATGGTCTCGGGTTTCTGTCCTTGACGTGACCCCTGAGGTGTTAGAAAGTCTCTTTTTCCCAGCTCAGCGACCGAAGAAGTCGAAATTCATTGGTTTTGCTTTTCAGGGTTGTTTATTTTTTCTTATCTATTCCATTCTTTCTCTGACCTTCTGAGATCTGTCCGAGCAGGTCAGGTTGTGGCACAGTGACCGCCCTCGGGGTGGTGTTAACTTTTTATACTACAAACTACATATACTTTATTTACAATAATTTTCCAGTGTGGATCACCTTTGCTAGACAGTCTGTCTCTACTCTAAACCAATCAAAAAGTGTCACCATCACAGCAGAAGATGGAGGACAAGAAGAAGAAGGAGGACAGGACACGCCCAGATTCCTCCATCTTGCTTCTTGAACCCCCATTCTAAAACCCCAAAATTCTACTTTTTCACCCTGTGACAAATTAACTATCATTCTACTCAAACTCTTCTAGCTTGGAAATCTTCACACAAAGTTGGCTGAAATCAAAGGCACAGGTGTTTTTGACATTGTGCCATGATCTCTGAGCCCCTTGCCAGGGTCTCAAATCATCCAGGGCAGCCAGAGAAATGTCCTGGGTCCCGACACAATGGGCTAAGAGTTTTCCACTGATAAATAAGCAGGGTGAAAATTGTGCTGAGCAATCACACCCATAAAGAGAAGAGAATTACATTATAGTGTTTGTCATGAGAGGAGAGAAACACGAGTGTGGTGATGTTACATTGCAGTGACCACACTTCTGTTGTAATGATCAGTGTGAAAACAGATGTCATCATCTTATGTAACATCATTAGGTGTAATTCAGTGGAGAGAGCTTGTTGTGGACTGGAACTGTCAGTGCATCCCAGGAGAGCTTAAATTACAACAACTTCTGTGCTTAACAGCCTGTGTTCTGTGTGATTTATAGAATAAATGTGGTGTGTGTGTCAGCCAGTCATGCACAAATGGGTCAATAAAAAGAAGGGGAGAGATTTTGGTTATTTTAAACTGTCTGCTTTATTTTCATTATCAAGAAACTAGAAAGCTCAGGATATTGATTGTGAGCTATGCATGCAGCAATYTCTAGGGCAGTGTTCCAAATCCAATTTAAGGATTTAGTCACTGAAATCCTTTCTTTAATGGTCAGAGGAGTTGATGGTATCTTTGGGGTTTATGAATCATGAACATAAAGTTTCTTCCTTCTTTATTTTTACCACAGTATAGCCACTGCCAGCTGAATGGAACAGCTGGCAGTCTCACRCTGTGGTAGAAGCAAGAAGCAAGGAAGTGTTTTGACCTAGACCTTGTACAAGCAGTGGTCTTGTCCCAAGCATTTAGAGTCTTGATCCCAAAAAGACCAGATGAAGAAAGTAARTGCAGGCAAAATTTTATAAAGGACTGAATTGTCAAGAAAATCTTCCTGTTGGATGAAGAAGGGAGAAAAGTCTCTCCATGGAACASCAAAGACAGATTAAATACGTGATTTGAAATGCCAATGACTGCAATGCCAGGGACAAAAATCCTGTGCACAAGGAGATTTGTTATCTGTCTTAGTCCTCTCCTAGTAATTTTGCTCTCCTAGTAATTTTTTTTCCTGAAAAATAGCTTTCAAAYTGGCACAACTGCATTTTTCTTGCTATTTGTCTATATTTGTGTTTGTTTTCCAGCCATGTTTTCAGTGAAACACCCTCAGCATTCTCTCTGTCTTGTTTTAGGAAATTGGAGATCTTTTACAGTCCCGTGGCCATGAATGGGGGGTAACTACGGGCAGAAAGAGACGCTGTGGCTGGTTAGATCTGGTCATTTTGAAATATGCTCATATGATCAACGGATTCACTGCGTAAGCATCACAGATTTTGCGCTACATTTGGAAGGGATAATTTTGTGCTTCGCAGAATAAATATGTAGGTAACATTAATATAAGTCCAGTAAAGTGTCACATTTTAAGCAATACAATGATGCACAGTGGGCAACTGAGAATTGTCTTAATGCTAATAATAATCTAATTCCTTTGACTGTTTTGTTTTTCCAATTAAGTGATTTTGCAACATGATAGCTGTGTTTTTTTGGTATGTTTTCACTTTGCTTTCATCAGATGGCCAGTGTAGATTGGATCAATATATTGGTTTTCTAACAGTTTACTCCAGTGTTTTTGATCCAGTGCTTTCATACTGACTTGTGCCATGGTCTAAAACCTGTTGGGTTTGAGGTTTGGTTCACTAATAGATCCTACATGTAGGACCAATTCTGCATTATTTGGAGCCACTGCCTTGATAAGTGAAATTAATGGAATGATACAAGGGTACAGCTACTGGCACAGCTTTCATTCCAGTTTCAACAGGTTCATTTATTTACAAAGGTGTTGTGAAATATTGTGTTATAGATTCTGCTTTTAATGGGCCAAGTTTTATTTTCTTTGAGACCGAGTTGCTTCCTTGGTTGATGCATTCAGGCAAACTTGTCCATATATGCAAATACATGACCCTGARCATTTTAATATATTATAGGCTGAAACATAAGTTAATATTGTTTATACTACTAATGTTACAAAGGAATGATGGTCTTCTTCATTAATTTTTCAAAAGGGGTTTTTAGCTTTGGAGTTTTTTAAATTGGATTTATATTTTGCTTTAACTTATGCAGCTCTAGTTTATGTGGAAAATTTTAAGAATGCATTAGGTTTCCTTCCATTTCAGCTCTGTACAATTACTGCACTCCTATCAACAAAACTATATCCTCTCTGATAACTGTAATAGCTAAAAAAAAATAGGGAGATTTAAAAAGTTGAAGAACWGGCTTTATGGTGCTTCTTTCTCAAAAAGTCTCCTCACTTAATCCTTTCATTCGTCATGTACTTACTGAGCACATACAGCCTGGACTATTATGCACATACCTGTCTAAATCCTTAGCTGCTTAGGTTTTTGCCAGGCAACATCTAGAATATTTTTTTGGAGAATTTGACTAGTTTTAAAATGCAGTTTTATTCAGATCAGTGAATACTACAGTGTCTTCTTGAGGTTCCATTTTTGTCTCCTGGTGTGTTCATTCACAAAATTAATAAGGTTCATTAAACTGACAGCACAGCCCAGTCACTGAAAGGYAGGATGGGATCCTTCCTAATGAGCTGCACGTGTGGTTTTAGTAACGAGACTATGCTTGTTCTGTTATAAAAGTGTAATAAGTCACTAAGTCTGTCAGACAGTTGYAGTGAATCAGTAGGAATAACAAAAATAGTCACTGTCAGTGATGCCATGTGTCAAACCCATCCAATCCAGGCCCAGCAGGTGCCCCTTTCCCCAGTCAGGGTGTGTTTGCACTGAGCTGAACACTGTGCACCTGTGTGAGCAGCCAAGCATTTGGAAATGTCTGGTGGTATCTCAGGAGAGTGTTCATCCCAGAGGTGTGAATTCAGTTAACAACAGGTTAATACATTTGTGTCTTTCTTCTGGCTGGGCTGCTTGAGCTGGATTTTTGAAAGGGAAAAAAAAAGAAGGAAAGTATTAAAAAGGAGATTAATCATGTGTGTAACTAACTGATGTTTYTTGTGCAGTTTGGCATTAACAAAACTGGATATTCTTGATGTCCTTGATGAAATTAAAATTGGTGTKGCCTACAAATTGGGTGGAAAAAGAATTCCATATTTTCCAGGTAAGTTGTTAAACCTCTATGTTCATTTTTATCTTTCCTGCCTGTTAAGACAATTTTACTTTTTAAAATCAGACTCAATTTCTTTTTCACTAGACATTCTATGGCAATTTATGGAGCTGCAGTRTCTGTGTAAAGATTGCATTACATTGGCATTTTCCATTTACCTTGCATCTGTGTACAAGAACTGCAGAACAAATAAGATCTTGTGTTAGGGAGAGGCCCTAATGTGTTGTGCCATTTAGACTTTTTATTGGCAAAATCAGGAGTCTGAAAGTCAGCAAGACTTGAGTCAGTGACTGTGTATCACTGGCAATAACATTTAATGAAGCAAAATTGAAATAAAAGCTGTACAAAAATGAGATGGAACCAAGCAGAATAAAGCTGCTTCTGGATAGCTTTATTAACAACAACAACACTGTGGTTAATAAAAATATATATTGCCCCCTCAATAATGATTCACTTTTTAGATGCAATGATACGTAATTTTTTTACATTAATGATGTTTTCAAGATATGTGTAACAGTCTCTGCCAAGAAAAGGGGTTTGTTCTGTGGAGCTATGGGGGATTYCAGAGCCACAGGGTGGATTGACAGCAGCCAGCTTTCCCACCACTCTTGGTGGTTCCTGGCTGTGGACATAATGAGAATTCCAGTGGGGAAAAGCTTGTAGACCTCAGAGTTTTTCACAAGACTGGTTTAACCTTGTTCTGTAAAGATGAAACTTTCTGAGACAGTAATGCCTTGTCTACTGTTTTATTCTATGCAAATCTGAACCAAAAAGGGGAAGTGCTGTAAACCTCAAAAAATCTTATTTCCTCAAAAATAAAACTGTAGTATTGTTGACTCCATGTTGACAGCATAGAGTACATTCTACAGTTTTTGGAAGAGGAAACTGCATGCCTGGATCCTCTTGAATCAGATTTATCTTCCTAATTATCAGAATTTAACCTCAATTAAGAATAAAGGAGTGAATTATTTAATAAACCAGTAAAAATACTATTTCCTCATATATCAGATTTTTGCTGTCAAAGGACTTTATTGGTCAAGAGCCATAGGTCTGTTCTCTTAAAACAGAGCAGCTAAAATCAAATGTGACAAAATCTGTTCTTCCACAGCTAACCAGGAGATACTACAGAAGGTAGAAGTAGAGTATGAAACAATGCCTGGGTGGAAAGCTGACACAACTGGAGCACGAAAATGGGAGGACCTCCCACCCAAGGCCCAGAATTACATCCGCTGTGTGGAAAACCATGTTGGTGTGCCAGGTATGTTCCTTTGTAGGTGTCCATATGAGGATGCCGCAGCAGACAGACACAGCTCTGTGAAAGTGCTCAATTTGGTAGTTAGAATCACTTCATTAGGGCAGGAGGGAATGAAAGTACCAGTGGTTGGGCTGATGGGGGTTAATGACAGCTTGCCAAGAAGCAGCAAAGGGTGGTGCTCACCAGGCAGATCTGCAGTGCTACAGAGAGCTCCAAGCTGCTGCTGGCAAGGATTTAACCAGAGGAAAGATAAACATGTGTTGTTYTTGGCAAATGGCCACCTTCTCTCAGTGAAAACTTGGGGGTCTGTGCACTGTGCTTCAGCATGTAGTTAGGCTGTCCTCATCTCCCCCTTTCTCTCTGCATCCTGCACTGCATCCCTGTTTGAACTTAGATGTCTTTGTTTTGGTTTTTTTTTTTCCATTCTTACTCATACAAGGAATTGTGTTGCATAACAGGTACAAGATTGCTTAGCCCAGCTCTTCCACTTTGGAAAAATGAGAATCAACATCAATCTGCAAAGGTCAAGCCACCCAGTTTTCTTCMAACCTACCTGCTAGAGCTCTAGGTGTGCCAAGAGCTAGGTGTGGCATGAATGGTGGCATTTGCAAGAGAATTTCCACAGTAACAAGCTTAGACAGCTGGCATGTGTGCTTTTGTTTTCCATAAAGCACCTCAAAGGTCACATCAGTGGAGTACAGGCTGGTTACAGCCATGGCAATTCCTGTATCAGTCACGGGTCAGAAAACATCTGATAGCAGAGACTGAAACTCAGAGAATGGCCTGTGTGTGGTCAAGGACACACAAGGGATGTGTAAATACAGCTCCCCTTACCTTTATTCCTCTGGTTTGCTGTGCAAAGTCAGGATGCCTTGCTAGGTTTGATGGCTAAAGGAGACCTACCCACAGTCAATTCTATAGCATGGGCAATAAAACTGCAGTGGAACAGATACAGTGTGAAATTTGGGGTGGCTGCTCTCACTGGATAATGTTTATAGTTAGAGCCTTACATTTAAAAATATTACAGTATGTAGGCATCACTATCTCCTGTTCCACATCATGCAGACTTCAGTCTGCTACAGCTCTGGCTTCCTCTCTGCRGGGATGTAGCTAAACATCCTGTCACTCAAAACAATTGCACTTAAACCTGCAACAAACATTCCTGACCTTCTATTAGGCCTTCCATCTGCAGTGCTTTGTGTTTATGGTATCATTATTTCATGCTTTCAAGCTTCAGTATACTGCACTTTTAGTCCAGTAGTGCAGCTGGAGTAGAGGGATTTTTGACAATGAAACTTCCTCCCTAAAATTGGTCAGTCTGTAGTGAAACATGATGAAAGGTGAAAATTATTCCAGTTCATTGATTATAGTGTTTACTCTCAGTAATTGTTCTAACAGATGTGTTTTCCCCCCTAGTTAAATGGGTTGGAGTTGGGAAATCAAGAGAGTCGATGATCCAGCTGTTTTAAGCAAATGAAGAACTTCGGTGATGAGAAGCACAACTTGGTGTCCATCGGTTTCTTACTGCTTCCTCTTGAAATGGAAATGCTATTTAAAACAAACAAATTCTTCTAGGAATTAAATAGAAAAAAAACCCATATATTCTGTATTGTAACATTTTATTTAAGTTCTCAGTAAATTCAGTGTAAAATCTCCTTGGTGTCCATCATCAAAAAAGTCAAAAAAGTACTCCTAAAAAAATGGGGAAATAATTTTTTTCAACTGATCCATGTTACTATTTGAAAGTACTTTACACCTATATAGTAATTCTCCTTGCTGAAACCAGTATCAAGCCTCTTGAAGTAATTATTGGGTAACTTTAGAATTGTGAAGCTTGGATTTTTTCTTCATATGTTAAAATATCTGTGTATCTGGATTGACAGTACTACAATAGATACTATGCACTGAAATTGGTTGAATTATAAAGATTTTCAGTTTATAAAACACAGCAAAGTTAGGTGGGTATTTTTGACTGCACAAAGCAAAGCAAACACAATTATGTGTAATTTTTATATAATGTTTTTTGATAGCCTACTAAAATGAGTGGAGAGCAGCTAAAATGTAAAATGTATTTATCACAAAGCCTATTCTAGTAACTGAGATAACATCTATAAAGGGGCCAAACTGGAGAAAGCTGACCTGTTTAATAATTCTTTGAACTATTCTGTGTGCTAACAGGCTGGAGACTGTCAGGGGAGTGGCCTCCCTTTTATGCAGTAGGAAAAGGAATGACTGAAGGTGGAAGGAGGAGAGACCTCAGGKTACAAAACACATGAGGAGAGTGGAGCTGAGACAGCACACTGCATTTTCTCCATGAACCTGGGACATTTCTTCCTGCTAGCCCAGTGAYTGAAGTTTCCCAAGTTCTACTGTGGTACTCTGTTGAGGAACTTGGGACTTGTGGCTCTGTAAGGCACTCGCTTCCACAGCTCATAGGTTTCCAAGAATAAATCAATGCATGACTCAATGATGACTGCTGCAGTATTTACACCCCTCACACATTTTGACCTTCCTCAGCAAAATGTAATGCCTATTTATAGAAGGGGATGACACGTGGCAGCCAGGGTTGGGACATGTAGAAGCTGTGSAGAGGTCCCAGAATCTTCAAGAATGTACTTGGACTTCTTTGTGGATCTTCTAATTTGTAATGGTTATGCATCAAGAGTTCTCAAAAAAGGCCTACCTCTTGTAGAGGAACAAAATCATTCTAGAGACAGAGTTATTCCCTGACTGCAAAATTCTCCAAGTAGATGTTCCTTTTTTCTATATGTCTCAGAGAGCTATAACAATATTTTTATATCATTCCCATGGGCTGTGGTAATGGCATCRTATCTTCAGTGGTGCCTTTATGCAGTGTGTAAAAACAGCCCTTTTCTGACATGGTAACTCCAAGGGTACAAAACAATGACACTTGGCATTAGAACTGGGGAAAAAAGGAAAATGTGTCAGGAGGATGTTTTGCCATACTCATCCTCTTTGTCTCATCTCACTCAGTATCAAATAGCAAATAATGTTCTAAGCCGTTTCTGTCAAAAAACACTTTTAAAAGTACCAGTGCAAAGGACTAAATGTAACTGTTTATGGATGTTTTGCTGCTTGTAGTGCAGAATTCTTACACCATCCAGCTCTGGTGCAGTGTCTCCATGCCCCAGTTCATTATAGAGTCTGGCTTAATGCACAAGCAAATACCTTTTTTCTCMAAAAAAACCCAACAAAATAGGTTCCAAAGCCATGAATCTTACTTCTGTTTTAACTCCTCTGTCCATCTTTGGCAAATTGTTTAATCTCACTGCTGCTGGTTTTGCAATGTGTAAAATTGCAATCAGTAATACATCCTCACCTCTTCAACACTGCCTCTTGGAGTTCCCTGGGTCAAGCCCTGCAGTCCTTGATCTGAACTGAGGAGGAAGCTCTCCCCATCATAGTTATAGCTGTTCTGATGAAAGACCAATGAGATTTCTGACCTTGTTTAATGTTTGCAAAGCACTTCTGAAAGGTACTTGGTAAGTGCTAATTATCACAAGCACTGTGAAGTGTGCCTCATTCATATGAGGTACTTTATGCATAAAGATGCTTGGAGATACAGTAATTAAGTTTTGTTTTCACATGGCTTAACCTTGTGACATTTGCCTTCTGAATGATCTAGAGCTGTTCCTTTTCTTGGCCCCATCTTCCTCATGCATTTGTGCTGGGAGGTGGCCACTATATTTAAACTTTGGTTGATTTATAGGCAAAGTCCACGGTGACTAACGAGCCACTTGGTGTGCTGAATAACTGGATTAARTTATCAACTCTAAACTGAGAATTTGGCATATTGGAGGCAATAGCTTTATAGCATAATTTTCACAGGATTACTTTCCACCTAATCTTTTTATTTTCCATTTTTCCATTAAGTATCCATTAGATCCACATGGCTTGTCCTTGCTTTCAAGGATTCATCAAAAAACCCAGTGATGTTGTCAGTGAGCATGATGTAACAGGCAATTATCCCATGACTTACTCTGTTACCATAAAAATAATATCATGCATTTCATTTCATAGCATGGATATTTTAAATAAAAGTTCTACTCCTATTAAATTTTACATGTGCTGTCATTTAGTTAAATGTGAATAAGTTCAGGCTTTTATGACAAAGCTCTTTAATCTACTGAGAGACACAGTGCTTAATAGGAACATTTTAACATAAATTTCCTTTAATTTTGGCTGTTTTCCATGTATGTTACTTTGTATTGTTGGAATTTCATTTAATAACAATCACTGTGATGAATTTAACTACTTCTTTCTCCCCAGCCAAATTCAATAATAATGGCTAAAACTGGCTGATGCATCATCTGGATGGAAGAATAAGGGAAAATGTTTATTGAAAAGCTGTAATTTGTGGTAAAGATTATAGTTTTAAAAGTAGCGGTTACAGATTCTCTCCTGCACAGTAATGTTTTTTGAGATATTTTCTGACACTTACAATATGGCCTTCCTAGTGAGATTTACACTTCCTAACACATTCAGAATAGGATTTTAAAGCTTTTGTATTTGGCTATATATGGTCTTACAGTTCTGGCATAATGCACTTTATAACAGGAAAGAAAATGAAGCATTTCCATAGTAATGTGCAATCTATACTTACACCTTATGCAGATTTTTTCAAATKATTTTTGATCCACACCTGTTTATTTTGTCCTTGAAGATGTATTAAAACAGATTTGAAGTAACAGTTCTTGGTCTCTATTCCTCTTATTTTTTAACAAAATGTACTTCATACAAAACCTGGTTTAATAGTTCATTAATTTTAGAAAATAAGTAGCAGCATTGGTGAATGAAGGTATGTTTTCTCTCAATCTATAGATTTTCAGTGTTTGGCCTTTTTTCACAAATTCCACAAACTTTGTCTCCCTTTCCCATTTGCAGAGTGAGCAGGGATCTGCCTTTACCACTGGGATTCATGGTTAGTCATCTTTAGTTAGCTCACCTGAGTAACCAGTGGTTTTATAGGGAAAAATACATTTTCTAAGTCATGCAGAAACTCTTGCAATAAAAGTTGGTTCAGACCAACTGATGGGAACCCCATGAAACTCTTTATCAGCAACACTGAGAGAAAGCAAAGGTCAGTACTGACTCAGATAAACAATTRTCTCTATCACCTCTAACAATCACCTCTAAAACTGGCTGGGCTTCAGACAAGTGTGTTAGGGCTTCCAGAAGCCTCCACAGAAACCATTCCCTTTCTTCTCTGTTTTAGAAGGAGTCAGAAACAGCAGGTAAGTGACCTTTCTAGTAAATGACAGCAGGTCAATGCCTCACACACTACTCAGGGCAATGCCTGAACCTATGAGAGACTTGATCTGCTAATTAATTAGTATTTCTTCATTTCCTTTGCATCARTTATGTACATACATGCACACACACATATGTATAATTTCACATAGAATGGTCTTTGGTAGCTGAAGCATCTTAAGTAGTGACATCTAAATCCGTGCCATGGCTGGCAATGCCCAAGTCAAAATACCAAACAACCCCCAAAAAAACCACACACCCAAAAAAAAAATTTTAAAAAACCCCAAGCTGGAGAGCTGTGTCTGATGTTTGGGATGGAGGAAAAAAATAGACATTCCTGCCCCTAACCTCTGACAGTAATACTTTACATGGGGTCAAGCTCTAGCCCACTAATTATTCCCTGTGGAAGTGGCCTTGCCTCCTGTACAGTAACATGTCCTGTCCATCAGAGAGCTGGTTTAAAGTGTCAGATGTTGGCAAAATGATGAGCTCACATTACGCTTTTAACTGGGCATCAGGCAAGAGAGGAAACCCAGCTCCAGCCATCTCATTTCTACAAGTGCCTGTTTGTGGCAGTCCATCAGGGCTGTAACCTGGTGGTTTGTTGGTCACTAATGAGTGTGTCAGTGCTTGCTTTGTCTCTTTATCAGATCCAGGTTGCCAGTGACAATGAGGGTGCCTGAAGCATGGAGCCTGCTCAACTGACACAGTGCTGCATGGATACAGGGCATGGGGAAAGTGGGATTGGACAGGCTGCTTCAGGGAGGTAGGGAACTGGATCCTCTTCTTCCCAAATCACTGGTCCAACACAAATGAGCTTTGATAATGAGCATGTTTTACAGAATGATTGCAAGATTTTGCCATTTAATCTCTTATATACTTACAGGAAATTAGTTGTTCTAAGATACTTTCATGTGTTATTAATATCTGTTGATTTCTGGAGCAGACACTGTTCAWTAAATATTTGCCCATCAGCTCTCAGCTCTATGAGATAGTAAGAAAAATAAAACAGGAGAGAACCACATACACTTTATATTTTCCATTAATGTAAAAAATGTAAAAAATTTTGTCCAGCAGCTGCATTTTTCAGTAGTTGAAAGAAGTGCAAATTTGAGCACTGTCTAAATAAATGTGTTTGGCAAGAAAATGTCTTTGTCAGAAAAAAAACCCAAAACATTTGTGTATTTTAATATTTCCACAGTCTCAAGATAATGCACCCTTCCTGTGACAGGCATTGCCTTTCAGGAGCAGTGTAGATACCAGAGTTTACATTGCAGGGCTGTAAATAGAGCCTCAGACAGCAGTGTTGGGTTTCAGGTGATACCTTTACAGTGCCTGAGGAATGGCAGAGCACTTCAGACAGTTTAGGTGGCTGCTGAAATCCTTAAAATACCCTGGGCTGAGTCACTGGAGACAAGTTTTCTTAAGGACTGCAKAATATATACATGACTGTCTTAAGGACAGTCAATATATATGCCCTTCCAGCAGAGSTGGCAGTATACATTTTTTGCTACAGAAGACAAAACTTTTCCTGCTAACTGGGCCTAATTCCTGAAATATGAGGAAATTATTTGCTACTGAGGTTTGTCAGCCTGGCTGGCCTGTAAATGGAAAAGATCCCAAGCACGTGGTGCTGGAGTCAGCTTTTGGTGAGTGACAAAATAACAAGCATGGAAATACAGTGTATTACCAGTCATGATCAYAAAGAGGTGTTTCATGGTGTTCTTTGCTTCTGAAGAGGAAACTCACTSTGCCAAACCTATAGTAATTAGAGTTATGTTTCCATTGAGATTCTTAAAATAGTGCAGCCCTCCACCTTGAATGGAAACTTGCCCTTTGAGCTCTGAATTCCAGAATGGCTGAAAAATTCATAAGCTTAGGGCTGGGCCATGGAAAGCTCCTGGAGCTCAGGAAGAGGCCCAAGGTTCCTCATGTCTCAGTACAGGCTGGGAAGCACCTGCTTAAGGAGCAGCTCTGCCAAGAACAACCTGAGGTTTAAATGAGATGTCAGGATGAGCATGAGCCAACAGTGCATTTGCATCTTGAATGAAGCAGATGGTCTGCTGGGCTATACTGAGGGGGATAATGGCCAGGAGAGGCAGGGAAGGTGTTTCCCATTACTCATGTTGATGAGTAAGTACCACAGATTCCTGCTACATGTCCACTGTAAKGCATCCATTGTAATGGCATGTTTTGCATCCTAAACAAATGGGTGAGGAAGAAAGGGAGAATTGCCAAGACAATGTGATATTCTAGTTTCAAGACTCTGCCTTGCTACAGATAAGACTTGTTTTGCTCCCAGTGCACAGTCACATGTATGTCAGTACCACAAGCACAGATCTGCTGCTCAGTTACCACCCCATAGCATTGAAAACAGTTCAGATTTTGTACTCCAATTTTCTGCTGTTTCATTTCTCGCAGCCATTGAGGCTGTGCCCTTGTGGTGACCTTGGCAATGACTCTTATCACTGTTTCATGCTTTCRTTGGAAGCTGGGCTCTGTCAGAATTCAGGAATGCAGTTTGTAGCTGTACCAACAGGGCCTCAGTCATGTCTGTCTGAGATAAAATATAGCTTGAAGACATTTACTGAGTAAGTTCACAAAAGGCTTGCCTTGTCATTCTGAAACAGCATTAAGTTTCTATCTGTAGCTTCCAAAGGAGATTATTGGAAAAGGGGACTAAGACATCAAACCCGTTCCCTGAGTGTTTGGTCCACTGATTTTTAGTACTGTATGTTCTGCAGAAAAAATAATGTGCCTTCAGCGATCTCTACTTGCATATATTGGGTACTGGAATAGGTAACAGCTCCAATAAGTAACATCTCTCTTCACTGCCRGAAGAACTGAAGTTGGAATAAAATGGCAGGAAGCTCATGTGCTGGGTTCTGGACCTGGCCTGAAGAACAACCCATTCCTGGGACAAACTGGGTGGGGGCTGTGAATTTTGAAGAGCTAGGAGGAATGTCAGGCTAATCTCCTTCATTATTCCATCAGTTATTCAATGCCAGTAGCACAGTTTTATATTTGAACCAGTTACACTGGTGATACATCTGTACATTTAAGTAACCTTTCCTAYAGCTTAGGTAGCAATAATGGATCAGTATAAGAAACAGAGGGAATACTGAACACCTTCACCAAAAATCTGAGGGTTTTCTAAATCTTGCAGATAGGAAAGAAAAAAAGGACAGGATTGTGTTGCAATATCTTCTCTGATATCCTCATGYAGAAAAAAAATAAAAATAGAAAAACATTAATGTAAATACATGATAAGAAGCTACTGAGCATAAATACATAGAATAACTTATAATACATTCTAATATACATGGAAAAGAAGTCAAGTGAAAAAAATAAAAAGTTAGCTAGTTAAGGCATAACAAATAGGATAAGGCATTTTGTCTATTAGAGATTGATTTTCCCCACACTATGTAATTAAAATACTAAAGCTGGTACTGATAAAAGTCTGAGCCCTGTGCAAAATGCATTGATGATTTCCATGCAGAGGAAACATGCCAGCAGCACAAAAAGTCTCGTTCTATTAATTGGCACCCTGGATGGTAGGCCTAGGATTGAGCATTGCTTTTATAGCTTATAMCACACCACTCATGCAAACTGCTCAGCAGAGAGCAAAGAGAATGATGCCTTCAAGACTTCCCTGCATAAATGGATTTCATCTGCAAAGGCTRTGCTCAGGAAATTTCCACATTAGTGCTTGTGATGGTCCCTGTAGCTGTGGCATGTTATCCTGGCAACGCTCAGGGAGTCGCCTTGACTCTGTGCAGCTTCTGTTCTGTGCACAGAGATCTTCTCTGTGCAGGGCTGACAACACAGCCACGCACATTTAAAATAAATAAACACACTTTGTGGGCTGCTGCTGGGCATGGTTTGTTAGACATGGTGAGTGCAGAGCTGGGTTCTTGGCCAGCCTGCACTGACACAGCCCCTTTGAGCTRAGCAGATGCACCCTGAGTTATTCCAGCTGAATGGCTGCTCTGGGGAATGGAGAGAGGAGAGCATACCAGGAGCAACATAAAGCTGTCTCAAACAAGGATTCACTTCCACAACTAAGTAATAACACCAGGGCTGGATACAGCTGCAATGTGGAGGGAGGRAGGTTTTGCCCATCCCTTCCCAAGCCATGTTTGGGAGAGGATGTTTGTACTGTGCAGGGATAGTGAAAGGACAGAGCTACCTCTCAGAGCCTCTCCCATGTAAATCCACACTCAATAATGGACAGCACTACTGGACAAAGATTTAAAGAATTCTTAGGACAATCACCTGGCATTAAATCAAAAACACTGTTGCCTGCAGAGAAAGAAAACAGAACCCTTGGCACTATGTTAGRTCAGTGCTAGCAGTTCTCACTGTCAGAGTTCATATTCCTTTTTTCATGACAGATTAAAATAACCTGGAAATAAGTAAACTGAAAAAAAACAGTGCAACAGAAATGAAAGCACATTATGGGAGGGCCAGGAACAACAACAACCATGAAAAAAACCCGGGGAAAGCAGCCCTTTTGTAAACCCCTGTCAGCAGAACAATAATATCTTTGTAACAGCAAAAATAATTTATAGTTTTGAGGGTGCCCTCTAGTGAGTGGGACCCTTGGGTGCTCTGATCTGCTGAGCAGGAGCGAAACACACTCTGAAACTCAACCATGCTGTGCTAATTTATAAGAGCAAGCACTGGCTGGGGTGACAAGATGGCAGAGCCTTCTCTTAACAGCAGCATTTCTCAAGAGCCAGCCCTTAATCCTGCATATCACCAGCTTGTCAAATATTTTTTGGATGCATGAACCTCATCAAGACCTCGTCAAGATGAGGGCATGAACTCTGTGCTAGCAAGTTCTCACGRAAGAACATGCTCTTGTGAACAGATRATGTCTGAACCAGGKGTAGCCCTCTGAGCCCAGCTGTAAACATGTCTGTTAAGGCTGATGTGCTAGGAAAAGGACACACAAGAAAGAAAACAGCCCCTGGCCCTTCTAGTAAAAGCAGTTTTATGCAAGGAGAGTTCTTTTATCTTCAGATCCGTGTTGCAGAGCAGAGAAAGGACAGTGCAGTGGGACTGAGCACATGGGGTGTGGTGCTTTGCCCTAGGCCCACCAAGGGACRTTTGCCCATCCTGATAGCCCAGCCCACATAACACAGATTGCATGCTGGCACATGGCCAACTATATCAGCTACTATCATATAATTCCCACTTGAAAGAATTTCCAGATTATTTCTTTAACCGTTTTAGCATGAAAACATTAAAGAAGAACCAGCGAGTTGGCCAAAAGCCACTTATTTTACWCCAATTCAACTAAGGAAACTCCCTATTTAAAGGAGGAGGCAGAGTCCCACCTCTACAGGATGTGCTTTGATATCTTTCTAAATAGCCTATTAATGAAGGAATAGGAAAAAATTGGGAAGTTTTACTACAAGCACAGGGAGAGGAGGGCTTTGGTATAAATAAAGCTGAAGGGATAGATAAAGTATTTTAAGGCCTGGATCACTATTTATCTACTTCTAAATGACCAGTGGATCTTGCTCAAGGCCCACTGCTCTGGAACTAATAAAACACTCAGCACCATTCTGCTGGGTAACAATTCAGAAGACAGGCAGGTGAACCAATGCCCTCCCTGCAGGGTGCTCAGGCCTGCTGGTACAGAGCAGGCAGAATTCTTTTGCCCTCATAGCCTGCAAAGAGGAGRGAGCTGGTCAGTAGCAGATCAAGGTGAAGGTGAGTCTTACAAAGCAATTAAGAAATGTCACCACCCTAGGCTGACTCAGAGATGCAACAGAAGATTCCTGCAGTGGGGTAGCAGTGGCAATGTGTCAARTGTAATCAGCCCTCAGCAAAAGCTGGACTTGATGATCCTTGTGATTCCTTTCCAACTCAGAATATCCTGTGATTCTGCAAAAGTGCCCTTAAATTTACTCTTCAATGGCAGCACCAGCAGCACTGTTGCAGCATGACCTGCTTCCTTTTAAATCTACTTCATATTTGAGATCAGTGTTTCAGAGCACTCCTGTGGCAATGTTCGCACTCAGGGCTCACCAAATGTTGAATTTGCAGGCAACCTCGAYRYGGGAAGAGACAAGAATCTTGCCTTCAGAAGGCTGATTTATTATTTTATTATATATATATTATTTTAAAACTGTACTAAAAGAATAGAAGAAAGGATTTCATCAGAAGGCTAGAAAGGAATAGAAAAGAATGATAATAAAATCTTGTGACTGGCCAGAGAGTCCAAGACAGCTGGACTGTGATTGGCCATTAAAAACAACCACATGAGACCAATCACAGATGCACCTGTTGCATTCCACAGAAGCAGATAATYATTGTTTACATTTCATTTCTGAGGCCTCTCAGCTTCTCAGGAGAAAAAATCCTAGCAAAGGATTTTTCATAAAATATGTCTGTGATTCACTCCTTCCCCACAAGTGGAATAGTGCTTTTAGTTCTTTCTTTGTATTTCATCCAGTTCTCAGACAGCCAAGTTCCATCCATGCCAGGTTAATGAAACGTGTGATCCTCTGTCCTCTATCCTGACATGGCTCTTTCCAACTGCAACTACATTCTGATTAACCCATATTCCCCAGGGAACTTCAGGAACATCAGTGTCTGCCTAGTGAGTATTTACACAGTAGTTGCTTTAGACAGAAAGAAAAGGCCATGAGTTTTCAGTATGCAGTTGGAAAAGTCTGCTGAACATCCTTAAGCATGCATTTGCAAGTATGTGCAAAAAAAGCCAAAGTAAAAATCCTTGCAGATAGAGGGGCAGGAGTAAGATTTTGGAGCTCAGAGGGGATTTTTGGGAATTGCTGTGAATTACAACCATGGCTTCAGCTCCACAGACCAGAAGACTGGGCTCATCAGCTCTACTGAAAAATAATTTTAAAATTACATTAAACTGTATGAAATCAGAGTGTTTGTACCTGCAAACTATTAGCAGTTCAGCAACTCACTCTTATAATTTTGGTGTTTGGACAATGCTCTTAGGCATTGGTGTGWTTTTTAGGGCTGTCCTGGGTGGAGCCAGGATTCAGAGCTTGGTGATCCTTGTGGGTCCTTTCCAACTCAGGATCGCTTGTGATCCTCCAGCCATAGTCAGGCACTGTGCTCAGTACTACTGGCCTTGGGGTTTCAGTAGCTTTGGAAGAACTCAARCAATGAAACCAGATAAAAGTTAGTCCATTAGGAATTGTGGCCCATTTTCAGCACACTAATCTATGCCATTCTAAATCTTGTGCTAGTATTGAAAATGTACACGGAAGTTTCTGAATGAAAGCCTTTTTAAACATACTGTTTCTGTCCCTGCTTTTTGAGGAGGTTGTTATTGTTTGGGTTTTGGTGTTTGGAGTTTTTGGTTTTGTTTMTTTGTTTTTTTCAGGAAGAAACACAAGTCATAACTTGTTTTTTACCAGAACWAAACAAAGAAACCAAGAACAAGTCTTTCACCCTTAGCAGACTGTAAGTTCATTCATGGAAAAATCGCTCCTGTACTTGGTTGTGATTCTGTCCACAGTACATACAGGGGAAGTTTTGAATTCAGAGACCTCTGGAAGAAAGGAAAGTGGCTGRAAGAAATAAAACTGTTTTGACAGATCACCTTCAAGTAACACAAAACATAGAACCCAAACTCCAACAGTTTTAAACTTGTTTGCCCTGAGGAAAACAATGTATTTTCAAAATATACATAGTACCCAGACTGGCTGCCACTTGAAATGGTTTCTGATACTTTTAACCCATGTAACCACACCCGGGGTGCTATAGAGCCCACCTGTAAATGGCAGATTAATTGCAAAGTAACTCCCTTTCACAGCAGAAGGTCTTGGAGAACTCCAGATTTAGCTGAAACTKGGTGTCAATCCCCAAAAACTCATTGTGCCCATAAGTGGTGAACCCACTCCTGATGCTGGCTGGTGCCAAGGAGCCCACCAGAGCCCCCTGGCCAGACAGGGATCCTCCAGCCTCCTTGGTGGTCTTTCAAAAAGGAAATTCTCAAGCTTGCACACGTTTTTGTGGTTCCACAGCATTCAGACAGCCCAAGCCTGGGCAGGGGTTTTAGGCTGCACAAAGAGCTCTGTGAGCCCAGTGTAGTGCAGGGCCTTCCAAGAAGGGAAAMGAGSGTTCATAAGTTGGARGCAGGACTGGAAAGGATACTAAGTAGGTTTACAGATAAAATTGGGAAGAGCTGTTGATTCCCTGGAAGGCAGAGRTCTTGCAGACAGACCTCAACAAATTAGAGGACTGGGCAGACACCAACTGTATGAAGTTTGAAAGTGAAAAGTGCCTGTTTCTGCRCCTGGAACAGGGCAACCCTGAATGTAGAAACAGACTGGGGAACTAAGAAAGGGCCCTGGGGGTTCTGGTTCATGGAAAGTTGGGTATGAGTCAGCCGTGCGTGGCAGCCAGGAGGGACAATCCTGTCCTGGGGGGGATCAGGAGCAGCATCGCCGGCCGGGCAAGGGAGGGGATTGTCCTGCTSTGCTCCGGGCTGGGGCTGCCTCACCTCGAGTRCTGGGGGCAGYTTTGGGTGCCACAAAATAAAAAAAGATTAAAGCAATAAGAGAGCTTCCAAAGGAGGGCCACGGGGAAGGTGAAGGGTCTGGTGGGGAAGCTGTATGAGGAGTAGCTGAGGGCACTTGGTCTGCYCAGCCTGGAGGAGACTAAGGAGAAACCTCACTGCAGTCACAACTTCCTCATGAGGGGCAGATGAGGGGCAGACATTGATCTCTCTGGTGACCAGCGACAGGACGTGAGGGAATGGGCCAAGCTGTGTTTAGGGGTTTAGGAAAAGGTTCTCCACCCAGAGGGTGGTCGGGCGCTAGAGCAGCATCCCCAGGGCAGCGGTCACAGCCCCACGCCTGCCAGAGTTCAAGCAGCGTTTGGAYAATGCTCTCAGGCRCATGGTGCGAGTCCTGGGGTGTCCTGTGCAGGGCTAAGAGTTGGACTCGATGATCCTCGTGGGTCCTTTCGAACCCAGCATATCCGTGATTCTGAGTTTATTGACAAACGTGAGTCCCAAAACTGGTTTCGCTTTGCCCCGCCGGGTCCGCGCCGCCRCTCCGGGCGCACGGAGGTGACGCCTGAGGGGCGGTGGCAGCGGGCGGGGCGGCGGGGCCGGGCCGGCGCCTCTGCCAACCCCGCCGGGCGCTCGGGACGCGGCGGGAAGAGAAATTTTTCGCTGCGGACGAAGCGTTCGCTTTCCTGCAGAAAGAAGGGAGCGGCCGCTGTTCCCGAGCGCCCCGGCCGGGATGTGAGGGAGGCGGTGGCGCGGCCGTGACGCGGCGCGGGGCGGGGCGGGCGCGGGTCGGTCCGGCCATGCCGAAGCGCTCCTGCCCCTTCGGGGACGCGGCCCCGCTCCAGCTGAAGACCCGCGTGGGGCTGCGGGAGCTGAGCCGCGGCGTGCGGGGCGAGGAGTACCGGCGGGAGGTGTTCGGTGAGCGGGGCGCGGARGGGAGAGCGCCGGGCCGGCCGCCCCGCCGGGGGGATGTGCCGGCCCGCCGCGGCCCGCGGGCTTGGGGAGCCCGCCCCTGACTCTGCTCTCCTCTCCGCCGGCAGAGAGGACCCGGCGGCTGCTCTTCAGGGGTGCCCAGGCGTACATGGAGGGCGCGGCGGCCGCGGCCCGTGCGGCGGAGCCGGGGCCGGCCGGGGAGGCGCAGGGCGAGGGGCCCCGCTGGAGCGGGCAGCTGCTCATCGGCCACGACGGGAAACTGCGGCGGCGGCCCGCGGACAGGGGTGAGTGCCCGGGCCGTGTCACAGAACCGCGCGATGCCCTCAGCTGGAAGGGACCCATCGAAGTGCAGCTCCTGTCCCGCCCAGGACATCCCCGACGTTCCCACCGTGAGCCTGAGAGCGTTGTCGGAATGATTCTTAAGCTCTAGCAGGGTTGGGGCCGTGACCACTTCCCTGAGGAGCCTGTTGCAGTGCCAGACCACCCTCTGGGTGAAGAACCTTTACCTAATATCCAACCTAAATCTCCCCTGGCACAACTTGAGGCCATTCCCTCTGTTCCTGTCCCTGATCACTGCGGAGACCAGTGCTGTCCCTTGGCTTCCCCTCCCAAGGAGGTCTCTACTATGATGAGTGGTTTTGTACTGTGTAGTTCTTCTTTATTGACTTTCCTTAAAGGCAGTGTTASATTTGACGGATTTCGAAATTGCCGCGTGTATGTTCTGTTTTATCATYCCTTAAGTCTTGCTACTGAGCAGAGAAAGAACCAAGGAAGTTCCCTGTCCCTTGGCATTCCCCAGGTGCTGCCACCTGTAGCTCTGCAGCCCCTGGGACTTCCAGCTGCTTTCTCTGCCCTACTGTAAAGCTCATCTCTTCTTTACCGTGTCTTTGCGAGGCAGTTCCGCCGCTGGGAGCGTCCAGAGCCTGCTCGTCGTGTGTGAGAGCGGCCGATGCGRAGGAGGCGTGTGCGCAGTGTGACCGGCTCGTCTGCCAGAGCTGCAGCAGGCTCTGCAGCTGCTGTAACACGGTGACCTGCTCCTTGTGCTCCGCTGTTGAGTAAGTGCCTTTCGAGTTTGGAAGTAATTTTAATTACACTTGGCCTGATAGTTGGGTGCAGCAGATATCTAGCTCATACACGTAAAGGAGTTAAAGTCTTCCCATGCTTTAGCAGCAGTAAAACTGTCTGAAACTTGCAWACCAAGATGCATGTGTGAAGCACTCTAATCAACCCTAGTATAAGTCTAGTTCAGCTTCTTACTTAAATGCTGTAGGAGGCAAAAATTTCTCTTGCTTTCCCACCAGCAGTATAGCATGCTGCCCAGGGCTGAATGCATGCACTTCCAAGGAACAGTCTTAATTTTTTTCCCTCATTGTTAACAATCCTGTGCTATAAAGAAATACTGAGTGTGCTGTGTGGGAGTCCCGTGGTTGCAGTTGATAATGGAATAGTGTGCCATTGTTATGTTCCAGAAGCAGTAGGCACTCTGACTTTTGTTTCTTCTGTTTTTTTTTTTTGTTTCTTTTTTCCCCTAGTTATGGTGATGTGGGAGAGCAAGTTCTCTGCAATGGTTGTGTTTTTTTTTTTTTTGTTTCTTTTTTCCCCTAGTTATGGTGATGTGGGAGAGCAAGTTCTCTGCAATGGTTGTTCAGTATTTCAAGTCTGAAATTCGATGAAATAACCCTTGTGGCTAAAACATCCATGAATTTCATGAAGTCTTCTCCTTGCAGCTGATCAAATACTCCTTTTAGCATGTGAATTAGTTATGGAATTTCTATGTTTTATATCTTTATATTGTACTTTTAAATATTGTAGCTAAATAAACATTTATATTTTAAAGCTTTTTAGATTACTTTGAGTCAGCTTTCTCCTTTTCCCTAGCTGTGATATGCCTGTCTGGAAGGGACCACTCTGTGCTCTTACCTGGTGTTCCTGATGTCACACAGGATTCAGAATATTCTCTTCGCTTGTTGGTCATGTTAGGACACAYTTTTGTGGGATCAGAATAGAAATCAGTTGTTCCTTCTGTGCTTTCAGGTGAGTGTGAATCCATTCTGGACACACATTTTCTTTGTGAGCTTACTAGGAAAATCAGCCAGGCCTGAGGGCTTTTCCAAATAAGAGAATTTGCTGATTCCGGTTAAGTTTTTTTTAAGCTATCACAAACATTTTGTGTTTACTGACAGCTTGAATGGTTTTAATCTTTCTATGGTAACTTTGATAGAAAGAACACTAGCACACCAGGCTTGGWGCAGAAAAGTTTTTCTCATTAGTAAATTTTCCAGTACCTTCACTGAAAGGTCTTTCTTGGAAAGCAACTTACCTATATGAGTTTATCACCTACACTATAAACTTCATATTGTTCTGAATACCCACTCAGAAGTAGCTCATGAAGTGGTCTGAAAAAGGGTCAGCACTCAGGGGTACCTCTCCATAAACCAGCTCATTCCTCATTTTCTTTTCAAATCACTGCAGARGCTTGGTATTGTTTGTGCTGTAAGAGTGAAGTAAAGTACTACTGGACAGCCCCTCAAAGTAGTTTTCTTTTACTGAGTTTGCTCTGTTTCATAAAAAAAGCCACTTTTCATCTGGCAAACCAGCTATGCCTATGAGAAAACTACAGTGGTSTTTACCTCAGGAAAATGCTGATTTGAGTGGCTGATTTCAGACTGTAGATAAAAGGAATAGKTTTGACACACACAAGAAAAGAAATCCTTGTGCCACAGCTAATGGTCTRTTTCTCAAATTCTTTGCCCTGAACTCCTGAAGCAAAGCCTGCTGCTCRTGCTTCCCAGTCTTCTCAGCTGTAATTAGTATGTTTTGGGTGGAGTAACATTGTTTTACCTGTTTCCCTCCACTTTAGCCATTTCTGTTTGAAGAGATGGAAAGTCCATTGCAGTGCAATTTGAGAGCCTGACTTCTCCCTCGTGGGGAYGCCTTTATTTGAAATTCTGTTGGAGGTATTCTGGGTGTTTGCCTGTCAGAATCCTGCAGGTACCCAAARGGAATGGTAAATGTTTTAGCAAAGAGTGGGGGTGGCTGTTGCTGGAGAGCAGCCCTTCATAGCTGCAGTGTCATGGCTTTGGGTGTATCAGCCACAGTGAGGTGCAGAATGACACCTGCACATCCTCTCTAGCCTGTGTAGCACTTTGTGTAACTGTGCAGACACACTTTAAAAGCATTTGTGCACTTCAGGGTTTCCTGAGGGGTGTCACTTCACTCCCAACCATCTGTGCCAGCTTAGACTGACCATCTGTGCCAGCCTGGACATGCTGATGGATCTGGTTGGTTTTCCTGTTCTGCATGTTYTGGAGCCAGTTAAAATGGGAGACTTTACTGGTTCTTACTCCAGTCTTCATTTTGAGCAACCCTGAAATGTGTCTTATCTTCATTCCCATAACAAACAAAAAAAAAAGTCTCAAGTCAGGTGACTTGGTAGTGAAAGAATTAGCTGGGATATGCAGGAATTCCGTAGCATTATCTGTCTTTTCAAACCTCTAATAGATGAAGTCAGGATCTCTGGTGCAGTTCCCAGCTGGTATCATAGGGCAGATAAAAATGTTGATCCTGTGGCAATCATTTTAAATCACAAAGCTGAGTTTTATGGATGGGAAGAACCTGTGGTTTACTGCATTTAGATGTTAGTTTTAGGAGAGAGTTTTAAAACTTGGCTTTGTTTCATTTGAAGCTTTAAGCAGTGAACTAAAGTGTTTTTCAGTCAAGTATATTTTTTGAATTGGAACCTTTAAGTATGTGTTTGCTTTTTCTTACTCTCTCCTGAGGGTGAGAGACTGAAAATCATGTTTTGCTTCTAGGCTCTGGGAGAGATGAAACATGTTGTTTACAAATGATTTGTGTTTCATACTAGTGATAGAAATGKTTTTTTGGCTCATTTAGTCACTGCTGTATTTCATAGAAAGCTTTCCTCTGTAAACAATGACATAAATTTAATGGCTTAGTGTTCTTATTTGTTATCCTCTAGCTGCTTGAAAGATGGCTGTGCATTAGGATAGATACCCAGTGCAGTGTGAAGAGCTGGGAGAAGAAAAGCAGGAGGGCTGGAAGAAGGTTAGAGGCTGGGAGGGGAAGGGCAGGAGGAGCACAGAACAGCATGGCCAACTCTTGCATAGGGGAGGTCCCTCTTACATGTGAGAAATGGGGTTTAGTGGTTACCACATCTGCTTCTCTGGCTTCAGAAGGTGACAAAACTGCCTGTGTCTACCAAAAGACTCAGATATATTCAGGAAAGTTCTTTTTCTAGTCCTGCAGTTCTCAGATAAACAATGGGGGAGGTAAGACTGGAGACTGTTTGTAAATCTTTATAATGCCTACAAAAAAAAAAAAAACTGACCTGTGTGAAGGGAAGAATCTTTGGGTGAGAAGTACAAAGATTTTTCTCTTTGCCTAATTAACTCCTCTTCACAAGGACTTGTCTGTTGCCACTGATCATTGAGCTGTAATAGAGTTACAATACAACACATAGGGTACCCCTAGGACTGTAAATGAGAGCCAGAGAAATTGTCTGGTTTATTAGCTGAGCAGGAAATTGGGTTCAATCCAGTGCTTTTTTTGTTGTAATTGTATGTTCTTCCCCTCCCACTCAGTGCAAAGTGTCAAAAATCAAAGTTTGCCTGCTGTTCCAAGGGAAGGAGATCCCCTGAGGAGCCAGCATATTGATGGGTAAAAATATCCTGCAGTAATGATTTTACAGATGGATGAGAAACTTCTGAGGCCTGTGTATCATTACTGGTGACATTTGTCTCAAAGAGCAGACCATTATGTCCAAAAGGAAGTCAGCTGGTCAGATCAGGATAAAACAATTWCTCTTAAGACTAATGACTGAGTCAGTTCTAGAAATGTGTGGTTTCATAGACACCAGATATTTAAGGACAGTCTAAGGTGGTTAATGACTGCAGTAGTCTCCAGTATCTCCAGACTATATTAGAACAAACCCACAACATTGTAAAAAAGCWCACTGCAAAGAACAAATACACTTGAGCTGTCTCCTTCAATAGCATTTGTCCTGTGCACAGAGGAATTCCCAAATATTTTGCAATTCAGTCCAGAAGTCTGCTTTCCTCCAAGAGAAAAGTGAGCCATTCTACAGGTGATCCAGACAACRTGAAAATTAAAAATAAATAAACGTTATCTCTCCATTCTGTGACTGATGTGTCTTTTGTTTAATACAGCCAGCACCTCAGCCTCTTCCCCTCCTTTTTGTTTTAGTGTTCTACACATTTGGGCCCTGACTTGTAGCCAGTTCATAGGCTTTTTTTGATATTCCTTTCTGAACAGGTGATAACTAGATGCCGCTGTTTTTTATCTCAGGACAGGGCATAAACCCCAAATAATGCAGGTGAGAGTGAGAGTCAATGTCCTTTTTTTCCTTACAAGTATGGGCAAGGCATTTATGCTTTGCTTCTGTGCTGAGTTTGCTGCCATCAGAAGTGGCAGCAATATGCAAAGGGCTTAAATCTTCTGAATCTTACTTTGAAGAGGTGCAGCCAAGAAGTAGCAATGGAAACAGTTATCTTTGTCCCCTGGTTTGTTGGGCCTGTTTTCCTTTGAAAACTCTCAACTGGCCTCTGGCTGGATTGGTGAGACAGCAGCAAGGAATAAATTCTCTCTCTCTCTCACCATGCTCCCTACCAGTCATGGCGTGATGGCTTTGGGTTTTGACGGGATCAAACTGGATTAAAAAATTGAATCCCAGCAAAACTTACTTGTCATTAAGCTCCCACGTATGGAGTATGTGTACAAACTTGCATCTCCTGCTGCTCTGTAGCTTTTGGTTAGGTGTGATACTGTTTCATCATGGCAAATTCTGCAACTAAAAGCTCTTTGTGCTGCCTTTGCCGCCCATCTGGATTCTTAGAGCACTGACTGCCTGGACACCAAGCCCTCTGTGCTTGGGGCAGCTCCAGCTGGSATGGAGTGTGGCAGAGCACCTCCTGTTTGTTCTCTGTCTGTCAAGCTTTGTCCTCTGTTCTTTGCAGTGCTTTACCATGGACTGTCAGACTAAACTTAGATCCAGACTGCTGCAGAAACATGTGGAGTTGTCCAGGGAGGGGGAGGAAAACCTCAACCCACCCAAGAGCAGCACTCAGACACATGCAGAACAAAACTGCTGCAGCAGCACAGGGACTCCAGAGCCCAGCCTGGCAGCACAACCTCAGCTGTGGCAGCTTGGAAAAGGAGAGGGATGTGGGGAGCTCTTCCCAGAGAGCATCCTGCTCCCAGCAGGCTTCTGAGTGAGGACAGGTAAGGCTGAGGAAGATCACCTGAACCTGCTCTTTCCTCCACTCTCTTTAGGGTTTTTCACTACTGGGAAAGGGAAGGTAGCAAAGCTTTGAACACTGTTTTTAGTGAGGTAAATTGGTTAACCTATTAAAAGCAGCCAAGAAGTCTCAGAAAATGTAAATGATTCTTTAAGAAATAAGTAGGAGCTGTTTAATTTCAAGGCAAATACTTGTGGGTAGAAAATTGGAATAAAATTCTTCCAAATTACTTTTTATTTTACTTTATTAAAATTGGAATAGGGTGAAAGTGATCACACAATGTTGTATATTTTATGGCTAATAYGCATGCACACATATATAAACTTTTTTGTATAGATATTTTATATTGATAGATATTAAAATACCATAGCTTTTGCAGTTGGTTGCATTTTGAACTGCTACAATTGTAACACAAGCTTTAATATTTGCTGGTGGTGTGTATTCTGGGGTTTTGTTATTTTGTTTTCTTCCTCTGGGAAAAAACTCAGCTGGAATCAAATTATTATGTCTCACACTTTTATTAAAAGTTTTTATTCTCATGGCTGTGATTTGCATTAAAACCCTGTGATAGATGTTAAGTTACTTATCTCTTGCAGAGTTTATTATTGCTTGAACATTTTGTAGTTATAGGATTTACTTTAAATTTTAGGATTTATTTAATTATACTTTCTTACATTGTTTTGCTCAAGTGTCATAGTTTAAATCATTATCCGCTTCTCATTTATTTGTTCTGYAAGATGCAGATGTTTTTCTGTTTCTTCTTTCCCTGACAAAGACCCAGTTGAAGGTTTTGAGGGCAGGTGTCCCCTTGATCYCTGCACCAGTACTGTCCTGATCCGTTCTGTACGAATTCTCTTCGACTTGCACTGAATTCCACCAGCTGCCAGCGGCTCCTTGTGCAGAAGTGCTCTTTAATCTGATTAGAGGTTTAAGATGAGAAACAATCCCTCCTCCAACCTTCGCACTAGAAGTTTTATCCTCAAGCCACAGGGTGGCAGCACGACGTTGGGTTTATGGCTTCTGTTACCCAAATTCCTGGGCTTTTTCTCAAGTCCTCRCTGCTCAATTGATACTGTAATAATTGGACAGCTAGTTTGGAGAGGAAGTGTGTTTTAAAATATTCCCCTCATTAACSTGTAGGTCAGATGTTCATAAAACAGATTTTTTTTTAAATCCCAGATATTTTGTACCATTCATAAAATAAGGCCTGAAATTCAGACCAGACCATTTCGCTGCCTGCAAAGACAAGAGCAAAATGTAAATCAGATGCAAAAGCATAAATTGATCCCATTTTTTTCTTTGCATTCCAATGTATCAGTATGACAAATAAGGGTGATTATATGCCAACATGTAAGTTATGTCACACTTTTCTTAAAAAAAAAAGCCCAACAACAAAAAAAACAGCCCACAAAAAAATATATCCAAACCAAATATTTCCATTACATGTTTCTTTGCGTTGAATTAGCATCCTACTCAAGCTGCTTTTCACAGAGATGTGAGAGAGTACAGTGATKTCCATGCCAAGGGTAGGACTGTGGATCTGCACCAGGAGGTGTGCAGTGGGGTGCTGGCAGTGGCACCTCAGGGATGGTCCTGATGGTGGAGAAAAGGTGAGAGTTGTGCCAATCTTTGAGRAGAACAATTTGGGGAACGATGGGCTGGTCAGTGTGACCTCAGCCCACAAGAATGTGAATCCTCACAAAAGCTGTGTCCAGCTCCACATCCCGGCACAGGAAGGGTGGGAACATAATTGGGAACAGTCACACAGATTTATCATGGACCTATTACATGTGACCAACCTCACTGGTGTTTCTGACGAGATGAGATGAGCAGCACTGGATGAGAGGAGGGAAATGGAGGTGTCCTTGCCCCAGGAAAGGCAGACCTTGTTGGGCTGCAGGAGCAGGGGCAGCACAGACCCCTCTGTGCCAGAGCTGCTGCTGCTGCTGCTGCTGCTGCTGCTGCACATGAGGCTTTGGTGGCTCTGGAGACCCTGCAGTGCAGAGAAACCACAGAGGGGAACAAGAAGCCTGGTGACTTCCAGGTCACACATGGGGCACATCTGTGCTCTTCAGAGTCTACCAAAGCACAAAGATTTCAGAAATTTTTGAGGACTGCAAACTGTGTGTTGAGGTGTGGACACACTTAGGAGTTAGTGATGTTGAAACTCTTCAGCACTCTGAGCTCTGCTGCCTTCTTCTGTTCTCCTGAGTATTGATTGCTGCTGCCAGAAATGAGGAACTGGTAAAAGGCAATGAGTATGTCCACTCTTACATCCTGTTTACTCTGCTAGAACTACTGATATGATCAAACTTACTCATATCCTTAGGTGTTTTGGTGGGATGCACTGTAGAGTGCAGCACTTTGCTGAATATTGATTTCTGAACCTAAAGAAATGATTCAATTTTCAACCAAGTAGTTTACATACAGAATTCAATGCACTTTTATGTATTTCATCCCAGTGAGTTTCATTTCATTCATTGGAGCTTGGTTCTCCCACRCTTTCTTGCAGTGAGTAATACCTCCCCAAATGAGTAATCTGATTGTTCTCATTTTGCTTTCCATGATAGCAAGATTATTTACTGCCCCAAAATAGATTTTGAAGTATTTTTAAATGCAGCAAAAGCAAGCTTAGAAACCTGGGATCAGTTGGGATAACCAGTATAAGGAGTTAAAGTACAGGGAAATGTAAGGTTGAAAATATGTAGTCAATGTGCAGATTTTCATGGTGTACTCCCAAAAATGTTAAGAAAGCCAGTTTGAATATTTCCTTTGTAAATTGTTTTCTCTTCTGTTGAGTGGTTTCACTCCAGGTTGTTCTGGAAGTCCTCACTTCTCTAAAAATGAGAGAACTTGGTTTCAGTTGGGTGTAGTTGCCTGTACTGCTGCTTACAGAGCTGGTTTGAAGAATTTGTGTACTGAGATGGGTCACAGGAATGCAAGATCTTTCTTGCTCAGCCATGGCATGGAGTAAAGAAGTATTATAGAAAACTGCTTTATTTCTGTGACTTTGGATCAGCACTTCTGAACACAAACTTCTATAAGTCCTGAAAATGCCTTTTGTTCCTCACCTAGCTGATACTGGAGTGTGCTATCTTGGTGAGAGCAAAAAGTAGAAGTATTGAACATGGAGTTAGAGGGACTTCCTTTCTTCCCTGGTACAAGACTTCACTCTGTTTACTCTGTGCACTTTTGTGTTTGGGATCATTGCTAGATCAGTTTTTCTTACATCTTGCACTGGCTTTGTCCCTTCTGTGCTGTTGCTGCTGATAAGGACACAGTGAGAGCCTGTGCACTTCTGTTCCCCTTAGCACTAACAACGTTCCCCTTTGTGAACTGCAGTGCTGTCCTTGTTCTGCTGGAGAAATCATCAGTGCTCGTGATGCTGTCTCTTCATTGCTGCTGCTGCTTGTAATCTACTGTAAAACAACACAACTTGGGGTTCTTTCCTCTTTTCCTTAGTGCCAGACATTGGGAAAGTGCAGCTTCATGAGCAGGAGTCGTGGCTCAGAGCTGTCCCTGAAATGGCTGTGATATTAATTCCAGACGTGGTTGCTCTGCGCAAGTTAAATGAAAAGTTCCACCCTAACGAGTGCTGCCAGAAATGAGAGCACCCTTTAAAGTTTAGTGGCATCCATCACTTGGACATGGAAACTAGTTCCAACCTTAACACTTGTTCTCTGTATTTTCTCAAGAATTTCAGTTCTTGTGAGGCCTTTAACTTAGAATATTTTCTTAGTTTGCTTAACTCCTGCTACCATCTGTTGTTCAGTAACAGCTCGGAGCCAAGGCGGCTGATGGAGATCTGAGTTCTCCTAGATCAGCACTTGGCACCACAAGCTTTTTCACAACCCAACAAGCAGTTCCAACAGCTGCATGCATGAATCACTTAAGTTATAGTACCCTGCAGTACCCTGTAAGAATGGGTTTTGACAATCTGGTCAGATGCCACACAAGCAAAAGTGTGATGAACTGAGCTCCTTGGAAGGTGTAAAATAAATTTAAGATGATTATTTTGATACATGTTTTAATGCAACATGCTCCACAGTTTCACTACTGTTCAGAAAGTTCTGGGATTACCTAGATTGCATATAAGAGTTTATAATTACTGAAAAAATTCAGTGGGCTGGGGTGTATGTGTGTTTATTTGTTGTAGCAAACTATTCTGACACATTCCCTGTGGCATTTCATATTACTGAGAGACAGTTTGCCCCAGCAGTAGAACAGCTCTTCACATGCTTTCRAGTCAGTCTATATTTAAACCTCTCTCCAGCAGTATTTTATTTCAGTTGTTTTACTCTGGTTTGCCTAGCTGTGGATGCATTCTTGATTATGATCTGTGTTTATTGAAAATTTGCTGTCACAAAACCATAGAATCATTTAGGTTGTAAAGAACATCAAATCCATCCAATTCACCCRGCACTGCCGAGCCCAGCACTAAACCCTGTCCTCAGGTGCCACATCCACACAGCTTTTACACACCTCCAGGATGATGGGTGACTCCACCACTCCYTGGGCAGCCTGCCCCAGTGTTCACATCCTGCTCCTCCACAAACACTGCAGAACTGCCTTTCATTCAGAGTCTGGCCTTGCAAGGGCATCCATGGGAGCTTTGCAGGAGGATTGTGCGGGTTCCAGGCTGGCTTCATAGCAGGCAGCACCAACACCAAGGGACCAGTGTCAGTGAGCCTGGTGTCACTGGGCAAACTGGGCTGCACAGCTGAGGATCTGCCCCGTGTGCAATTTGTGTTCTGCTCCAGTGGTGTCATTATTTGTTTAATGATAACCATTGCTTTGGCTGTTTCACACGAGGCCATTTACAAAGGATTTATGGAGTCCATATGTTTGGATTTCACTTAGCTGCCCAAATAAGGGGGGAGGGAGCAGGATGGAGGTTGATTTTATTTTGAACCTGCATCTGCAGACTAGCTGGAGCCAAGCAGGGTAACTATAGGATGGGACAATATCATCCAGGAACAGGGTGTTAAAACTTCTTGAGCAACTTCCACAGAGCTGCCTGGCAGGAATTCCCCCTCAGTTCCTCTTAGAAAATGAGATCAGTGGGTACCCAGGGGATAATGTGGGCTGGGTGCTGAGAGGGGAAGCTTTCCCTGGTTCTGCAGTAGGATGGGAAAAGACAGGATTAAGTCTCGAGTTCCAAGAGATTTATCAATATTGTTGAGTTGGGCTGCAAGCCTTTCATACCCAGAAAAGTGGGTAAATTTGTCTCAGGATATACAGGCTGCAGGCTGAAGCAGTGAACTTGAGGATGCTGAAGTAGCTTGGGTTTAGTTTCCCACATTTTAATGAGTTCTTAAGTGTTTGTAAGAGTTTTAAAGAGAAGATGTAAATATTTTCCATCAGCAATTTTCAGTTAATGTCTTATCAGGTACTTAACTCTACATTTTTAGAGAACTCTAGATAGGTTAAACTTGATAGTTCATACCACAAAGYAAAGCAAAGTGAGATAAAGGGCAGACAAATTTTCTGTTTTGTTTTCCCCAGGTTTTTTATATTTATCAGGGGGAAATTCACACAAATTTATGTATGTCCTGTAACAGAAATGGATGCCAGACAGTAAGGGGTAACCAAATTCCCTTCTAACTCTACTAAAGGAGCAACAGTGTGTGACAAAAGGCTCTGGGCACTTATCTCCTCCTCTTATCTGTAGCAGAATTGATATTAAAAGTATCAATAGGAATAGGAAATCACTTTAAATCTCAATGGGAGACTTGCTCTTTTCTTTGTTTAGGCCAGTATTTCATGCCAAAATACACCAGTCAAGAGTCTACATGAACCTTGAGGACATGGGTCTGTACAGACAGTGTAAGTGTTCCTATGGATTGGGCTCAGATGAAGTCTCCACAGTGACCCAAGGAGCATTCAGCATGAGGAAAATAATTATTTAAAGAGATATTCTGTCAGTTGATAACACACCCTTCTAGAAGGGACTGCAGAAGATGAGAGACAGGGTGAGGCACAAAAAAAGAATGAAAGCAAGGGAGAAGAGGAAGAAGGAATCCATTGTTCCTTGTCTGCTGGGAATAGATGGGAGAATGATGTCATAAGGCAAAAGGCAAATAAAGAGAACTGGAATTCTGAAAAAAAAAACCCTGAAAAAAAGGGAAAAGGAACTCAGTAGTGCAGGCTGGTCTCTACAGGTACCACCCAGCAATCTGCATCCAGCCTCCGTGCAGCAGGGAACTGAAAGCCCACCTCCATGTGCCAGCTTTTTCCTGCTCCCAGGAGAGGAGATCTGCTCAGCAGAAGACAGATGGCATTGCCATTGCCTGTGCTCCTGTGGGGGCTTTTTCCAGATGGGGAGTTGGAAGCTTCTTTGTGCTGCTCCAGCCTTCCTGTGCAGCAGCCCTCGGGTGCTTGGGGCTCCACCAGCCTGCGTGCCCGGACCCAGTGCTGCTCAGAAAAACTGCAGCTGAACCCGTTAGGAAAATAAATGGAKTTACATCCAGGGTTTTCTCCCTGTCTGAGGTGTCCTTGTTGACTTCTCTTTTCTTGTGAGGAGAGATTATAGAGAGATTGCTAATAAAAGCCAAGTTAGTGTCAGTGATCTGAAAAGAAAGCTGACACAACAGTTCTRCAGAGGGGAACCCCAGACAGCTCTGTGCCACTCACACACTGACCTCCAGCCAAACTCGGTGCTTTCCTGCACTGCTGGGATGCCTCTCCTACCTCAAGCAAGGCACAGCTATGAGAGGTTTCTCAAAGTTACCTGAAAAATCACTGGGCAGTCCAGGAAGCATTGCCCTCATTGCAACTCCCTTTGCTGCTTACRGGAATTTTAAAAAAAGATCATTTTAAATACGAAGCAGCCACCTTTGATCCYCACTTCCTTCACGTGGAGCAAGTCACCACAGAAAGCAAAACTTTGGAGAGGTAACCTGATTCTAAGTTTTACAATCAAGTAAAGGGAGATACTAAGTTTAATCCCTTTATCTTAGTTACACATTAAATTTATGACCTCACCTGCRTAAATAAGTACATTTTGTTCTGCTTTCTTCCACTTCCTTTCCTCTGCAACTTTCCAATCTCCAGTTGCTCCAAGAGACTTTGCTCTCTCTGCTTTTTACTCAGTTTCATTCTACACTCATTACTGAATGGACACCAAGTATTTCTGTCTTCCTGTGTAGTTTCATTTCTCCCAATGTCATCAGAATAAGGCACAATCACAACAGCTAAAGATATCATATGGAAAGCTTACCTGTGCTGCAACCATCCTAATAATATCACTCCATTTTTTGTTCTGGGAGTTCATTGAAGGGCTAATGTTCTGATCTTTCTGCACATCTATAAAGCCTTTAAAAGTCACTGGAGCAATTTATCAAGTATGTGAGAAAAGTTCATTAGCTGTTTAAGAAAAAAAAAAATCACTCAAATGCTGTATGAACTCCAGTCCTGTGTGTGGGAGAAGGTGCTGGAATTGTTCTCTGCAGTCAGATCTGTGTCCCAATAAATTAAAATAAAAAGCCAATTTCAGAGTAAGGAGCCTCTAAAGTGCAGCAAGTCCTAATGCAGAGCAGGGGCACAGAATCACAGAATAAGCCAAGCTGGAAGGGACCCACAAGGACCTCGAGTCCAGCATGTTTAAGAATGGATTTCATTCTAATCCAATTTCTATGAACTCTCAAGCACTCAGCTGAAGATCACAATCACTATTTTTTGTTCTGATATAGATTTTTTCAGTACTACACAACTTCCTGGGTAACAGCATCAGTACTGTAAGGACACAGCAGCACAAAGGAATAGATACAGGGAGTTTACCAATAACTAAAGATCACAGTATTTGGGGAAGAGTTTGTGTGTCCTCTGTGAAGACTTTTCACCCCAACATAAAAATAATTGTATCTTCTGCAGGGTGAATGTATTAATATGTGGAGAATTTGACAGACCTTCATAATCCAGARAATACAGCAAATGCTGTGTTGCCATTTATCTTCTTGAAACAAACTCAAAGCCCCAGTGAAATGCAGCATTACAAGCAGTTACAGTAACCTGACAAAACACATTAAGAAAGTGTGGAAAACAAGGTTACATTTAACACAAAGCCTATCTTTGGGAGGAGGCAAAAAAACCCAGTTACAGGCAAAAAAACCCCATGTGAAGCAGCACTTCAGCAAACGGGAAACAGAACTGAGCTATGTGCAGGCTGAAAAACCACAGAGGGAAGTGGAGTTTTTACACATGAATACCTTGATTTGGTCCTTAAGAACCCATCACGCTCACAAAGCCARGGTGGCGACCATCAGTTACAGAAATTTTAAAAAGTGTCAAGCAGGAACTACTGTAATAAACTGCATTTGATGAGAATGATTTTGGGCAGAGAGCAAGCAGCCATCAGCTGATTAGAATGCAGCATATGCTGCAGCAGAGAGCGGGCACACGGCTGCACTCTCAGCTGCAAGGGGACAATAACCCTGCTCACTACAGGCACTGTGTGTTCCTTGCCTGCTGTTACTCCTCGTGGCAATTAACCTCCCTGTTATTACAAAAATTGAGCTCAAAGTGGAAGACAAACACTCATTTGCAACGCTGAAGAAACAGGATCCTTTACATTCGCCCGTGTCTTCAATTTTGTTTTTACCTCTGAAGCTCCTCTAAACACAGTGAAATAAACKGGACCTGCTAAATCATAATTTCCCAAACTTCTCAGGCAGATCTGTACAACTTGCACAGGCACTTTCTGTGTGTGGGCTCCCCCTCTGTACCTCTGTCTCTTTGGAGTTTGCACTCCCACTGTGGGCTGTGACCTCTGATCTGAGACCACCATCCTACAGCCAGCTACTGGAGATAAAAACCTGTTTTGGCACGTGCTCTCTAAGGGTATTTTCTCTGAMAAAGATTGAGAAGGCCCCACAAACACTCAGGAGTATGAAAACACAGTGCTGGTATACTGAGCACTTCAACACATGGGCACAATCCAAAGCAGCAGACAAAATTTCCCACTAGTTAAAGCAAAGACCATCCAATTCAAACAATCCAGGCAAGGTTTTGCCCCCAGACCTCCAAAACTATCATGATTTGTTTCCCAGGTGGAAAACTGTGAACAAATTCAAAAAACAGCCAGAACTCAAGGCAAGTATGAGAGCTGGAGAGCAGGTGGAGGTCACCTGCTGGAGGAGTGAAGGTGCAGAAAGAAAAATGAAGAAAAAGCTGCTCATTGTACTGGGGGGTGGGGGGTAGAGGTCACAGTTTGTGCAAAGTTTGGAATGCTATGAACCAAAGTTATCTTCATCCACTTACAAGGGAGAACAGCCTGTCATATCCTARTGGGATTGTACTGGGTGCTTTAGTTACACCAGGGAGTATAAAATGGAATTTGCAGAATTACCTGGCTCCAGCCCATGTCTCAACCCCAAGCAGCACTCAGAGGAATGTATCTGTTTCAACCACTGCCCAGCTGACCTCAGTTCCAGACTGCAGTCACAGGCACACAGAGAGCTCACTCACGTGCTCTTGCAAAGGGCTTTTCCCGTTTTTCTCCAAGTTCAAATTTACASTGACATTCCTGGGCTGTAACACAGATCCACTACTGGTGTTCAGAACCTGGGACGCACCAGSTTTGCTGCAATGTGCAACACCAGAGCAAGATGACATTTTTCAATGCCAGAAGGAAGAATGGGGAGGTTCTGGCTGTAGACAACKGTTAGAAAAGTTTTGCCGTTTTAAATCAAAGAGCTAAAGAAACATGCAAGATTTAAGTAGTCTCTGCATATAGGTACAAAAAGAATCTGAGGTGAATGACACTCAGGTCACAGGTTTTTGCAGTAGGATTTTCTATGTTAAAGAACACATCTGATGTTTGAAGATATACAGCTGTAACAGCCATAACCATTCAATTATGGACAACAAATAAGGTATTTAGAACAATCACTGGCAAAATGAGGGAATGTGGCCAGCATTCAGGTGTGGCCCTCACTGCTCTCAGYTGCTAACAATATTAAGATTCAGAGATTTTTTGGCAGCCTTTTTTTTTAGTTCCATCCTATATAAGGGAATTAAAGCAATCCATTAGCAACAACTGGCAGAAAAACAGTGAGACATAATCAGCCTCAACAAAACAACCTGATCCATGCCTGCTCCTGCATTTGACAGAGCAGATTTTCCTGGGGCAGATAATGGTAACCTTTGCTCAGTAGTGTTGCCTATATTTGGATGCACAAAGTTGTGTTGGTTCAGAACTTGTCAAGACTTGCAGACTTGCAGAAGTTTCCTTGGACTTGGTCCCTGGGCTGGCTGGAGATGTAGATGAAGGCTTGGAAGCAAAGGAAGGAGAGCAGTTAGATCAGACCTGCTGAACGGGACAGGCTGTCCACCACCATCTCTTCTTCCCCTTCCCTCCTTGCATAAACACACAGTAAATTGCACTGGGAATTGCAGCTTACTCTTTGAACCAAAAAACGTGCTGGATGTTGAATGGCTTACCACAGTGGCAATTCCTGTTGCTTATTCTGAAGCACACTGCAGTTGTTCTTGGATGTTCGTATCTTGTTCTTTGTATTCTCGTTTGAAAAAGGACGTTCCAGCCTCCTGTAACCACCTCCCAGCTGTGATTAACATTAGTGCTGGAGAGTGTTAGAGACTGTGCAGCACAGACTGGCCCGGGCAGTGGAACAGAAATACCTTTGCAGATCAGGGCCTTTTGCTGGCACCAGGAGGGCAGCAAAACAAGGCCAGTCCTCATTCACCTCAAGACAATTTATTCCTGGCACAGGTTGCTTTTCTCTGAACAAGCGTTTTCCAAAATTATCTTTGCATACTGATCAGCACAGAGATGAAACAACTGAGGAGGAACAGAACAACCTGAATYCCTCAGTGATATGCACATCACACTTGAGAAACTGGAGCAGTTGTTGCATCTCTATAAATTCAGAAGGCTCCTACCACAAGAAATAAGAACCTAACTCGTTAAAGCAATTTTATTTAAGTATTTGGAGGGAAACTTTCATATCATGAGTAAAAATACTAGAGTTGAATGTTGTTAAAAAAAGTCAAGATGATGGGCCCTCTGTGCAAGCACAGCAGCATCTGATGGAGAGGGGAAGAGAGGGTTTTCATAATATAATTTCTTTCAAATAAAAATATTAAATGCTACTGAAATGGAATACATATCATCACTTTTATACAGGCAAGTGAATGAAAAAACAAAAAAAAGCGCAATTTAAAGAACGCAACCTACAATGGAATAACTTTATTTGCAGCAGAGACAGAATAAGACTGCTTTTATGAAAATTACAAAGAAACATGATACAACAAAAATAGGGTGTGGGGAATTTCCCACTAAGATTAAAAATGAAAAACAAAAAAAGAGTTCACTTTTTGAACACCATTATTATTCAAACACATATGAAGTTTCAACCTAGTTTTTTTATACATGGGAAACACTGTTAAACTGAATCTTCAAGAGTGAGAAGGCACCATGAACTGTTGGCTGATACCTTTAATGCACACTCAAGAAAGAAGAAATGATCTGGCAGAATGCAAAAATTCATTAAGTGTTTATATATATTCATATATCTTTTCGTAAAAAAAAAAAAAAAAGCGGCAACAAGTCATTACTTCAGTGCCAAATGTACTCGTGTCTGGCTGACTCGCTCATGAGGATGATTTCTCACTTAGACCTGTGTGGTATTTCTGTACAGTGGTGGAAGTGGGTGATTTTGTGTTGTTGCCTTTCATATTAGATTGGTAAATCAAGCATTTTCTAGGTTCTGAGAAGCCAATCCTATGAAGTATTCCTAGATTCTATGCAAACAGAATAATTAAATGCACTGCCTAGAATGAAATACTCATCTGTACGGCGTGGCAATCCCACTGGATTCAGTTTGATATGTAATGTCTTGTAGCAGATGTTATAACAAAAATAACTTTTGCTTTTTGATTTACCTCACTGAGGCCATTAATGCTGTTCCTATAGTTGGTTTTCTGGAGTTGGATGACACTTCACTGCTGTCCAAAATGAGTTTGAACCTTAACCCTCCAGAGTTTGTTCACTTTGTTGCTTATATTATTGCACTAGCTACTAAAGTCTTATATCTTCCTATATAAATCTAATTGATCAGAGTGCAGATTCTGTATTTAGATAATGAACTGTATGAAATAAATAAAATAAGGGGATTTTCTGGTCAGAGTTGCTGATATGTTGAATACCTTAATTATTTCTAAAGTAAACAGTTTTGGTGTATATTCTTAAAAACCTATGGTGATTCAGCATAAAAGCCTTGACATAATACTTAAAGAATGGATTTGTTCTCCTTCTCAAAAACGCATCAAAGAATTGTTTTAAATACAGAATCTGTGAGGCTTCCTACAAATTCATCTAAGTCGTAATACAAACACAGTTTGTAACTTGATAATATAGAAAGTTCTCTAGTGTCCATTGAAGTAAGGTCCCCAAAATGCAGTCTGTTTTGTTTCTGAATGGCAAAACATTAAGCGGTTCCACTGGCTGAGTAGGAGAACTGAGGAAAATGAGGTCTTCTCTCGTTATCTACACAATCCATGCTGTCATCTGAAAGAGGAATAAAAAACATTAGGTAACATTTGCTACCTTTAGTTTTGTTTTCAGCAAATCAACAATAAGATAATGCASAGTAAAGTTAATTCAGAAAATAGATGTTCAGATGTCCATTTAAAATTGCTAGGAGATGCATTACTTAAATYCACACTCACTGTTCTGAATTTCTGGCAATTGCTATTTGAGAGCATCACACATGCTCAGTTATCACAAAAATACAATATTTTGATGGGACATTAGCCCATGCTCAACTGACTGCTTGCATATACACAGTGCATGTGGATACGGACATGAGCTAAACATTAATTATCACTGATTTCCAGTGGGAGTGTGCAAATTTGGAAAAGACCACAGTACAAATAATTTCACTCTTATTAAACAGGTTTTTMATTTTACCAACTTCTTGGTCAAATACATATGGAAAACCCTCAAGTTTAAACTGATACTTTTTCATATGGGCTGAAGAGACCCATCAGAGCAAATTATTTCTGGTGGTGTGGAGAACACAGTGGGAAACATTTGGAAAAACTTTACCTTGGTCAGGAGGAGTGATTGTTATCATCTGTGCTGTAAATTCTTCATCAAAGTATCTTGTATCTGTTTCAGATGTAACCTGTGGCTTGAATGGAGGTACAAGCTAAGGAAAGAAAGAAAAGTGTCCATTTACAGGTTCTTGCAGTGGTGTTTGAAACAAGTAGAATTTGACACAGTTATAAGCTACAGTGCCTTTTTCTATGTTCCTGAAGTGTCTAAAAAATACCAGTTCACAAAGGAAGCATATACAGTAAAAATACTTACTTAGGTGTGCACTTACTGTTAATGGGGCATTTAAGTATTTTTTTTCCCTAGGATTTAACTGCACTAAGAAAACTTAGAATCCTACAATTTCTTCAAATAATAACAGGCTGACCAGTGTTTAAAAATAACAACACATACTAGTTCCCCACATCATTATATGGAAATTGTCAACATCATCTAGCCAGATTTATGCTTAAAGGAGGATGAAAATGCTTAAGGAGTAAGAAACATGCTTAGTGATATGAAACTTATCAGCTAACCTCATGTATCACCACAAAAGCTGTAAGATTCACCAGGAAGTTTAAGCTACACTGCTACTGTGCCCATGCAGCTCGCACTGGAGGTCTGACCRACCCAGCAGAATCTAGGCCAAGGCAGCAGCAACACCAAGCTTTAATGCTCCTGGTCCCCTGTCACAGTCATATTTTCTGGAAAAATCCCTTCACCAGCATTTCTTCTCCTGGGAAGCTGAGAAGCCTCAGAGAAAAAGGAAAACAATATTATCTCATTTGCTTCTCCTGTGTTTTGCTGCTTTGGAATGTGTTTGGAGATTCTTTATCCAACATATGAATTGCATTAACTTAATGACCAATCATGGTCCAGCTGTGTCAGGACTCTGGCGAGTCATGGGTTTTTCATTAGTATCTTGTTAAGCCTCCTGTAAGTATCCTTTCTCTATTCTTTAGTATAGTTTTAGTATAATATAATACATATCATATCATATCATACCATAATAAATTTGCCTTCTAAGAACATGGAGTCAGATTCATCATTCCTTCCTGCCATGGGGGACCCCGAAAATACCACAGTCCCCAGAAGCAGTTTGATGTCAACTCTGAAGTTCGAAAACCTGGAGTGCTTACAAAAACCTGAGCCCAGTCAGCAGGGAACATCCTCCTCTTGCTACACCAGGAGCTGCACTTGTTGGGGTTTATTCCTGAAACTCAGGCAGACAGGCTGGAAATCATCCATGTGTACCTAGGCAAGCTCTGGCGAGAGCAGCTCCAGATGGAGCAGAGCTGCCTGGCTGGGGCTGGAGGAGGAGCGCGCCTGGGAAGCGGGATGGGGAGCTGGCTGCATACAGATGCACACACTTGGAACGYGGACAACTCTGGAGGGCACTGGAGAAGGATTCAGACCTTGCCCACCTTCCCCTGCACGGGAGCAGAACCAGGACATGCACAGGGCTCTGAGCCCTCCCAGGGACAGGGCTGGGATCCTGCTCGCCCACCGCGGGGGTTACGTGTGGCCATCTTTTAATAGCGCACAGCCACGCTGGGCAGCAATTCAGGAGCGTGACTGAGGAAGCATCAAGCTTCCAATCCAAAACTGCAGGGAGAGAGGTTTAGCAAGGTGGATGGTAAATTGTCCAACTGGAATTATGCAGTGACCCCAAGACATGCACTCCTGCATTTGTACAAACAAGAACAACAGAAATCACTACCTGAAAAACATCAATAAATCCTGAATACACAAAACACCTCTTCCCCACCCCTGACTTCGCCTCCTGCTTGGATGTGAAGAATTATTTGTTTGTCAACTTTCAAGCTCCCTATCACCAGGATGGTCTTTCTGATCTGTTTWGAGAGCACCTAACAGTGTCCTGTTTTACAAACAGCAATCCAATCAAGTGCATTCATTTTCAATGTAAAGACAGTAAGAAATGTAACGTATTCATATGGCAGCGCTCCCATGAACAAATAAACATTTGCTGTTTAAAATTGGAGCATAAAAGCTCTGTTTATTATAAGAGAGCACAATTATAGTATATATTCATCATCTTTTTCTCCCAATTACTCACAATTCTCTGTGCCCAAGAACAGCTTAAAGGAGCTGGGTACATTACCCTTACAAAAAATATTAGATCCTCAGAAGTGGTCTTTATCTTCTGAATTTAAAAAGGAAAAGGAAATAGGATATCCAAAAGTCAGGAGTTACTCTGAGCCTTGCAGTCCCCTGAAGCTATTCAAGAGGGAATGCTTTACATTATAATGTTAATAACACTTCTCAATCAAATCACACCAACATATTACATATAAAAGCCCTGTGGAGCAGGAAGATTCTCCCTCATGTAACTCTATTCCCTCTCTCTCCTTGCAGCAGCTTCTGCCTCCTTCCAAAGCAACCCCGGGTTTGACAGGCTGTGCATGTGTGTGTGTGAAGCTCTATCTGTCCTTTTAAGCTAATGGTGGTTTTGGCACTCACAGTGCCCCCAGTTGCTCTGCTTGCTGTGCACAGCTCGGAGTGATTTAGGGCTTGGGCACTGCAGCAGCCGCCTGAACTGAGCACATTGGAGTGACTCGAGCAGCAATCCCAAGCCAGCACACATGTGGAATGGGCTAGCACTGCCTGGATCATTTTCCTTTTTATTTTAGTATCTGTTAAAAGCAATTTGAGACAGATTACGATGCACCCACAAGACATCTTTTCCCCCTTGCTGTCAAATTCTGAGTGCTAAGCTGGAAACAGAGGGGAAGCCACAGAAAGCTCCAATGCTGGCTTTAACAAGCAAATATGTCACTTTACTGGGAAGCTGTCACTGCAATAGCTCTGCAGTTCAACTGGCAGGGAGGTGCCACCTGTAGCCTCCCACGGCTGCAGACCAGCATTGGTACCCACAGGCTAATGCTGGTTTGAGAAAAGGGACCTGAAAAAAATCTCCACGTGATTAAAATCTCTTTGAGTATGTTTTGCTTGTGGGTGGGCAAAATACTGCAAATTAAACTGCACCTTTCTCTGCACCAGAGACAGACAGCACTCTTCCAAGTGAGCCTAATAAACATTTTAAATCTGGGGGGACAAGCCCAGTTATTCAAAGCTCCTTGTAATTTAAAGCAAAGCTATGTTTGCAAAAAGCTTAATTACAAAGCAAACGTTCTGGATTACCCAAGCCCATACTCATACACATACCCAGCATTACTGGAGATGGTGGGGAACCAGGCTTAGCACACAAACAGCTCTCAGCAGCTGACAAATGCAGCTTTAATCCATGGGACTGCACTTCAGGTAAATGCTGCAAGGACCTCTTTGGACCACCAGAAGGTAGGCAGCAACTACTCAAAGGCTCTCCACTTGCACAGTGTGCCTGCCTCAGATGCAAACACTAATACGACATGAGCAAAGACAGGTTCCTGACTCCTTGGATAGGCCAAGCTCAGGAATAGTCTCAATTAGTACACAGTTTTCTCTAAAAGATGCAAGTATTTGGAACTTCCTGATAGTTTTCAGAATAATCTCCATCATTACCACTATGGAACAATTTATGAAGGCTTTCTCAGTCCTATGGATAAATAAAACATTGCCTCCAGCTTGTGTGATGTCTTTTCTGTTCAGGGAACTGGGACTACTACCAAATGACAAATAACTTTACTCAAAATATTTGAGCCCCACTGTCAGCTTTTTACCTTAAACTGCAAAAAACCAGCAAACTCTCAAGCATTCAGTTTGTCAGCTGGGTGAAAATGGGGACAAACTTCCTGTTTAAAAYAAGAATTCAGATCTACTTTTCATGTTATACTGAATAAACTCCATGGAACTCTCTCCTGCCCTCATGACTGCATGCAGCTCTCCCTCCAGGGGTGCTCTGAAAGGACTGAGGTCTTAACATCTTATCCACACTTTCAAGGCACAAAAACTTGTTTTATGATTTTTTCAGTTCTTTTAGCCACACAGATCTGTGAGGAAGTGAAAGAAAAGAAGGAAACAGAGCCCTCTCTGTAGCAGTATACAGGCACTGGACAATGCTCCCACTACAATATGGGAACTCAGTTTCTGCCAAGYTTCTTACCTGCTCCCACCAACTGGAGGGACAACCAAACAGTATTTAGAGATCAAATGAGATCTGATACCACGAGGGACTGCTGGAGGAAGGAGGGAAATCAGGAAAGGCTGGGATAGAGTGAGATCATGTGGCACCAGTAGATGGGAGCCTTGAATCAGCAGACTCACGTTTGGCTGCAGTTCATGAGTGGTATGAGAATGTGGCTGCTGAGAATTGAATGTGAGAGGACAACAGCACACCACCCTTAGAGCACAAAGCAGGGCATCTTGGAGGTGTGAAATAGCTATCTGAGAAGGAAGGGGCAGTGAGGCACAGACAACTGATGAAACACATTCTTACAGGAAGGGCTGGGCTCTTTGACTTCAGTGGCTCCCACTGAAAAGCCAACAAACCCAGTGGCTCTCAAAGAAAACCCATGAGAAATACCACCAAGTGCAGACAYGTCGTATCAGTCCTTTGCCACATACACAAAAAAATAGTATTAGGCTTGGATTGATGTAATAGCCTACACTTATCTGGACTTGTCTTGGATGCTGACAACATTAGATTGAAAAGACAGGAAAAATGCAATGGGAAAGAAGAGCCCATCTTCTGCTACTCCCTCTAGGAAGTTTGGCTTCAGATGCTCAGGAACCAACAGCAACTCTGGGCTTGCAAGGGATGCTTCAGTCAACAGCAAGAAATGGCAGCAATAGTTCATAGGAAAAAACATTTTAAAAGCTTATATACTCTCTAAATTTGGAAGCTATTTTGATTACATCCTATTTATTGAGCCATAAAACCATGTATCTCATTAAAAGATACTCCTATCACTGCAAAATAAAAATCCAAAAGTAATCTGATCACAGYATTTTAAGTTCTTGCTAAAAACAACTACAAAACTTTTCTATGGAGGGTTTCTGTGTACCTTTAGAGAGCAACAAAATTTGAAACATTTGATATATCCACAGCTACAATTCACCTTGGGAGAACAGTTGTATAAATACCTTTTTCTCGTATACATCTTGCCAAACAATGCCAGCAAAGAATTTGTGCTGCATAATCTCCTTGGCATCATCAGGACCACCACCTAACCTGTAGGAGGCAAAATAAGTAATTAAATGTTTGAGTACAGTTATTTTTTCTAATACAATTTTTATTGCAGTGTACTGAAGAAATTTGGAGTTTATATAATGCATTTGGGAGCAGTTCTAGCACTTGCTGTGTGTTTGGTTTTCTGTGCAAGGCCTATTTTAGGCTTCAACACAGTTCCACTAAAAGATTTAAAAACAGGCTAACAAACAGAATTAGAAAAAATGTCTCCCTTAGACAAAGAAAAAACAATAACCACAGCTCAAAAAACCTGCCCTTCAGGAATGATGGTGTCCTGAGGACCACAGCAGATCCTGTAAAGTAAAAGGTCTGAGCCACAGATCCTTCCCTCTACATTAACATGCAACTACCCCTTACAGTCCTCTAGAGCACAGTGATGCCAGCAGTAAAACTGAATTTGAAGTGAAATAGAGACAAGGCTTTTTAAGGCAAACTGATTTATGCAACCTGATTTAAATTTCCATTAAAGAAAACAGTTGACAACTGCAGTGATAATATCACAGCATATGCAAATCTTTCCTCTTCCTTGGCTTCAGGAAAGCACAAAGGGTGTTTTATTGACTTGAGGTATATCAAGATAAAGCACTTTTATTCCAAAATAAAACTGTCCACACAGCTTATAGATGCAATCAGTTTTGCTGCAGTGTTGAGCTAAGTGATGCTTAAATTTTGCTGTGGAGGTTAAAACGTTCTCTAAAAGACTGAACCACATCTGCAAGCAAAGGAGGCATTGAGAAAACAAAACAGATACTGGGTAATCAGCAGGAGACTCAGGTAACAAGATTAAAACAATGCTCAGGTGTTACCATGTTCACCCTGGCTGATCTCTAGGATCTGCCTGTTCTCCCATGCCTGGTGCCACTGGCAAGCTGAGATACTGACCCCATTTCAAGAACTTGAAGCAATGACTCTAACAAGACCCAGGCTCGAGTTATACTGTTACAGACATCAGGGACAAGGCCTGTTCTCTGGGCCTGGAGCCAACACCTGGCCAGGCCTCATCCATTGTGCACAACATCTGGCCCTGAATGTCCTCTGAGCCACCTGTGGTAACCCCATGCCCCAGTTCATGACTATCTGGGGATAGAGGGGAGGGGTTTGGTTCAAAGTATCAGAGAAAATATGAAGGCTGTGCTAAAAGCCATTCAAGGGGCATTTTTACAGCTTGAGACTGCATGCTCTGGAATGCAGSGTTGGGAGAGCACTGGATAACAGCTCAGCATGGAAAAGTCAAATACTGTGACACTTTGTTCTCAGTGCTCACTGGGAACGGATCCTGAAGCACTCAAGCCCTCAGCCATGCCTGAGCACCATCTCAGAGAAGGCAAACTGGCAGAGGCCACAGCTGTACCAGAGACACCCAGGAGCACAGGTGCCTGACAGTCCAGGGGCTGTGCTCGCTTCCTTGCCCTCYTCCATTACAGTGCCACAGTGACCTAAGGGGTTTGCTCCCTAYCATCCTTTAGGAAATGTGCACTGGAACAGCTCCCCAGCCTCCCAGTACCTGGGTGACTCTCTCCTCCCCAGGTGAGCTCTAAGACCAAACCAAGTCCACCCTAGAGCCCCAGGGGCCAAACCAAGCTGGATGAGAGCTCTCCCATCTGCCTGGCAGCACTTTCTACAGCTGCAGAGCAGCCTGGAACAGAGACAAACTCCAGGGCAGCCTGGGAACAGGAACAAACTCTGTGAGTAATCATTTCTCAGCTGGCTCCCTCCAGGTGCAGCGGCTTTGCCAAGTCTCTGCCAGACTCCTTGTTGCTTCCACAGCACAATGATGATGGCTGATGAAGAGGGTGGAGTCAATCCTCTTTATCCACAGATGTCAACAGACTGCACAGGAGCTCAGCAGTGACTCTGAGCTAAGAAGAAGCACCTGAATGTGTTCTGCAGAAGCAGGCAGGAAGGCTGGCTGGCTGCAGCCATGTACAAGTGCTTTGCAGAATATGTTACCTAATGCGAGCCTGTGTTCCATGAAGGGCAAACACATACTCAGGGAAATGCCAAGAAAGACTCCAGATGTTTTACTTACCTTTTAAAAATGACACAAATCCAGTCAAAGTGAATGGTGAAACAACAGAAACCTCATGTTTTGGATATGGATTTATCCCAAAATACACGTTTTTTTCCCAGAATTATTATGAAAGTTCCATCTCAAGGACAACACAATTAAATTGGCAACYAGCACAAAAATCATGGTTAAGCACCAGTGAGAATGTAAAGAGCAGCAGGTTTGTCTTTCATAGGGACATGCAATAAATAAAGTAAAATGCAGCAGAAATARGAGCTCTGAAGAGATTCCTGAATAATAAAGTTAAATTCTGCACATTTAAGTCCTCAGASAGAACCAAAAATAGTATATATAGGACTTGAAAAGCAAAAGCTATAGAAATTTACAGTAYATAAAGAAATAGAACAGAAAGTATGGAAGCCAAAAAGCAATTTAAAGAAAAACAAGAAAAAAACATCCCTCAAAACCTAACCACCAAACAATTCTGGTTATTCATTCAACTTCTATCTACACTTGAGAGACTTTCTTATTTTAGTTAAATCCAAAAGTGAAAATTATTAATAAAGTGCAACATCAATATTAAAATGAAATKATTTTCACATTTTAAATTTTTATGAAACTGCATATTGCTTTCAAGTCCCTTTAACCATTTAATGACAAATGTCTGTGCTCCATAAACTGAGGGCAATCAGCCATCATTCCACAGATATATCGTATAAAAATAAATTTTAAAATTTGCTGTACTGTATTTTTAACATATATATATAAATACAGTCTGTAAACACAYAGGAAGATTGCAATTACTGGATCACATGAAAAATAATGTATCTCTCCTTGCCCACTTACTTGTAGAAGTAAACAGTGCTCAGCCAGGTCCATTCTTTAAAAAGAATCTTCCCAGCTCTTTAAAAAGAAACCTACACACTTCTGGTTTTGCACCCCTGTCTTCACATGATTTCTCTGAGTCAGCCCTGCCCCCAAACCTGATTCTGCCATGGCACAAACATCTCCCCCAGGCTCAAGAACAACAGCCCAGCAAAGGCTGCTGGTGTTCACCAGCTCCAAACACAGAGACTCCTATTTCTCCTTCTCTGATACAGTCAAGATGGACACCAGTAGCTTATTTTACTATGGCCCTTACCTTCAGAGGCTTCTAATAGCCACAGGAAGGATTTAGGAGCTCTACCCACATCAGTTTCAAGAGACTGGCACTATCAGCACAGAGAAGCTGTCTTTGGCTTTGAGAACAGCATGATTGGAAGACTCCATATTTGGAAGGAAAAGGCCACATTCTTCCCAAAGCTCTGTATACAGAGTCTTTGGGTGCTTTCCTGCTCAGAGATTAAAACTTTAGGAAAGCCTAATGCAACTAACTCCCAGCTCTTTGCTGAGCTTTACTTCCCCACTTCTTCATTAACCACATGCATGTGACACAAACATGSTAGGTCCAAAAAGCACTGAAAAGCTCCCACTTCACATCAGTAATAGAGAGGAGCCACGTTTGAGGTTGGTGAAGCTTGGAAAGCCTCTAAAATAGTAATTTCAGGAAAGCTGAGAGAAAAAAAACCTGTAAACTTGTCTTTTATGTTTTTYTCAGCTTCAATTTAGATCTCTGTGGGAGAACTGTGTCTAAATCGCTGTGGACAGAACTGATTTAGACTAAAATTATCATACACAACAGCTGAATCTCAGCCTGTCTCAAAGCACCTGGTAAAACATGAAGACTTGAGCATTTTGCACTTCAGCTGATACAGAACCCTGAAGCTGGAGACAGAAGCACTTTCCTACTCAAGGCACACACAAGTCACCTGTCATGTGTGGCTACAAAACCCTGCATGTCCACAAGGCACCCAAGTGTGCTGTCCAAGAGGACCAGCTCCTCAAGGTTACCTCCTTCTGCTAGCTGGGACCACCTCCAGGCCCCTGAAGTCCCCACAAGTGTCACCTCTAACTCTTCCAATGCCAGCAGTGGCTGKGAGGGCTGCAGACCTCCCTGTGCCTGAGAGCAAGGGTGCACAAGAGCCACCTAAGCTTCCTGYGGCAGAGCAGCAGAGAGGACACAGACACACAGCTTAACTACAAATCTCCTCCTTTCACTGGGGAAAAAACCAAGGAGTTATACAAGTAAGGGCTTGATKTACTCTGACATTCCTGAACTTCTGCGATCAAACTTTCATTGGATATGGAAAGAAACACCATGGCTAGGGAAAAATGAGGTACCAGATCTCCAGGTGACTGCAAGAACTGACCACCAGGTCCCAGGGAGCAGCTTCAGCTCTCCAAAGCCAAAACTGCAACTCTTTGAAGGCATCAGATTTTTGAACAGGTGTTTTTGAAATGCTGCATCATCTTCTTCTCATTCTYGCTGAATGGCAAGGTCCAACAGCACCAGAGGCAGGTGAAGCAGCCTGTGACAAACACCATCTGAGAGAGGCTGAACAACCCTGGCCTATGACAAGGAACTAAGGCACTTCAGATTAAACCATCCTCAAGTTCTCTCAAGTTAAAAACCTGCCAAGATTCAGAGCTTGTAAGACACTGATTGTAAACCTACCCACCCATCTAAACTTAGCCTGCTTACACAGGGTGCTCTGATCCATGCCCACTTTCACAGAGTGCAGTCTCCACAGCCACAGAAAGAACAAGAAAAGGTAAAAAAATTGTTGTTTCATGTATGAAAATATGCTCTGATTACCTTCTTTCACTTGATCCATCTCACAAAGCAGCAAAGGGGAATTTCAGGTCACATTAACAGGAAATATTTACAGAATAGATTTTTTCCTTCTTAGGAAAATTAGGACTCACATTACAAGATTAATAAACTTCTATCAATCCCAAAAGAAACTTCAAAATTCCTTTTCTCTTACAAAATGGATTTCATATGACCAAATTTAGAAAACAGCCATGATTAAAAGCAGAATACAATTTATTGTTCTTCACATTTTCTCCATATGCCTAGGAGCTGAGACTGAACTGGTATTACTGTACAGAGTGTGCTAACACTGCTTCAGTATATCCAGCTCATGTGTAACAGGTCATTTTTAAGGTTTAATTCCCCGATACAGATCACAATTACCTACCTCCCTGATATTTAACCTAAAGTATCCTTGGCACTAAGCTTCATTRTATCAACCTTTATTGCTGGGTTGGTCAGGTTTTTTTGATGATTTCAGGGGAAGTGACATCTCCCAGTTTCCTTTTTCTCATGGTTTTGGCTGCCTCCTCCATCTCAGTCTGAAGTTCATCCAAAGTTACGCTGCCAATTCTGACGCTTTCTGCCACAAACATTACAATGACACCAAATTCTGTCCACCACTGGGCASCAGAGGGCATTTCTGCTGAATTACRCAGTGGCTCCCCGAAGCACAGACTATCACACATTATATAACTTTTCAGTGAATGTATTTCAGTAGCTCTCTGGCTGGTTTTTGTCCATATGGCTCCATGAGCACACTGTGAGTCAACTACCAAGTATGCCAGGCACCCTCCCCAGCAGCTAGACCATCCAGAAAAAAGAACATAACACTGCAAGGGCAGGATGCAGGACTTCCACCTCCAGTGCTTCCAGATCAGTTCTCCATGCTGCCTGAAATGYCACAAAGTGAAGGGGATTTGCTGAATCACAACTTCAGTTAAAAAGTTATTGAACAGTGACTGGGGAGAAACCAGTATTTAAGAACAGCCCATGATCCAAAAAAGCTTGGGAATCACCAGTGTAATTAGGCATAATTACAATAAGGCATGTGTGCAGGCTTGTCTAGTCAACAGTTATTTCTATCAGCAGCATGAAAATCATCTGTCCACCAGATCAGAGCAGCACTGCTTCCAAGCCTGCAGAAGATCCATGAGAAGAAGTGGCTATTTGTATAAAGYGAGCATATTGTGGAGTAATTATTGGCATTGGGAAAACCTCGTGATTAGAAACGAGTGGGTATTCTTTGTTTGTAAACAAATTGCATTTTGGTTCATCAGAGATGCTCCTTTAAGAACAAACTGCAGCAGATGCTGCCTGCGTTCCCAGTGATTGAAAGGCCCCACCTGAATAAGCCATGAAAGGGTCACAATTGCATTTAACCCAGTGCTTTACTGGACAGGAATGCTGCTGGCAGGGGCTGCAGAGCAGAGCCTGGGGGCTGCTCATCAATTACACAACCTTCTCCTGGAGGTCCCCTCACAGGCACTGGGTTCAGGAGGGGCTGCAGCTGTTGCCACCTTGTACAGGGCTGGCCACGTTCCCCACAGCACCACCAAGATGAATCCTCCAACATTAAAAACTGTGGATTTGCATTATGAGACCTCCCAACAGGATTTTCCATCAAAAAAKAGTGAAGGAAATAGCCTACAGTGATGACAGAAATCCTTGCTACAAGTATCCAGGTAGTGGCAAATCCCATTTTCCTGCTATGTGCACACACGAGCACGGAGACTAAACAAWCACCAGAAAGTAAACCAGAATTCTCTGCTTGCACCTCACATGAAAGRTTTCCTATTTGAGGCCTATTAACAGTGGAAGGTTCAGGACAGGAGATCGGGGGCAGAGTCACAATATTATTTGTTTTAAAAATGTCTGGGTTGACAAGATGGCAGGTTTTTAAACTGATGTTTATCTCTGTGAAGGTCAACATCCTTTTTGGATCTTGTTCCATTTTATGTTTGTTAGCCATTAGGGGCTTTTCTTGTGGGTTTTTTTTTTTCTGTTTTTAAATCAAGGGTTATTTTTTAAAAAATAAAGCAATAAATGAAAAACAAAAACAAAAGGAGGAAATAGGAAAAGTCAATTGAGCATGGTATAAACTCCACTACAAACATGGTACAAACACCACCACCTACTGTCCAAAGCAAGATGCTAAAACACTGGCATAGATCTAGGCAAGAATTCAGGAAGGGACAGCAGTCTAAACTGCAACAGAAGGCAAAAACATTTGGGGTAGAGCATCACAGCAGCCACTAGATTCATTACAGCCAAAGGTAGAGTTAACTTGCTTTTTTTCCCATGCTATAGTTTTACTTGAATGGCAGCCACCATACTCTGAAGTTCAGCACCAAAGCTGCTTCATGTCACTATTTACRCTGTCAGCTCATTAAAAAAGTTAAAAATAAATTAGCAGATCCATTTTCTACATCTTGTTGGATAATCAATTTGAATGGATTAAAAATTAAATTACAATTTTGTCTCAAATACCTTAAAAAAGTGCAACTATTAAGCAACAGCCTCACCTTTGCTTAGGATCTTTCTTCAGCAAACCTGACAAGAGGGATTTTGCTTCAGGTGACAATGTGCGTGGAAATCTGATCTCCTCCATAAGGATGAGTTCAAAGAGCTTTTCATGGTCCTGATTGTAGAAAGGGAGCCGTCCACACATCATTTCATACATCACAACTCCTAAACCCCACCAGTCCACTGCACGGCCATAGTCATTATCCTCCAGAACCTGCAGATTGCAAGGAAAAAGCTTTAGAGGATACTCCCACACCAGGCATCAACATATGAAGCAAAATTTACCCCAGCAAGTCCATCTTTGATCACAGAGCCATATCTACCAGCAGATTATTTGCAGAAGAACCATGTGAAAAGAACTGGCATCCATGCCCACCACCCTGAGTGAGCAGAGGGGGGAAAAGGAGGCAGCAAGAGTGTTACAGCAGCTTCCTTGTCTTCTTTCTCCCATCCTCCCTCATGTTATAGTCATGATAAGCACAACCTTTGAAAGTCTAAAGGCCAARAACTCTTCTCACATTACAGAGCTATCTGTTAAACTCTCACTTATTCATTACAAACTGTTCCAAATGGGATCCAAGTTTTTAGAAAAACCCCAACCCACCAAGGAGCCAGTACATGGAGAAAAGGCCATGAACCTGTTCCTTCACAAGCAAAAAGCCAAACATACCCATCATCTTATCAACCTGCACCCCAAAGGGGTGGCTCTGCACATCCTAAAAGACCACCCACAAATACTCAACGACTAATCTATATAAAACATTAAGAGCCAGAACAACACTTTTAACATTTGACCGGCTCTCAGGCTGTAAAATGGCAGCCAAATTGTCTGGAAATGCTTCCCCTCCAACCCTCTGCCCCGCTCCAAAGGCACTCCTGCCTCTGCTCAGAGGGCTGCAAACACAGGAACAGTCAGTGGGGTGGATTTCTGCCAGGTCTCACAGTAAAAGGAGCCCAGCACAGTTCATTCTTCCCTTCCCCTGGGTACTTCTACCTAGCAAAGCAGCAGCTGGTGCAAGGGCTCAGGACCCCAGCAGCTCTCTCCACCTCTCCTGCTTGCTCCAGAGAAGCCCTGCCACAGTRCATTTCTGATCCTGTGCACAGAGGGTTGCTGAAGGGAGTGTTTTGTGGCCTGTGCAGTGGATGTTACCAGGACTTCTCTAGACTTYGTGTCTCCTATGCAGTTGTCCGTAKCTGACACCAACATCTCATGTTCCAAACCCTGTCCTCAGGTTTTAGTTATCATCTTTGCTCTTTGCAGGGACCTGCACTAAGCTGCTTACTCTTGCCAAGAGTATGAACCACAACTGCACCACCATCCTGTTTTCTCACTGGACAGTGTCTGTGTGAGCTTCACATTCCTGAGATTCAGAATACTTAACATTCGAAATTAAAAAGGTGAAAGAGCCCAAGTCAGTGCAAGTTTAACAAAAGCAAGATCATTACGTCTTATAAATCCTGATAAAAAGGTTTTTGCACGTAAAAAAAAAACCATCGAGGTACTTCATATAACAACTGTTTGCACTCTGCCTCTCTTTATTCACTAATTATTCCCCTTAATTATCTGAACGAGGGAGAGGGCCTGCAGTAAAAATCAAAAGGCTGCCAGGTATTGGATTACCCCATGTCGGTCTATTTCCAGCATCCCCGGCCGTATGATTCACACCAAACGACAGCTGGCTCTGCAGCTGCCCCCTCCACGGACGCGGCCGGCACAGCTGCCGCCGGCTGGGATTCCAGGAGCCGGCCCCGTCCGTCCTTCCCGAGGCACGGCAGCCCTCGGCTCACGGAGTTTGTGTGACAATGCAGCTCTGGGATTCCAGGAGCCGGCCCCGTCCGTCCTTCCCCAGGCACGGCGGCCCTCGGCTCACGGAGTTTGTGTGACAATGCAGCTCTGGGATTCCAGGAGCCGGCCCCGTCCTTCCCCAGGCACGGCAGCCCTCGGCTCACGGAGTTTGTGTGACAATGCAGTGCTGGGATTCCAGGAGCCGGCCCCGTCCGTCCTTCCCGAGGCACGGCGGCCCTCGGCTCACGGAGTTTGTGTGACAATGCAGTGCTGGGATTCCAGGAGCCGGCCCCGTCCTTCCCCAGGCACGGCAGCCCTCGGCTCACCGAGTTTGTGTGACAATGCAGTTCCCGCTCTGAGTCACCCCGCTCAACCAGCGCTTCCTGTTCACACTCCCCTACGCTCGGCTTGCCTAAAATAAAACACTCACACGGCCTCCGATTTGTATTTTTGTTTTTTAAACTGTTGCAAGAGATGCAATAGGAAAGACTGAAAGAAAAAGAAAACCACAGAGGTCTTTGCTGTGCACGTAGTTAATGTTACAGGTGCTTCTGAAATGCAGTAAACACTTCACATGTTCCTTTAAAAAGTGTATTAATGTTCTGTATTATAAACTAGATTACTAACTTCAATGATTTCCTCCACCTCCATTAATTTTTAACAGAATATAAAATGCTTATTTCTGCAAGGTTCTTTAGCACAATGAGCATATCATCATATTAGTGACTGCGTAGAAGAGAGCAATGGTGTGAGCATCAAAACTGCACCATAACAAAAAAAAATATTRCACTTATCCATGATTTATTGCAAGACACTGGATAGCTGGGAAGCAGTAAAGTAACAAGGTCATTTCACCTAAATTAAGGRATCATAATTTCTTAACGAGCAGTTCTGGACTGTTGTGAGATGGAATTCAAAAGAGAAGGCAGAACAGCTGTACACATCACAGCCATTGATGCATCTGACACATCAAAGTTGACATGGTTCAGTCACTGTCATCCATGCATGAGATTCCAGTATGAACCTAAAAACAACGATGCAACAACTGTACAGACACACTACTGTGCTAGACTTGAGTTACAAATGCAGACAGGAGCACTGACACCCCTGCTTTGAAGGATGTATGACCTTAAACACACAGAAGATCATTTGCACACAATTTCCAGATTTTTGCATGCTATCAGCCAGATGACAAAAGCGTCCCCAGAATTTAACACTCCAACTCACAGATGGGACTTGCAAGTAAGGGAGAGAACTGAGTTAATCAAAAGGATTTGTCCTTCAGGGTTTTTGGATGAGCCTACTCATCATAAATATTAAAAAAGAAAAAATAATAGCAAGTAACAGAACAGAAAGAACAGCCCAACTGCCTGCACAGGGAATCCCCACATTCCAAGTTAGGAAAAACCAAAACAATAAATATTTKTAGCGTCCTCATAAAATCCTTGATGAGAAACTAAAGTTCAGCAATTGATTTTAAGAGGGAAGCTTAAATAAAAGGCATGTTTATGAATAATAAACACTCTGTCACGCTGCTAATTACTCTCTGCATCAGTACATCTCAAATTGTGGTGCATGGACCCCAATTTAGATTCACTGAAGACTTCTGGTGATCCATGGAAAAGCTGGCAGTCACCATGAGACTGGCTCCACCTCTTTGCTGCAAGCTACTTCGACAGGTGCCCATGTTCTCCATTATTACAAAGGACTGGAGGCCCTTGAAAGCAGCTGGGAGTTAAAAAAAAAACTAACAAAAACCAAACAAAGCCCAAGAGCATGCTGCCACCACTATGAAAGCAGGGAGCACAAAAGCGCTGATCAGCAAASACATCAGCTCACAGTAGAAATATTCCTCCTCCACGCTGGTTTCCCATCTTTGTTACTTTTGCACAGTTCAGTTCAAGGCAGGTTTGCAATGTTCAAGTCTCCCAACTCAGAGGAAAGCTGTGCCAACAATCCATAACCTGCCGGCAGCTCAAGGCTTACTTCTCCGTGTGCTCCAAGCAGGATGGAAATGCAAATGGCACGGGAAGCAAAGCCCCACTGCAAGGGAAGCAGCCCTGGTGCAAGGCACCCCACCTTGGCTCAGGCTTCCTACAAGTCCAGGAGTTTGCTTCCACACAGCTCGGAGCGTGCCCAGAGCACCAAGTGTACATTCACCCCCTACGACCCGCCCTTACTCCTCATCCACCCCAGCTCACCCCCAGCTCTAACACCACCTCTGCTGCACAACTCAGAGTGCTTCCAGGAACAAACATGCATTTGAATTTTGCACTTGAAAAGGAAAAAAAAAATCTGCACAAAAAAATTACCCAAAACAGTTTGGGAACTGAGATTCCCCTGYCTGGATTTATTTCCTCTGAAACTGGAGTGCTCAAATCAACACTGAGAAATATCCTGTGCTTTTATAGTCATAAAACAGTCAGCACTTTTAATGCATGCCATGCTAAATAATGCAGAAACAGCTTGGTCTGTCCTGTTTCTGAAAGCATGTCACCTTTGACTGCCCTCAAACAGTAAAAGAATTGGACAATACTTCTACTTCTCAAGTGAAGTGCTACTGATAACCTTTCAAATAGGAAAACACATAGTAAGCTGCAAAAAAKATAATCTATAATGAAATATTTGAAGTGATTAAAAGGGCTTTTTTAAAAATTAGGTATTTGATACAAGAAACAAGCACTGTTCCAGTAAAATGTACATATTCTGTGAAGTGGAAGAAACTACCCCACCAAAAAATTATCATGTATCATTATGCTAAAGAYGTGTTCCCGATCATGATGAGTAAAGGAGTCTCAGGATGTGTAATTATATAACAGCAGTTAGTGCATGAGCACATCATGGCACAGGAATTATTCTGTACTCCTACTGCTACCACGGAAGGCGTGAAAGAAGGCAATTTAACACAACAGCCAACATAAACATACCTCTGGTGCAAGATACTCTGGAGTGCCACAGAAAGTCTTCATTGTTGCTCCATCCTTGATGCCTTCTTTACATAGTCCAAAGTCTGTTATTTTTATGTGYCCATCTTTATCCAGCATAAGATTTTCCAACTGTGAAGAAAAGCCAAATTAAAAGACATGATTACCTGTAACATACACTAATCCTGAGCAGGATAATCAAAGACATGAATTTTGCAGATCAGTTTTGAACGTCATCCTCACTGGGGTCATCCTCACTGGGGTCATAGCCGGAGCATGTAAAATGTAAATATACATTTGTAACATTTTGCTCTGTTCTTTAGGGAACATAAAGTAACTAATTTGTAGTCTTGGGGTAACCAACCATACATACAGATAGAATGCAGAACATGAACATTGTATTTATGCTTCTACAGTATCATCATCAATAGAACACCAGTTCTTTAGAAAGAATATTAAGTATTCCCCCTCACACAACTTCATCTCTGCTTTTACTCTGATTTTATTAAATAATCTGTACCAGTAAATAGCATAAAATAAATAAAACAGAAATCATATGCAAGGTTAAGGAACCACTTCCGAAAAGACCCTTTTAATGAGAATCACTATATACATTTACTCAGCTCAGCACATAGTATTCATCCCACCCTGAGCTTCTAATTTTTGAGAAAGTCACCCAGGTATTAGGACAGTTTCCTCAGTGTATCAATAAAGTGCATTACAGGGGAATCACGGTGACATGGGAGACAAAATCCCAGCAGAGATCTCAAAATTACTCTGATGTAGTCTGAGAACATTACAGAGCATGCTTCCTTTTAGACTGCCCCTAAATAAACTACCAGGATCCCTTCATCCTGTTCTGAAAATTCTTCTCAGGAAGAAAGAAAATGCTATTGTGTTGCATTTTCCTCAAGAACTTTTAAGTCTGTTTGTCTTGAGAYACCTTGTTTGGTTGGGGTTTCTTTTCCCCTTCTGTGCTCCCCAAACAAATGAGTAACTTGAAGCATAGGCAGTTTTCTAACTGCAAGCAGCTACTATGAAGATGATGTGAGCACATTGCAAGGAAGCACAACATCCATGCAGTGTGAACTTCCATCTCCCTGCTAAGACCAAGATTATGTTCCACCGTGCAGAAGCACCAGCAAAGCTTCTCTCAGAACATAACCAGGCAAGTGAAAATGAAACCCCTGTAGCCCAGTAACCCTTCATGTTCTCTGAAATGCTGCCAGAGTCACAATAAATGCCTTATGCAGCTTCTTGAACTATCAAACGGTTTAGACATCCTGTAAAGTCCAGCCCAACAGCTGCAACAACAGTTTGGATAAAGTTCAGTCAGGAAAGGATTTCTTAATAGTTCAGGATCATTTGCTTTTTTTAACAACAAACAAAACGCCAAACCCCAGAACCTGAAAATGGTTTTCCTACGTACCTTCAAATCTCTGTAAACCACATTCTTCTCTGAATGCAGGTAATCCAGCGCTGAAACAATCTCAGCCCCATAAAACCGAGCACGGTCTTCAGAGAAGACACGCTCTCTTGACAGATGGAAAAACAACTACAAGAACAGTAATTTGCTAACTTTAAAAGTTTCTGAATTATGTCTTGCAGTTCACAAGCCATCCTGCTTGGAAATTGCTATTAACTAAGAGAAAACCCCTTCCCACCCTCACCCAGCTGAGTTCCCAAATGTGTTAAAAAGCATCATAAATTAAATTATTAGATAATTATGTCCCATATTCACAGACACACACTGAGAATCAGTTCATGTACTACAGTCTTACAGGGTCAGAAAATTATAAAACTATTTTTGACTGAACTACAATTCCACATTAAAACTAAAGCCTAATGCATGATTTAAGAGAAATGTTATTATWCCAACTTTTCCTTCCTGACTGTAACAGCAGTCAGCAGTTTCTAGTTCTCCCTCCAAGTATACTCACAATATTAAGTGCTATACCTTGTCTGACAGCTAGAGCAACTAGAAAGGAACCTTGCCTTCCTGAACTTCTGAATGTCAGATTACAATATACTGCTGTCATGTAAAATATGAACCTATGCCCAAAACCTCTATGTTCTAAAAATGGAGTAGAAAAAATTAAGTCTTACTTCTTCATATTAGTTAAACCTGTGAACAGCTCTGTTTAATTGGGACAACTTGGATTAATTAGAATTGCAAAAATGGGCCTTAGCTAAATAATGTCAAGCAAAATTAGCAGTAGAACAGGAAAATCCTAAAGTGTGAAACATTATTGTATTTCTCTTACCTCCCCTCCATTAGCATATTCCATAACAAAACACAAGCGATCGTGTGTCTGAAAGGAATACTTTAAAGCCTGAAACAGATTTAAACCAAAACTTAGAAGACAGATCATAGTGACATTTAGAAAAGCATTTTTAACAGATTTTCAGAAGTAGACATGAAATTTTCTATTTTTAGTGAATGTTTTGTCCTTAAATCTTATATAATACTTTTATTTTCCTGTTGCAGCTGAAGAAACTGCCAACTTATTTCACTAAATAAATTTAATAAACAAATCCCTTGCAGAAGCTATCAACACCTAAAATGCTGCAAAACAAAGTTCTGGCCCATTAACAGKGACTCAAAGTGTACCAACAGTGACAGAAGCCTCCTCCTCTGGCCACAGGTTCAACTGACAGAACAGAGGCCACAACCAAACCGTGGAGCACAAGGTTTCACCACACTGGCTACAAGACCTCTTACATGAAACACACGTATTTTCACACACCAGCCCCCTGGCCTCTGCCCTGCTGCCTGCAACTGCTCCCTGCTGACAGCCTGCCAGGGGATTAGCCAACACTGGCAATACCAATTTGTGAGCAATTCACAAAAGCAGACCAGATGGAGGCTGATGGAGAGTCACAAGGTGCCTGTCTATAGTCCTGTCACATGGATTCCTGTGGCAAGAGTAACATCAACTTGTTTGCCATAGCATTAAGATTTTTTATCACAGAATATGCTGAGCTGGAAGGGGYCCAAAAGGATCATCAAGCCCAACTCTTGGCCCTGCACAGGACCACCTCAAGAATCCCACAAGGGACCTCAGAGTTTCTTGAACTCTGTCAAGCTGGTGCTGTGACCACTTCCCTGGGGAGCCTGTTCCAGGGTCCAACTACTCTCTGGGTAAGAACCTTTTCCTAGCACCCAAGCTAGACCCAATCTTGTAGCTAACRTCTCAAGACAGCCCTTGTTCTGGATACTCGGGTTTATAAAAGCATTWAAAAGAAAATGCTGAATATGATATTGTTGTCTTCATTATGAAGGGTGGCACTTTAAAACCTGTCATATTTTTTCTGGAAAAATGAAGGACCAGGTTTTAGACATGTCAACATTACTGAGTTTACTGGAAGCAATATTTACTTCCAGAGGTCATGCTTAAAAGGCCTGAGTTCCAGCTAAGCCCTTGAACCTGGCCAAATGAAACAACCAGGATCCTACACAGTCTCTTAGAGGCTTTAAGCAGTTGTAAAAAATTCAGAGACAACTTGTAGTAAATATTACAAACAAAATCTTGAGATGGCACTTAGTATCTGAACTCAGTCCAGAGAGACTGCTGGCACTGGAGCTCTAAAATGAAAGTATGGATTGACTTAACAATTCAAAAGGAAAGCAACAGATAAAGCACAGTCCTGCTCTTCTCCTTCCCATTCCACATGCTCCTACCACTATCCTTTGGCTGGCACTACCAATGCTCTGATTCCACTGGTGAGCTGTRTCTGGGAGCTTAAAAAAACAACAAAGACAAAATCAAAGGTTTTTATCTTCCTGAATTTGTTTGCCACAAAAGCAGAGTCACCCTGACCTCTGCTACAAAGGGGAGACCAAACATCTGAAGGGCAAGGAAAGCAGATACTCCTCTTGGATAGCAATTAAATGGGTGAGCCCTAATGTCAAACCACAGCCTGAAACACTGTCTTCAAGAAGTGCTGAGGACCTGCCCTGGAAGAATCAGAAAACTTGAAAAACTATTTTCATTTATTCCCCCCTAAAATGGAAGGCTACAAAAGTACTCAGCCACTCTGTAAACAGAGACCTCAGATGCATTAAGAAACAAAAAATAAGGAAAGCCTTGGTGGTGGGGATATCAAGTTACACTGTGCAGAGGCAGAAATGCTTACTGTTAGGAAGGGGTGCCGAGAGTTCTGTAAAACCCGGTTTTCTGTCAGCGTGTGTGCTACTTCATCCTGAAATGCAAGCAGAAGGAGATCAGCAAAGTGATTCCCCAGATCAGGGATTCATTTTAAACACTAACAGAGCAATTATTTACAACTACTCTGAGAATCCTTCCCATGACTTGACAAAGGCTGCATCAAGGTAAACCACATCCCAAAGTTTCCCATCTACTCACCTTTGCTACAATAACTTCCTTCTTCAGAATTTTCATAGCGTAATACCGTCCAGTTGCTTTTTCTTTAACTAAAATGACCTTTCCAAAAGTGCCTTTTCCCAGTAGCTTAAGGTATTCAAACTCATTCATGGTCTGTTAACGATACAGATAAAGAAGAAATKAATTACATGATCTAACAAGAAGTCTATTATTCTCAGACCAGAATTTCTCATTCACGTGAGAATGCATCGCATATGTCGCACATGTGGGTTTTTTAATCCTTTTGTTTAGTAGAATTCAGGAGCAGAAATGATTCTTCCACAAAACCGAATGCCAGTGCACTCCCAAAGATAATCAATCAAACTATCTACAGAAAACCATAAGCTTTCAATTAACTGAACACTCTGTYGCATGACTCAACACTGAACTGTACAATAACACTGAACATATTAATCCATAGCATCCTGACCTCTTAGCCAGTGCAGACATTCATTAAAAGGCACATGCTGCTCTGATTCCAGGGATTAAACCCACACATTTTTTCTGATGTTCCCCACCTCTCTAGGAGATCAGTTTTCTTGTGCTTCATTGAGCAGTACCAAAAACCAGAGACAAAATGACTCCCTGTAAGGTCTCTATCTACTCACTCAATGGGACTTTTGAAAGGGCTTTCCAGTGGTTCATGCACTCTGAGTTGGACACATGGGGGAAATACCAAMCAGATATTCTCATGAGGTCAGAACAACACAAAATACTTACTGACAAACTTTAGAAATTCAGGGAACTTTGGTAAAGGTTTACTGCAATATCCAATCAACATAAAACACTTCTCACAGCATTAACTTGGACCATTCAACTTAGCAAACTATAAACCCATTTAATGGTAAGTTACTCAAAATATTCCAACAAGAGGGAATGAGGAGAAAAAGACAGGAAAGATCTAGGAAAGCACACATACAGCTACCAGCTCCTGGGYTCCAGCTGTGTTCAGACAAACTCTAAGAACAGGTAGGCTCTAGACAAGRTGACGGCCTCGTGTTTGGCCCTAAATATTCCTTGGCCTTCATGGGTCTTTTCCCATGGTGGGACTGGTGGTCATTTGGCCTCTCAGGAGCTGGGTTAGGGGAGAATGGAGCACTGCCTGTGGTGTGTCAGTGACTGGCAGCTCTGCCTGGCTGGGATACAGGCTCTGGGGAGAGGTGGGGCACTTCACTGCCTCACCAGAGCAAGGTCTCACYTGTTCCTTCCTCCACATATGCATCCCACAATTTCTTGAGACATCACATTTTTCCAATCTCTGATAAACACCCTATGCCTTGAGACAGGACCACAGGAATGGTACCTTTCCTCTTGTGGTCTGACCTAGCAGACAGAGCAGAAAGGAAAGAAGAGGAAAGTACACTAAAACCCATATAATGGGCTATTGCTATTCTAATAACCAAAACATAAGTCCAGTTAGTATTCTCCTATGCAGTGCTCTCCACTCCCTCCTCACTGCAGGTGAGGTGAGATGCAAATCAGGATCTGGGGGAAGAGTTCATGAACCATTCTTTTAGCTGCAGTGCCTGTAGAGTCCAGGTGTTTAGTCCATGATTTCCTGTGTGTTCCTTGAGACAGCACTCCTTTTCTGGGAGGTTTTAGACAATTTTATGCAATTATTTTTGGAACTTGCTGGACCTGTAAGCTGGGTCCCAAAGTAGCTTCGTAAGTTCAGTTTAGGATTCTCTATGACTTATTGATAGTGCAATACATCGCACTCCTTGTCAAACTCTGTAAGGATCAACAGTTAAGCTGTTTTGYCTTTTGGAGTCCATTATCTTATAGGTCCAGGTATCAGCACCACCAGAACAAATATACATGTCCCAAATTGCCAYTGTTATCCCTCCCACCAAGCAGGTTTCAGGGGGATTTCCAGAACCTGCACCCAGGGAAAGAGGAAGAGGTCAGTGGGCACCATGGGAAACAACATTCAGTAAAATTCTACTAATTAATCATCCGAATTGCCTCAGGGATGGGGTCCAATACACACCAACACTCAGTCATTCCAATCTCCTCAGCACATAATTTTAGTCAAGGCCCCAGAYACTTTCCAACTTTACCAGACTCTTCAGTTCTCAAACCCCAAATTTTTTTTCTCTTAATCACTTATGCCTTCTTCATCTACAGCTGGAACTTCCCAGCTCCATTGTCAGCTCCTTTTCTCCTTCATTCCAGGGCCACCAACAGCTCAACATTCCCTGCTTCTCTACAATCATGCCTCACACATTGCTCATCATTACTACACACATTTCCCTTAATACAGTAATTCTGTATTCTTCACTGAGAAGATAGGAAGGGGTACATAAACTTGTTTCCATCATCATACGAAATCCTATGTGTGAGCTCCCAAAACTAAACTGGAGGGAGGAATCTTTCCACTCACTCTGGCAACCAGCGGGAAAATATTAACATCTCAAAATATTGCAGCAATAAACTTATACAAACATATATGAACAWAAATATCTTAAAACCCTTCAAGACRAAAAYATGTAAACRCTTGATGCAGCAAAGGACAGCAASTCCCCTGTCCTATCACCATTTCATCCTCTCATGGATGAGAACACTTGGTCCCACTAAGACCTACTTCAAAAAGAGGAAGCATCTACTTGGCAATCTTYTGTGTTCTCTGCTATAGAAAGTTTAATTGAATAATTAACAGTCTGYGAAAATAACCTTAGAACATATAAAAAATGCAACCATCACTAATGAAAATTAAGTTATCTAGTACCTTAACAACACTGATGAGCATTCTTACCCATGTAGGCCAACTTGAATTAGAGTAGCCAGCCATTCTTTTTAGGCCTTTTCACTTTAAACAAAACAGTTTTCATCTACATATTCTGTTACATCCAATTTTGCAAATTTGGACTCCAGTCCAAAAGCCAACCAATAACATATATTTGTTATATGTGTGTGATGGTAGAGTGGTTCTCAGGGAAAAGGACACCGCTCTCGTTTCTTTCGTGCTCACTACCTTGAAACCATACTTGCTACTACAATGGTTAGGTACCAAGTCCTGCTAGGATGGTCAACTAAACCAGGAGCAAACAACTGTGCTGGCATACTGGGGACRCTGTTCTGAAAATACAAGATGATAAACCATTTAATGTATTTCATTTTAGATTTCAGATTTCACTGCAGCTTTCTCTCCATTGGGTTTGCTGCTTGCTATATTGTCCAATACAGTCCATCTGTGCTCCTCTTTGTCCAGAGCTGACTTTAATCACATAATTTAGATGTCTCCAGCTGCAGATCTCACAGCTGTGTGTATAGTTAGAGTCCTTTCCACTTCTGCTTAAGCAGCTCCTTATTCCACTTCCAGACACACACCGAGTCTCCTGCCTGGTCAGGATATACTTGAACATGCAGAGTTACTACCAAGACTAAAACAACAAACTTGCACAATGACAAAAGTATTTTTCCCCCACAGGTTACGGATTCTGCAGTCCCACCTCTGGCGGTGGCCAGGCTCAGTATCCCCTGCTGCCAGGCAGGGTGGGAGGAGCTTGCAAAGCTCCACTGCAAATACAGGGAAACTTCGAGGGTATTTGAATTCAACACCCTCTCCCACTTTYTGAAGCTGGCACTAAGAGTTTTTTGTCTCGGGCTTGATCTTTARATTTTGCAATAAATAACAATAACATTGGAGAAGGCCAACAGGGCAACTGGCTGTTTCCCATGCACTGGCTGGAAGCCCATTGCCTGCCATACTCCTTCAGTAATTTTACCACATGCTGGAGTGGGGAGAGGCAGGAGTTTTTTCCCCTCCAACAAATATAAACTCTAGTATAAACAGGTTTAAACTTTTCACACAATAGGCTGCTCCCTTCTCAAAAAGCTTTTTTTCACTCCCCATCAGAGAAAATTTCAAAACATTCTCAGTTTCATTTTCTTTAGGATGACTGCTAATTTTCCTTGCAAATTAACCAACTCTGTTGCAGAGCGTGATATCATCACCATCACCTCTGCCTTTGGATAGCAGGGCTGGGGGYGAGGGCCAGTGGGGGTTGGCTTTGCTGAGTCAAACCCTCCTCCAAGGTGTGGAGGGAGGTGACATGAGTGACATCGTGCTCAGGAGTCCCACCTCTTCATTTTTTACCGATGGGMGGCGTTTATGGTTTGGGGAGGGGTTTGGCTTTGCTGCATCAAACTCCTCCGAAGAGCTGAGAGGGTTGAAATCACCGTCAGGGAGGCACAACTCCTCCCCTAGGCTGGATTCCCTGGTTCATCCTCCACAGCTTCCTCAATGGTGTTAATCTGCAACTCTAAAGCTCTTTGGTTCCTGCACAAAGTTGCTTAACAGGTTTCTCAGGTTTCGGGCTAGTTGCTTTTGGGCTGTTAATTCTCACTCCACCCTGAGGCGAGCTATTGTTTCAACCTCCGAGGCAATTTGCAACTTCATCAGCTCTTTCTCTGGCCCTTCCAACACGTGCTTCTTTATCTTTCTGGGCAGCCATTTAGGACTCCGAAGCGGAAGCCCCACCAGGCAGTTTTTTCCCTTCTTTTGACAAAGCTTCAATATATACCTGTGTTTTCTGCCAGATTTTCTCAGACAACATGTCTGTGTCTGATCAAGCTTGTATACCTTGGATTCCATGACCTTTTTGCCAGAAAACACAGGTTTTGACAGAAAACTACCATCCTTATTCTGAGCTGGACACACAGAAGAAATACCAACCAGATATTCTCATGAGGTCAAAACAACACACAGCACTTACTGGCAAACTTTAGAAATTCAGGCAACTTTGGATAAAAGTTTACTACAATATCCAATCAACATAAAACACTTCTTACAGCATTAACTTGGACCAGTCACCTTAGCAGCTATAAATCCATTTAAGGATAAGTTACTCAAAATACTCCAACAAGAGGGAATGAGGAGAAAAAGACAGGAAAGATCTAGGAAAGCACACACACAGCTACCAGCTCCTGGGTTCCAGCTGTGTTCAGACAGAAACTCCAAGAACAGGCAGGCTCTAGACAAGGTGATGGCCTTGTGTTGGACCCTAAATATCCCTTGGCCTTCACCGGCCCTTTCCCCAGGTGAGACTGGTGGTCATTTGGCCTCTCAGGAGCTGGGTTAGGGGAGAATGGAGCACTGCCTGTGGTGTGTCAGTGACTGGCAGCTCTGCCTGGCTGAGACACAAGCTCTAGGAAGGTGTGGGGCATTTCACTGTCTCACCAGAGCAAGGCCTCACCTGTCCCTTCCCCACACACATATACCCCAAAATATCTTGAGACATCTTTCCAGTCTCTGACACTGCATCCCAGGTCAGCCATTTACTCTGATTAGTTTCACCATGAGGAAAAACATTGGAGGAATCAGAGGCTGAGCACAGACTGTACCATTGGATCAGTGGCCATTGGCAACACAGCAACAATAGGACTGACACAACCAAAGGCTGCTGCAGCCTCAGCTTGGGAAAAAAATTAAGATGCCCCCAACAGCAAACTTCCATATTCTTCCCTAGAGCTGGGTGAGGAGATTTTCTGCCAAATTGCTCAATACACTTGATGTCAGGACCCCAATAATAATTTTGGTTATCCTCACTAACATGTCCAGGAAGAGAGTCACTGTTTCAGAAGATGTATCCATCTCATGATGAACGACGTGGTTCTTGCATTTCTATGAAGGACTCCTCAGCAAGAGCAGGATCTGTTTAGCCAAAGATCCAGAAGCCTGCTGGCAAGCTCTGACACAGGTAGCTTAAATTAAAGTAGCCAACCACATCACTCTGAAAGCACTGACATGACACAAGGGTAACACACAAGCTTCGTGAAGACACTGGTGGATATCTTGTTATAGAAAAACWTCATCGGTTTTCCCAAAACTGAAACAAATTTACGAAAGTGGGTGAGGATGACAATGGTGAGATGAAGACACAAGGAAGTGCCCACCTAAAATCCACAGACAATGGATTTGCATGGGGAAAGGTTTTATCAATTCCGTCCTGCAGGAACAGGTGGGAACACTTTTGAAAACAGAAATACGAAGAGAACACAATGGGGTAGAAAGAAATARAGGGGAGTTAAAGACAGATACCTAAAAAGGTTCAACAGGGCAAAGATCTCCTCTGGWACATACTCATGTCATGGAAGGCCATTCCTTAGCTGGCCCTCTGCATTCAGACTATGTAGTGCCTAAAGCAAAACCCCAAGTTGTAGGAGCACTATGGACAGACACTGCAGTGGCTGACTAGAGTTAGCCTAAAACCTTCATCTAGAGCAATTAAATCCATGGACCCACCCTAAATCCTGCAAATCCATCAGAATACCTCTGCACCAGCCTGCAAGGAGTTTAGASAGTCACAAGGTGCAGCAGGAGCTTTGGTTTCAGGCTCTGTACAACTGGAAAATGGGCAAACCAAAGCCAGACCTGAGCTGGCCTTGAAAGCTATCCAGTAAGGACACGTGAACTCAGAACTCTGGCAGACCCAGGCAGGCTCTGCTCAGCTGAGACAATTGTTTCCTCCAGAAGCTGCATCTACAGCCAGTCATGTAATTGTCAGGGGTACAGACACAGCTTGATGGCTACTTCTTTTCTACATTTGAGAAGACCTAAAAACCAGTCATTCCTGCTATATCCACTTACCACTTTGTGTTTTGGCTTTGTCATAGAAACTTCCATTTCTTCGGCACCTGAATTATCACTGGGAGAGCCAGATCTGAAATCCATCATCTCTTCTTCTTGTTTCTTGAGGCTGTCAGCTACTGTTTGGATGGCTTTTGTCCATTCTTCCCTGGCAAAATATAGGCAAAGGCATTAATTACTTGTGGCTTTAGATGACCATCTGCCATGGCAAGGATCACCAAGGAATACAGAGCCACTAATACTCTCTCATGAATCAATGGAAGATATGATGAATTATGTGCATTTTCAAGCACTATAAAAATGCATTTTTAAAATCTTTATTATCATACTAGAAACAAGAGACAACTGAAGTCCTCCCAGTCTGGAYATAATACAAGACTTTTTGGATAACAGAATTTCTAATGGGCATTCAGTCAACAGCTCAGGATATGACCTGGTCATACAGARATTTACATAACCAAAACAGACTTGCCAAAATTAAAAAGCAAAAGGCTTACACAAAGCAATTACAGACAGTTTCTACATTTCTGTGGTGCACTGAAACACACATCCAACTCCTGGGGACACTATGGCACCTCTTCAAACACGTATCCCGAATTTTAGTGGCTGTAGTGGCAAGAGATGTTCTTGGAAAAGGTCTTAAAGCTCAGGACACTTAGGTTATTCTTCTKTTGTAAAGATGATGACATTAGTACGGCAATTGCTGTGTAAACTTYAGCAGAATGTCAGCAAAAGCAGTGACATTTCATCTTAGGCACAGGTCTTGGTTACGATAAAGTTTCCACAGCTGTTTCAGCAACCAGTGCTCTAACAGTGACCCCTTCAACTCCCATGGAGACAACTTCCACTCCAGTGTCCTTGGGGAGATTTCACACCTTTGAAGCTACTGAAGTGAAAGTTCTTGGCCTTCACTCAATTTCACTGCAAATTTATTGAACATAAAGAATACAACTCATAAGGGCTTCCAGGGTCTCAGGACAGGCTTTAAAGACACACACAGGGGCTAAAAACACATCCAGTGGACTATCTGCACTTGCATGTTTACTGCCTTTTGTATATGCAGAGAACAGGAYGTGGTGATTTAGTTGGTGTTTCTAGGGACTGGTTAAATTCTTCTCCTAAGGACATCTCAGGTAAAATATTTTGCTACTACAGCAGRATCAGCAGCAGCCAATGCTGAACAACTCTGTGCACAATCTGCAGTGCCATCCTTATCAATGTCCAATATTCACTGGTCCTATGAAGCTGGTTTTTTTTTAAAAAATCGTATTTGAACATATGAGTTTTCATTTATAATGAATGCAAGAGGCAGATCATTCCCCAGAGGAAGCRAAGTCCATGGGAAAAAGTGTCCAACACAAGATTTAAATAAAAATTGCACCACACAAGGTCTTTCCTGCCTTGTGCATTTTTATTTTGGATTTTGCCTGAATTGTGCACAATTCACCCAGCCCTGTACGGGGCAGCAAGGTGATATCAAACATTCAGAACATTCTCCCTATCCTCCCAGCAGAGACTGCTCCATTCACCATCCCTGACACATTCCCTTATTTACTAGGCATATTTTTACATTCAAAATTATTACAAAAAGAACTTCTTCTTCCACACTTTTCTCTCTCCATTTCTTTCAAAAAAGCAAACATTGGTTCTAAAGGCATACAGAAAGCTAAAGGCATGTTGACCTTCATATCTCTTGTTATTGACTTGGTTGAGATCTCAGCCCTCCTGAAGTGAGTATCTTTGATTTCTGGGAGAACAGAATTTCACCCTCAGCTTTTATGTCTCAAGAGTACACAACAGAGGTGACTAACACTCTGAGCCCTGAAGTGTCACAAAGCTGACTTAATTGGCTAGGAGGGAACAAAACAAGACTGAAATACAATCTTCCCCCAAGTGGAAACTGCTATTCACTCCCTTTAGGGTCAGTGACCACCAAGTTCCTAAAAGAAACAAGGACAAGTTTCTTTTTCTTTGCTTTTAATTTGACTAAACCTTCTTCTGATCATTGAAACAGAATCAAAAGCAATAATAAGGAGCATGCAAAGTGCATGCAAAGGCTATGAAAGAAATAAATGAGGAATTCTTGATAGAATTTACTGGTCTTCAAAATAAACATGTGCTAGGATCATATCTAGGGAGGACCAGGCCTTTAAGATATCCTCTCCYTTAGGGCAATGATACTGGAATAATTTGAGTTCCATTTCTGGAGAGAAAGTAAATATTTAAATACTCAGTTGCTGTATTATAGCTGTGCTGGAAAACTGTTTTCTCTAGAGGTAAGAGATCAATTCTCCAATGATGAGAGCACAGGATGTAGCTCTTAGCTTTGTTTCCTAAAAGATGAAACAGAAATCTGCACCTGCAGCAGATAACTATCACCTTTATTATCTAATTTGCATAAAACATTAGCAATCAGCAATGATACAACTAACTTTTCCTTTAGAAATAGGGTGTCTAAATAGAYTTTAAAAGGTCACTATTTTGATACAACTCAACTCTGCCTGAATCTCTATTTCATTTGTGCTCATCCTTCCAGAAACTCCCAGGTCAGAAACCCTTCATTTYACATACCACAACATTTCCAGTGAGAAATGAACCTTACATTCCAGAAATAACTACCTGTGTGCTGGTACACACCTGCACCTSTCCGTTTTGGATACCCAACCTAGCAACAATTCACTTACAAACACTGCTCCAAATCCACTCTCTGAAACCCTCCCTTTAGGGTTGCTTTTATACTGGAAAATGCACTAAAACTGAAGGCACTCAAATTCTTTGACACTTTTCAGTCCAGACGTACATCATCAGATAAATAAAGAGCTTCAGCAGAGGACTCACTATTAACGCTGAACACTTGCATCTGCTTTTGCAAGGAGTTTATGCATTAAATATGAATGAAACATACCGCTCCTCTGGAGTCTCCACATGAAATGTTCTTTCAATTACTGTGGTCCACTGGAGGCATCTAATGATAAATGTGTTTGGTTTAGGTCGCTCTGTCTTCATCAGCTGGCACTCTACCACAATCAAGGAAGAAAGAGTCATGGTACATAAGCAGGTTTAAATAATCATTTGTCTTTATTCTTATCTAGCAAACTGTTGCAATTAATCAGCCATAGAAATCTCTGTAAGTACTTCTTTAGGAGACTTGAGACAATTTACTGTGTTGATGAAACCAATAAATAGCTTGGGAGATAGCCATCTRAGCAGCTCTGAAATCAAATTCTGCTTTGAAAGGCTCACATTTGGCCTGCCCATAGAGGTAAGCAGAAATGTGATGTGATAACACAGAAGCCATTCAGACTCAGGTGCCATACTCTAAAGGTCATCCAGAGCACATGGTCAAAGCTATTTGATAATGTAGCAATTACAGACACTGAAACTAAAATCAAGCCCCCACATTCCCTCCTATTGACTTTCCCACACAAAACCCTGTCCATGGGTTCCAGGGAGCTGCAGGAAGAACATCTGATCATTTTGCAGCAACCTGATGAAGATCAGACTCAGCATTTCCAGTCCTCAAACACTAGAGGGAACATCAAACTGCAAAGGCACCCCCTGAGAAGACCCCGTTCCAAAAGCCTTCGGGAGAGCTGCAGCAGCCGGGTGCTGCACGGACACGCAGCGAGCAGCCTCCATCCCTGCCAGGCTCTAAGCACAGCCTAAAAAGGCTACAGAAGTACAGCTACATGCTAAGCCACCACTTCCTTTATCAAAATCTTCTATTGAGAGCTGAGTGTAATTTTTTAAATTTTTTTTTTAATTTTTTAATTTTTAAATTTAATTTTTTCTTAATTTTTAAATTTTACTTTAAGCTTCTTAGGATGTTACAATGTTTATCCTTCAAATTTGGGCCAGAAAATGCTCCTGGATAAAGGGTACGCTTTAGCTCTACTAGCAGAGATCTGAAAAACAGAAGAAAATCAATGAAATAACAACAGGAGCCAAACCACCACATTTTTTGGATAAACGTTAATAGAAAAGCTAATTAATTAAACAGATCCTGCTAGAGGAAAGTCAAATTAAGAAACCAAGTCAGCAGGGGAAAAAGAAAATAATTGTAGGAGTTTTTTTCTTGCATTAAACTCTTTTCCTTGCAGTTAATGAAACCACATGCTTGCTGTTATTTGGTCTTCAGTTTCTAAATAGACTCCTAAATAAATAAAAAGGCACTATGAAGACAAGAAGAAATTTCTGTTTACTGCTAGTGCTATGCACTTCCTCCAGCATCAGCAACGTGCAAGTGGAGGACAGAATCCACCAGAAAAACAGTACACATTACTAAGGTTACACTGGTACCATTAGGTTAATTTCATTATTGTGTAAATTTAGAATGCTCAGTTTTAAGTTCAAGCTCTTAATTAGCACCAAGATAAAATATTTACTGCCAGTGTTTTTGAGCACTGTATTTTTGGCAATATATTTCATGCCTCATTTGCTGCTGGAATTATAAGCTTCTCAATTAGTAACTCTGCATTTTTCATTACAAGAAAATATAATTTTTCTTTAATAGCACGCTGAGGTTATACTGCGTCCTCCTAAAGCATTCCAATTAGATAAGAGAAAGTTTAATAATGAGTCATGCAAAGGCTTTAGTGCAATAAATGGCACTCCTTCATTCAGATTAAACAACTTCCAYGCAGTGATGCGGCCGCGCTGGGTACGGCCTTGCAGCCACTTCTGTGAGAGCCAAACACAACTGCCCGGGCTGGCACAACCCCGTGAGCCTGGGCTGATAAAYTCCACTCCAAAGATCTCACTCCTGCTTTCCAGACCTCCAACCTCCTTAGCTGCCCTTCTTTTTCTGTTGTTTGTTTGTTCTGCCCCGTGTTTTTATCTGCTTAACGTGATTAGAGGAAGGCTGGGGTTGTCCTCTAGGAGCCTGCACAACGCAGCCTTAAGACACTGAATCTAGCTGCAGACTCGAAGAACAACATCGGGCTGCTTCCTAACCCTCTGCTAATCCAGAGCTGTTCTCCCATACTTATCCCAAAGTACAGCATCATAAAGAAATAAACACACAGGTTTTGCTTAGATTTTAAAAACACTTTAGATTCACATTCTGAAGTAGCTGCATAGATACTTAAACCAGCCATGAACTCTAGATTTAACCATTTAACTTCAGCATGATAAACCACACAAGGTTTTTCCTGTTATAGACAGGGACCAATTACATGTCACTCTTCCCCTAAATCAGCACTGTCCATTGGTATTTGTTAAGCTTGCTGATCCAGCAATCTTTAAAGCATATAGCAAGATGAATAATAGAGATTTGTCAGTTAATAACCACTATAATTCAGGAATGTCACCCAGAATTGTTTTGTTTAGTGAACAATATGCTGTCTAATTACCCTGCTCAATCATAACAGCACATATCAAGAAATACAGAAGGCTTTACTTTACCAGAGTGCTATACCATATAGGTTATACAAAGTTTGAAATTACCACTTATTTCTCACCATGTATGATAATCACATGGATTTTATCAATGAAACAAATGAATAGTATTTTTTTTTCTTACTTTTAAACTCAACTGTGTGCTCTTCACTGTAGCTGAAGTTACAGAAATCCAAAATTCACCTTCTCTAATCATCAATGTATTACTGCAAYGTGCACCACTCCAGCAGAGCAGAGAGAGATGCTATGTAGTTTTAGGTCTGATTTATGGCATGTTTGGGGATTCTGCTATAAAAACATTKAATTTCAAATAGGGGCTGAGGGTTACCCACTTTGAAGGAAGTTTTTCCTGTGAAACAGGCCAACATAAGTATTCCCCATTTGCAACAGAGTAGGTACCATAAACAGCAGCCTGTTGAAAATTATTTAAATTTCTCTAAAGAACCTCTTGATTCTTTCCTGGTGTTTGGTCTTTTAAAGTAAGTAGGACAGAGAAATTGTTCCTAACAGGAATAGACACCAAGGCATTCAAATGTAAATTACCATTTTGTATTTGAAAGACACTTAGTATTATCCCAGTGACTTTCTAAAATGTCACAATATTTGCTTTCCCAGCACTTAAGCTAAAAGGCAGATTACTTTCGATGAAAGTGTCAAACTCTGCTCCCTATATAATGACATCACACTTAAAACAATAATGTCAAGGAAGAATCCTTCCTATTCCTGCTTTGGTTTCTTTAAGGAAAGGTATGGAGAAACARAAAAAAGAAAACAGAACAAAAAAAAAGGAAAAAGGTAAATAAGGAAAACAGAATGATGAAGAAATAAAACTTTTGGAAGACAAACACAAATATTTTGTTGAAGTGTCTGTTTTCTGTAACACCACTGGATAGATTAAACTCTGAACTGYTCAGCATGGCAAAAGTGAGGGGCCAGGAGCACCAAGTTACAGACCTGCACAAAGGTGGCTCTTAGTAACAGCACACAAAAAAAATCAAAAAAAATCCAACCACTAATCTGGCCATCCTGTGCCCTCTGAAAAATGCTTGACTGCAGACACACAGTCCTGTCCCAAAAGGAGCTCCTGTATTGTTGAGCAATTATGTTTTCAGCAGTACAACAAAACCACCCCAGTCCATCTTCCTTTTTGACAGCCGGGAGCAATAATCCCTTTCTAACAGGAACAGCCTCTCTCTCCATGTGGTTTTTCACAATATACTGCTTTTCTCAGCTATATGGTTTTAAAGGCTTATAACCTAATAGGGAGACATACATGATAATCCGAGATTACAATTGGTATGAAGGCTACTTATCTCACAGATTTACAACTCAGCCTCTACTGGTTATTCATCTGCAGGAGCTCTGGAGCAGAACTTTTAGGTACAGATTTTTTTATTCCTTCTACCTTATTAGTAGTAAAGCACRGAACACAAACACAAATAAGATTCAAACACTTGGGCACCACGCTTCACAAGCATTACTTTGGGTTCTTCTGTATTTGTTTTTAGTCTATTGTCAATTTTTTTTTTTAATCATCAGTAGGTTAATTCCAGAGAAAATAAACTCCTTAACACAGCAAACATTAGTATATGCCTATTTTAAAAGGAAAATCAGGTGGAGAAAAGGTTATTTAAAATAAATAGTCCGCCTCTCTTCAGCTAGAGGGGCTTAGAAACAAGATTTCAAAAATGTACRATTAAAACCCTCACAGACCAAAAGGAAAAGGCCGGTGTAGGAGAAAGAAGGGACTGTCAAGCACATGGAAATCACACAGTATTTACTGCTAGTACTTTCTTCATACCCATTAAAGGAAAAGACAGGTGACCATTAGTTGTTATCTTCTGTCATAGCTTTCTCATTAATTATTTCCCAATTCTCATGTGCTGACAAAATCACTCAATGTGAATTTTACACTACAAGTAAAAAAATTCCCCTTTTTAAAAACCCCTCCTTTTACTTGCAAAGATAAAAAAGCCTACAYTTTTGTACAGCAGAAGAGGGTAAAGATTTTAATCAGAAATGTGGGACCACTTCCAAAGAACAGACTGACAGAGACAGCCTGCCATCTCATTAAAAAAAAAAATCTGGTTCACTAATTAACAAAAAAAGTCAGGGCTATCATGGTCTCTTGGAAGAAAAGAAAACAGAAAGATTAATTTTTACAAAATATTTAATCTTAATATTTAAAATAATTAATTTTTTTACAAAATAATTTCCCCCACCTTTCACTGGCAGGAGGCTTCTGCAGGCCTGTACTCTGGCCTGAGCCTTCCTCCAGAGATAGCTCAAATTCATTCACACTAACACAACATGTTAACCTGAATGAAAGGATCAGGCAAGCAGGTTCAAAGAGAAAGCCTGTGGTGCATAATACATCCAAACAGTGATCCCTGAGATGAGCTCAGCTGGTTAGAGCCTGGTGCTAATAACACCAAGTTTGTGGGTTCAATCCCCATATGGGCCATTTACATGAAGAGTTGGACTCAATGATCCTGTGGGTCCCATCCAACTCAGAATATTCTGTCAATCTGTGAAAGTGTGGAGGGCACCCAGAAGGGACAGAAGTGCTGGCAGCACTGCCTGCTACTGCCTACATGAGAAATTAAATCCTGGTGGGGAAACAGCTGCTTCTGTGGGCCCAAATCCACAATAATGACTTCTAGCAAGGAAGCCTCACTCCCATCTTCAAGGCCTTCCTGAGCTGCCACCAGGCAAGAGCCACTGCTAGGAACATCCTCCCACCCACCACCCAGCCCACGATGCCTCTTACAGGCAACTCTTACAACTCATCTATAGGCACGTGCTGTGTCTTCTCTGACAATGCTCCAATGCCATGGTAACAAACCTGTTTATAAATGCTAAGACTGATGGGCTCAATCTGCCAAAAAAGCACCATACTGCTGTTGAGAAAACTGATTTAAGTTAACCCATTTTAAAGGCAACTTAGACAAAGAAAAGGTGATGGACACATTTTTACTCCTTAGTACTGAGCTGCCCAAGTAATGCAGTTAGCAGCAGCAAGAGGATGGAAGTGTCCTCCAGAAAGTGCATTTGTTAAAAGCCTCTGGCTATAGACCAAGTACTGAATTAATTTATAAATTAATGGCTTTCTTCTGCTTTGCTTTACCTTTTTGATCTGTAAGAAGATACCAGTCTAAAGAGGAAAGTACCATGTCATTACTGAAATGAAAACACTACAAGAATTCTCCCTCTCAAACGGCACAAAAAGCCCCAAAGCACTCTTGGAATCCTGCACAGAGGCACCAGGAAACAGCATGTCCATTATGAATTCCCTCATCACTCACAACAGGTATGTGCTGCTGCTGGAGGAAAAATAATGAACATTTCCATTAATTCCTACTGCTGCCCAGCCCTCTTCCAGGAGTAGGGTGTTTCAAAATAAATACCCGCTTAATGATCAGCTACAAAGATGAATCCCCTGTATTTTGAGCTACCTKGTAATGAAGAGGGAAAGCCCCTATCCTTCTCTCTGCAGAGCTTTGCTTCCAGTAGTCACCAGGAACACGGAACAGATCATTGTTAATAACAGGTGCCACAATGATCTATTTTTAAATGGTGGAACGAGACACAGGCAGATCACGAGACAGGAAAGATTAAGAACAGGAGAAAATAAAAGCTGGAAGTATACAGTGAAAAGTTAAAAACATGAGCAAGAAAAGGAAATTATCTTCAGAGTCTTCTATCACATCCTGTGCTGCAGCACCTGAGCAAAGTCGGAAATGTTTGCATAGTAGAGAGTGCAGAGGTTAGGAGATGTTATTATTTCCAAACCCTTTTGTTGGCTTTGATAGAAGAACTATGGGTTTGTGTTCAAAATTAAGAAAATCCAAGTATGCTTCGTTAAAACATGTGCTCACCCTGCGTTCTCTTATAGTAACAATTAAATAACTCTGACYAATGTCACTGCCACTGGAATCCAGATCTGGTGGCCCAAATGCTTCTGCTGTACCTACCCACAAAGTACATGCACCTGGGTGAATTTTCACTTTAAAGCAATTTGCTGACTAACATACATACAAAATATTAACAAATAAACCCATTTTATTCAATAACCAGAAATGCTAAATTACTCGAAAATTTAAAAAAAACCAAGAAAAATAAGCAGAGCATCAAACCTCCACGTTACAGTCATTCCTGAGAAACACAGTGGGATTTATCAGCTCAAATAAACACACTTTGTGTTTAGACACAGCACTCTGGGCATATCTGAGTGTTGCTGATGCAGCTTCCCAGCTATGTTACAAGAAGACATCAACCCCAAAGTGGATAAGGAAGCAGCTAGAAACACTTACGAGCTACTGAGAAGTTATTTAAAGGTGATTCCCGCTGGTCCACATCCTGTGGCCGTTCCTTGTAGCCAATGAAGGTGCCATCATTCTTCAACAGAAAATACCGTGGCCTCCATGTTTTGATGTATTCTCCTGGAAAGAGAGGATGGGCAAAGGGAAACAACATCAGAAAACACCCCAAAATACTGACACACCAATAATTTCTGTTAACATTGGAACTATATGTCATCCTGACAGCAGCAGTTGTAAGAACATTCAGTTCAGTCTGATACAAACAGTGGAAAAACACAGGCACTGAGTCACATACTGATAGCAATGTTAGCCATAAAAATGGGACTTCACAAAAGGTAAACAGCTATGTTTTGTTCTTCCATCTACTTYGACTTCCATTCAAATTCTGCAACATCTGCCTTAAATGCATTTTAAATTTTAAAAAAATCAGAGCAGATGTCCTATGTATTATTTTTGCTATTGTCATTTTTCATACTGACAAGTGGAGAAATTTTTTTCATTTACATTTTGCAGCGCAAGTATTTTAAACAAGAATGGGTAATTTACTAATTAGTCAACTGCTTTATCAAACCAACAGTCACTTTCAGACCATAAGAAGATAATTCTCTGCTTATGTTACATAACATCACTCACTTCTCTCACAACATCTCAAGCATGAAACACAAGATGATATATCACAATATGAAGGAGAAAACACTGGATGATGTATAGCCACCACAAAGTCGAAAACAAACATCTACTCTGAAAGATATGCCACCTTTCTTTGTCTGAGGAAACACCCATTGCTCACACCACGCTACTGCTCATCTGAGTAACCTGCACAGGTGACACCTGCATGATTGCCTTACAGCCACGTTCAAAGTGTTCAGCAGCAGAATAAGAAGAAAAGAGTTCATCAAAACCTCATTTATTTACTGGATTTATTAAAGTCTTCAGGGAAGGAAGCAGAAATCCCATCGATGGCTCTTCTGGATTACTGTCAGTATGCCTGAGTTTTTTGCTCATTTACCAGATCATTGTTTTCTGAGGCTGTCTCAAGAATATCAAATAGCTTTTCATGGTGTCAAGCTGCCCCTCTAGGTCCTAAAAGGTCCTGTTTCTACTCAACTGAGTCACAAAAATCTCATTCAAGGTGTTATTCTAAACACAGTACTGGCCACACTTTTCCAATTCTGCTCCCTCCAAAAACTGATTTAAAAACTTTAAAAGCAAGTGGTCAACTACAAAGCACCCACAGCCACACATCAGCCATGCCCTCCTCCATTCTGTATGGTTTCTCACTGGTTTGTTTAACACTGGGGAGAAGATGAGGAGAGCAACTCAGAGCTAACTCCTTTCCAGCCTGCCACAGCAGGACCACRCCTGTGCACCCTGTAATGCTGCCCTGCAGTGGCTGGTGCCCAGTGCCCACAGGTTCACCTGCTGGCAAGCTCTTCAAACAACCGAGATACATGAGAGGAGAAGGCTCACCAGATTTATTGGCTCTGGCAACCTTCTGCTGCTCTGCTGTTCTCCAAGGCTCCTCTCATACTTTCCCACTGCTCAGCTTTCCTCTGCGGGTGATTTCTCTCTCAGCAAAGTGCACCCTGCCCCAGGAACTCCCTTGCAGCTGCTTTGTCTCCTTCCCGTCCCCACAGACTCCTCTCCGTCTGTGGTGCAGTTTCAACCTGCTTTGGGCAGCAGCTGTGTCACTTCTCTGTTCACACTCATCCTTCTCCCTCCTGCACACAGAAGCAGAAGCAACCCCGACGCCCACACAACACAGACACGGTGTGCACAGTCCCCACCAGCTGCTATCACCTCTTTAATCCTCACTGGGATTTCAATTTCCTCATCTAAAACAAAAAACTAAGAGCTACTGAACTGTTAGGGAGAGACACAGAGTCATCTTTGCAGTGGCCACGTCTGCAGAAAACATCCATTGGAACTAATGAAACAGGTATGGGGCAAGAAAGAGGAGAGGAAAAGGAGCACAAACCTTCTCATTGTTTCTTTTAGAGATGGCTGTTACTGCCCTAAGTGTTACACCAGCCTGTAAGGTGCTTACAAAAGTGTCATCATCGCTCCAGGAATTTCAGAACTCACCTGTCATGGTTTAACATTTACAGGCAAGGAGGTAAATGTAGAAGGTTTTGTTGTCATCATCTTTTTAATTCTGACCTTAATTAAATGCCGAAAACTTTCTGGGATCAGCAGGAGATTATGAAGCCTTTCACATTTAAATTATCAGTCCAACTCGGCCCAGATCAGTGAGATTACTCCAATCTCATTACTGTTACACCACAGATGTGACTACAGGGACGAGAAGACACTGGCATGCTCAGCCCAGCTCTTGACTAGAGGTTTGCCAGGTAAGCAGGTTGGGAAGGTGGCTGCCTAGACCATCAGGATTTTGGAACATGCTGTTACATACCTGACTCCTTGGCATTTTCTTCTCTTGCATATAGCACACCCAGGAGACCTAATGACCACCACACACCCCTTATCTCTGCACTTAGGACTAAACCCAGATTGGATGGGACAAATAATATCTGAACAGGGACAAGACTGAGAATTTCTACTTCCCTTACTCCCTAATTTATGCTACACATCCTCCCCACCGGCATTTACAGAGGGGAAAATAATTTTTTGCAGATTCTGAAATTATTATCTGGTTATTTGCAGTTAACAGAATGACACTGTACTGTCACAGGAGACTTTCTCTAAGATTAGATGCTTATGTTTGGCTCTTATACTTTCTTACAGCTTTATCCCACCGATCTGCTTCTCTGTTAGAAACACATCCTCTAACAGGATTAATCACACGGTCCTTAAAATTGTGCATTCCATACATATATAGCATCCTCCTCCACACTCACTGCTTCTGTGTGAAAAATCAAGGATTTCATTACCACCAGCCTTTCTGCAGGGATCATTCTACTTGGATCTTCCTTTAAGCATTGCTTGAGCTGGTTATGGTTCCTGATCCACCTTTTTAATTTGCAATTAAGTAACATGATTTTATTTAAATTTTTTTCCACATGTCTGGAGCTCAATGAATACTGTAATATGGCAATCCAACATATTATTGATTATTGTTCTTGCCAAGGAGAGTATGAGGCACAGTGCAGCATCTGTGGTACAAGTTTTTATTATATAACACACTGAGGTTGTACTTCTGCATCCTGCAAAAAAGTGGCAAGACACTGCCTGGTATGTGACTTCCCAAGGAAATGATCTCCAAGTATAATTTTACATTCAAGCCTGAGCAAGCTATCATTCCTCTGCAGAAGCTCAGAAACACAGATTCACCAACAGTCATCAAAAAGATGTACAAAGTGCATATTCTTAAGATTCAAGTTTATAGTTTTACGATTAGCTAAAGACTATAAATGGCCTACAGCCTACAAGGACCACATCAAAAGGTGACAGCAAATTTGAGTACTGGAGGCAGAAAAGGAGTTTGTCAATACAGACAAAAAAATAATTATGTGGAACTGCTGGGACAAAGCTGTCTGAAAAACATCAACACCTTTTCCTTCCTCCAATATACTCAGCAAGCTGTCATGCCTCAAGAGTGAACTGAGCTGTTTCAATTTTTGCCCTGTGTTCTTTGTTCCTTGTTGTGGTTTTGTTTTTAAGAATCACAAGAAGAAGTTACTTGAAGTCACTAATATTAGCAGTTATGTAGTCACACTAGAAAGAATCATACCGAGTACAGTAAATGCAAGCATGTGTGGCAAATTCTATCAGACAACACTAAAAAAAAATAATGATCCACCATGGAAAAGTGAACAATTTACAAAGCAAAACATTTTTTCCTCTGTGATTCATTGCTTGTGTAATGCCCTGGCAGAGCCTTCTTTGTTTTCAGTAACAGAATGCTAACACTGCAGAGACAGGAAAGCAAAAGCATGGGTTATAAATCCTACATATAAAATCCTGGAACCAAACAGACTCCTCTGTAGCTTGCTAGCTTTATTATTTAAAATCTTTATGTATCATTCTGTTTACTCTGAGCAATTTCCAAATTGCAAAGATTCCCAAACTGTATATATCTGGAAACATACACAAAGATTGTTATAGACTGATTTCCCTTTATTGCCTTGTGCCTGCCCCCACACACTGCACATTAAAATACTTAACACACACTCAGAATGTAAATCCATCTCATGCCAGAAAAGCTTTTTCGCTGTAACACATACTGCAAAGCACTCTTATGCCTGAATATTTCAGAAAAAGTTAAACACAAAACTCCTTTGGCTCATGAAAAGTTAATTCTACTGAGGATTTACAATAATGCAGGGTTAGATTATTTTCCTCTCCTCCCCACAACAGTATCTCACCGAATCTGGAGCTGTCTACCACTGATAGAGTGTCTAACATCAGAAACAGCTGCCACTCCCTGGGAAGCTCACGGGGTAAGTGGAGAATAATGAGCAGCAAGCACCAGCAGAACAAAAGAAAATCCATCTTTATTTACCAACTGCTGCATGCTTGTTGCTGCATCAAGCTCATTCAAAGCCAACACCACACCCTTTAATTCAGAACAGACTATATTTAAGAAGCCTCTGCTTTTGTTTTAATCAACTCATACATACCAATGGTCTAAAAAAAAAAAAATCATTAGGTTAACCAAGTCAGCATCCAATGCTACCCTTGATATTTACAAAAGCATCCGACCGACTATTAACTTTCTTATGGCTCAAAGTAACCAAGTAACAAGCCCAGGAGCACGGACTGAAAACAAAGTCTCAGTTATATGAAATGCAGTCAGGTGGCTACCACAAATCTACCAATAAATAATGCATTAAACTTTCTGCTCTGAGAAGTAGCACCTTTAATTGCATTTAAGCATAACACTCAAAAAATTAGAGCTTTTGAGTTATGCAAGCCTTCTCTGCATTCCCACACGCTCTGATGATGTAGGGCACTCCCTGCTTGTACAGCCCCAGTTCCTGTCCGAGGGAACATGAAAGTTATGCCAATCGAAACGCTAATGTGCCACCCATCAAAGGCACAGTGACTCATTTCTGAGCCTCAATGGCCATGAGAAGTGGTCTGCATCCTGTCGGCCTAATAAGGGCTCGGAAAACAGACACCAATTTCCTTGAAGATGTGAAGCTTTCAGGAGCTGCCATCTCGTTCGTGCTGAGGAGTGAGATGGGGATTTACAGTTAGTTCTTACTGCTTGAGTAAACTGAGTAAGTGTCCACTCGCTTCAAAACTAGCTGAAATCAAAACAGATTTGGAAAAAGAAAGCAGGGCTTGAAAACTTGCCTTTGCATTTCTAAAGCACTCGGAAGCAAGCCTTTTCCAAGTGCAGGGAGCTAATTCTGGATCTTAACGACCTGACACCAAACAATTAAGTCTAGGGTGACCTGAATGAAAACTCTCAGCTCAAGCATGTTTCGTTTTTTATAAAAATAGCTGCACAGACACCCACCAGGCTGGTGCACCACTCTTTGCTCCCCGATGCAAACTGTCAGAACAAGATATTTAAACACAGTAGATTTTCAGTAGCTTGGGGAAATTAAAAAGGAAGGAAAGAAAAAGAGGTTATGTTAATGTCTTTCCCAACACGCTGGCGGGGAGAGGAGGACCTCTGGTTTGTCTGCCTATTCAGAGGCACAGCGAAGGGGCCGCTTCTTTGATGATTTTTTGGGGCCCCTCTCTGGATGCCTCCTCGGCCACCGCCTCCAGCGTACAGCTGCAGAGGCGCTCCCTGTGCCTGGAATCTCAATGAGGAGCCTGGGGCTGCCGGCGGGGCTGCTCCCCGGCGGGGAGGTCACCGCAGCCCTCGGCCAGCGCTGTGGGAACAGCTCTGTGCATGGCCACCACCAACCAGGCCAGCCCTGCACAGCTCAGCTCCTCCGTGCCTGGCATGGCCCGATTGTGGGGTCCCACGGTCCCAGGGGGGCGACTGGGGTGCGACAAATCGGTTCCTCACTTTCTTCCCCCGCGATGAGGCACTGCRATGGCTGTGGGGTGCATGGCCGTGACTGATGTGACTGCCAACAGGTTCAGGAGAAGTGCTGCCTCCTCCTCCTCCTTGGTTTCAGCTTTTCTAAACCTCCTGCTGCTTCTCAAGCTCACCGAGAGTTGCAGTCCAGGGCACCTGCTTCATTATCATATCTTGGGGGAATATGGGGAGGAGGGAGGTGGGCACTGGAGGTGGGGCAGAGGGTGACGGATGAGCCGTCTGGTCTTCGAGTGACAAAGGGAGCTGTGGGAGGACAACTCCTGGTCACCTGGCACCCCACATCTGTAAATTAACTTCAGAAAGCAGCACATAGCCTTGGCYTCGGGCTTCCCACAAAGCTCTGTAGAAAAGTAAACGTACTGGAAGCTGCCCCTGTGTGTAGTTACACAACAGCGCAGGTGGGAAACACCTAAGGAAGGCATCGGGTGCTCTGATTCACAAAGCTGGCCATGGGAGAGATGAGAAGCCAGATTACAGAGAAAGAAAAACAGATTCTCACCCAATACTTTCTCTGCGCAGGGGACGGACAACTACCACGTTCTCAGATTCCATCTCTCCCAAAGGGTTTGAGATCACCAGCCAACACCACCACTGCAGATGACACCCCTGTATTTTTTACCACTATAGTTACGTAAAACTGAAACATGGAGGTTTATATTTTTCTTTTTCTTTTTTTGCTGAATTTCAGTTTAGAAGGTCAAAAATGTTGCCATATTGCTTACAGCAATCAATTTAAGCAATACCAGATATTCCCAAAGGAGCAAAAGAGAATTAATCAGCATGTAAAAAACTCCTTACTCCTACCTTTGGCACAGCTTAGTCAGGCTAGTCCTAACCTACAGCTGTCTCCAGTGGGAGAAGATGTAAATGAAATTTCATTAAAAACAGCAGTTTTAAGGATAGCTACATAAATTACAGGAAAATATAAAGTGATTTCTTAAGCTATACTGAAAACAATCTCAGAGTGAATTGCATCTTCACTACCTCATGGTGTGAACAAAAGGACTTAAAACTACCACGAGGTGTCCAACATGATTAGAGAAATCTTTAGAAATAAACTTGCAAGCACCTACAGGATTTTAACAAAATAAAACATTCCTGCAACAGAAAGTGCCATCATGTGTTTCTCTGCTTCTGACAGGTGCCCAACTCTCTCCCATTTTTATAAACAAATAAAAATGACAGAGGAGGTGTCAGATTCACTGAACTGAATTAAGCATACTTAGAACAATTATTTCTCCCCAAGTAATTTTTACCTTGACACTATGATGGAAAATAGCACAAGCAGCTAACAAGGCRCTTAAGCTAATGAGCCTCTGCAAGTTTTTAAATATCTTCCCTTAGAGGAAGGAGGTAGCTACAACTATTCCTCAAGCTCAGTCTGAATATGGTCAGTGTTTCTGCAAATCAGGCTCTTAAATACACCCCATGTACTTACACAAACAGCGTGACTTGGTGCYCCAAAGATTTTATGCCTACTACAAATACAAAGAAAAATAAAAACTAAAGCAGAAACACCAAACACACCACACCCTGGTGTATTTGAACAAGGATGGGCTTTTCTAGACAGCCTCTGGAAGTTGATTSAATGATTTTACCTTTTTGCCTAAGAATCCTTAGGCATGACACTCGTGCTCCTCTGAACACATGCCTGATTTGAATATCATACCCAGTTTTGCTCTTCAGCAAATCCCATCTAGAGACTGGCAGAGTGTCYGAGGGGACAAAGCAAAAAAACATACACAAACCAAAGCTCTTCCAGAACAAACTAAGGTGAAATCACAGGTTTTTAACTTTTATTCCTCAAGCAATCTAAACATAGCGGATGTTCAGGAAAAGCATCATGAATTGATTAAAAATTACTTTAGGTCTCTTCTCTCACTCTGYCCCATTAAAAAAAATATTAGGTGAGTCAAAGACTCGGGCAAGAGTGATTTTTTTAATGCATTTATTTGTTTTATGAACATTAAACCTGSAAAGTACTCAGCAGAGGTTCCTCATTAAAATCCCAAAGTTGGTGAGGCTGATAGATGGATGACCTGGWAGCTTGGAGGGGTGAGAGCCCATGGGAAAGCAAGAGCAGGAGAGGGAAAAAGCAGGACACAGCCTCGAAGGAAACAGAAAACATCCACATTGAGGATGTTTTCATCCACCACTCCTTGAGTCCCTGGCTTGCTCTTCTAGGCTCCCATTACCACATCATTGTGTCATTCACAAAGTGAATCAAAACCTCAGGGAATTGTAAAGAAATAGAGGGGAAAAAAAGGTTAAAGGACATTAGGGGAGATTTATGGAAACAGCAGCATTTCTAAAATAGATATGAGCCAACTACGGAGGCAGTTTGAAGAGGGGAAAAAAGCTCTCTTAGTAAAAACTAAGCTGCAGAACACGGATTTTAATAAATAAGCAATTTATGGAGAGTAAGAAATKAACACATTGTATTGTTACCCTTTAGCTTCTGGGTTTGAGCCCTAATTTTCAACATAAATGSACAGAGTTGTTTTCCGTCACTTACAATAAAAGCTCTACCAGTAATTGTGTGATCATGCTGTGCATGAGGAAATTTCTTAAAAGCGCCAAGAAAATAAAATCAATGTAGAATTTTAAAATGTTTATACAAACCGATAAATATTTCGTAGAAAGATGAATGAAAGCTTAGTTAAACAAACACTTCAATTGAAAAAATAAGAAGCGACATTAAAAAAGAGGTGGTGTCTTTATAGAGCCGGGGMTAATTTGGATTTCCCTTCTTCATTTAGTCGCTAGCAAGTCTACAAAATCCTGGAGGAGGACAAGAAGACCATGTTAGTTCTAATAAAAAGTTTCATTTATCTTGAGGCATTTAATGGCCATCAATGGAAAAATTAGGAGCACTTCCCAGAAAGCAAGTCCTAATATTTGTTATCATGGCAACCTCCTGGTTACGCCTCCAAATTTAGTATTCCACAGATAAGTTTTACTGAGTCACTACCCCAAACTCAGCAATGAAAATCTCCTCCAGATAACAGGAGTGCTGCCTCACTTCAGAGGAATTTTGCAAAGTAACTTAATTCAGTGCTGAGAATTTATTAAAGCAACTTCACCACTGAGCAGTGTAAGAGCAGAACAGCCACCGTAGCTCTGTGCTAAGCTTRGCCAAGTAACACAGGCATAAGAAACTCTGCCAAGGATTTCTGTGTCTTGAACTAAGGTGTGYTGTCACTGTAAAGCAGAGCACAATCCACACTGCTGCTTCAACAGGGACACAAGCTCAGTCAGACACACCATTACATCTCATTTATTTTTATAATAGACAGTAGAAATGTTGAGTCTTAATATAATCAAACAGCAAAATTTGTGCTGGATTTCAGTGGTACCACAATTTAGCCCTGTGACACTGAAACATGTCTAAAATACAACTAAAAACACATATATATAATCACAACTATTTTTTAGCCTCAAAGTTATCTATTATATTAAGCTCATCATACTTCTCTGTAATAACAGCTCCAAGCTCTGGGAAAGAATGCATTTCAGTCACACAAAGATCTGTTTCTCACACAAGGAAGAATGAAATAAAGACCAACCTGAAAAAAGACACAGTGGAGACCCACCTACCTTGACACTGCTACCAAAAATTAATTTCCTTGTTGCCAATAGCATCTTGCTACACTAAAGTCACTTTTCATTTTGAAAATAGCATAAAAAMTGAACAGTATATCCCACAGAGAAGTGGGAAGCAGATGGACACAGAAGATGGGAGCCTGAACTACAGTTTCTAGTCTGCAGTGCCTCTTACTTTTGTTTCGGAAGGACATGGCAAAAATTCCATTTTCTATTCAAACTGCTCCTACAAGCAGTGCTAAAATAAACATCACCCTCAGCCTGCCCTGAACTCACATCAGTTTCTGTGGGCATCAAATCTGGTACTTGCCTCTCTGGATCTTCTGAGGTCAGGGACTGCCCCACCTTTCCTCCACACCTGGTTTTCCATGCACAGAACAACACACAACTGCTCCTCACCACACACATTCCTTCATCCACCCGAATCCTGAAAGCCCCATCCCATAACTGAACACAGTCCACTCTCTGTAGTTCCATCTTCCCACTCTCACTAGGATGTCCCCAAAGGACTGAAGCCAAACAAACCCCAAAACACATCCCTTGCCTAACCACATTGCAGCTACCCATCAGGTGTAGAACTTGCAACAACTACAGCAGCTCTCCAGGAGGTTGCCATGATAACCATTGAGAACACCAGAAAACCATAAATAAAGCTTTAAGCTTTTAAATGACAGCTTTTTGCTTTTTCTTGTYTATTTCCCATTTTCTTGTTTATTAATTCAATTTTTTAAAAAAAGGAGAGAGAAAGAGCCCTACAGGTCACYTGGGGTAACATTCCTGAAAGCCAGGTGCCTCAGGGACTTCTGGCAAGGAAGGGACAGACCCATGTACAGAAAAGCCTGCATGCAAGCACTGTTTGATGCCTAGCACACCCTGTTTTACAGCATTGCCTGCCACTGGTCCCTGAGCTGATGCCTCCAGCTCAGGTGGGCAGCTGCTGGAGGCTCCTCTGCCACTTCAGCCAAGCCAAGCAAGGTCAAGCCAAGCAAGGCCACCCTGCAAACCCTGCAGCTGCCAGTAAGGTAGGAGGGGAGCTGGAGGGGAAAAGGAGGGGGGGATAGAGGCACCTTTTGGAGGCAGAGAACTGTGCTAGACATGATTTAAGACGTGGCTACAGTTCTGGCTGAAACAGCTGCATGGGAGCAGTAGTGACAAAGGGACAAGCTGGGTCTCTGGTGGGCAGAAGGGAAGGCACTGACTGGGCTGAGAGCACAAGCAGGGCAGGGAGAGGCTGCAGCCTGATCCCCGCCCCAGGCCATGCCAGCTGCGCCTGTGGCCATCACCAGTCCTCTCCTGCTCCTGTCCCAGCACCAACACAGGCAGCTGAAGCACAGGTTGAGCCCAGCCTGTGGGGAGAGCATGCTCCCCACTAGCACCTCCTTGCTGACATGCAGCCAAATGCAGCAAGTTGGAATCTCAAAGCTGAATCCTTCAGATACACACAGACACACAGGGATGTTCCACAGAGCTAACTGGGAACACAGGGTCCCTGCACTGACCCTGCTCCTTCACAGGCACAGCCAACACACAGGAAAATCTTCCTGTGTCACACTGGCCACTGTACCACCCTCTGGTCTGGGGAAGCTGTAAGGTTTAGWTTATTCTCCTGTTTACTGCTTTTGCACATTTATTTCCCCACCGCCTGTGAGAAAACCTTTTTAACTTCAGGATTACAGCCYGAGTATCAAACTAAGAGACAAAAATGTTTCCAAAAAGCAGTCACTGAACACTTAAAATTTTCATTTATCCACAGCATACTAAACGAACCTTGGTTGTGGGCAGACTTATTGCAAATTACAGTTTTCTAAATGAAGACACATTTGGCTATAGGAATTGGACAATACAGGTAACACCCTCTTCTTTAAAAAAAGAGAAAAACAGAAAAAAAAGAGAGAGAACAAAGGACCTAAATGAAAATTACTGTACTGGTATTTTATTTGGTGGTAGAATTGCAGCTCAACTACAAGATTAACTAAGCACAAGTCCACTACTGGGTCACTATCACTGGTTTGAGAAAATGTTTTTTCTATACACTTTTCTTCCCCTCATCAGAGAATCCAAATTTCCAGTGTAATCATTTCCCAAATTCTAGTGTAATCATTYTCCCAATTTCAAAAGAAATGGAAGCCTTTTCAAGCAATGAAGACATCTAGTTATTTAATCACAGATGCAATACAAGATTAAAATGGCTTTGAAAAATTGATCCTTTATGATAAAGTTTGCCAATGAGCATTAAATCAACAGGTTCCAAATTTCAAGTGTAAAATCTGATTGAAGCTGCTGCTCTGCAAAACTACCACCTACATGCTCCTGCCTGTCCTCACTGAAAATGCAGCCTAAATTGCTACTTCCATAAAGAAATACATCCAATACTAACAGGAGTTCTATGAAAAATTTTTGATGGCCTGCAAGGATTGTTGTACTTAACCCAAAGGTAAAATTTACAGTAGTTTATCATACAGAAATCAACTGCTCTGCAGATATGCATACAAGCAGGTTCTCATTTTATGCTGCAGTTGGAACTTCTACCAAATTTTGGATAGTGGCAATTAAACAGCTTCATTTGCAGTCCTCTATTCATTGCACCTAATTCATGACAGCACACAGGATGGAGAAAAAGGTGGTTATGGCATTTCATTAGGTATGTATTAGTATTAGCTTCCACGTCTTAATCCTTAAAAAGGAAACTGTAAACAGTAAGCTGGAAAAAGGATGATGATGATGAAAAAGCAAAGATGACAGGGCTAAGGGAAAKAAAAGGATTTTTTAATGGAATTTAGGATTATAAACATCAATGCCTTTTTTAGAAAGAGATCCATCCATATTCCCCCTTTCTTTGTACTGAAGCTTAATAACATTCTCTCCAAGTTACCAATTTTGAGAAAATCACTGGATAAACACTTGTGTTAACCCAGCTACATGGCTCAGTGCCAAATGTAATGCCAAACTTCCCAGTTGCAAAACGAGCTGTTTTTACACACCAAAGTAACCACGCAGCAGGCCTGCCGAGCCTGAAGACAGCTGACAGAGATGACTGTTGCTGTCCCCCCATTGCACCGACATCCATCCAAATACCAACATCTGCTGTGCTACAATTTACTTTTTACACAACATTTAGCAAAACAGTGCCTCTGACTGCAACATCATTAAGGAAGTAACAACAAATAAATCGCAAAGTCCCATCAGACAATTGTAAAATTAAAGCATAGTTTGCCTTGCATACACTGAGCTTTAGCTGAGACRGGCTGGACTTCAGAAATAATAAGCATTAGAAAGCGTTTTCTTTTATTAAACACGCAACACAAAATTCCGTAAACCATGACAAGTGTAATCCATCATTACAGTGTAAATTACAGTTTTGAGGATATTGACTTGACTCAATCAGGAGAGAAGCAGATGCCTGCGAGGCAGCACAGCCTGCTCGGGACCATCGCAGTAGCCCAGACTCCTAACAGGATTACCCCGTGCCTGGGAGTGTAAGCTCTAAATTCAGGCCTGCTCCTTTCCAAACATTCTGAGCATGTATTTGTGCTTGCAAAGTAAGGAATTAACATTCCTAGAAACTCAAGTGCCCTTTGCTTTAAAAGCAGGGCTGAGCAAGGGGGCCAAGGCAATCGGACACCACGGCATAGGGGTGAGGTGGGTGCTGGTAGCGAACCCTGTTACAAATTCACAGCCRGAGGCTCAAACCGGGATTTTGGCTCCTGAGTGCATGCCAGGTCTGGTGAGTGGTTCCACTGCACTGCCCAACACAGCTCATACCAAAGAAGACCCTACATGATCAGTGTCCTCCAATCAGCTGTCCTTCACACCCGCATCACTCAGGGTGCAACTCAAAAATGGGGCTGCACTGCCACTCTGACACTGCCACATGGCTCAGGCTTCTATTGGCACACCAGMAAAAGAGGAGGAAGAACAAAGAATTTTAATCTTTAAAATTGTGACCAATTTTCAAAACCAACTCTTTCTTCCTTCTGTCCTGCAACAATTCTATGAACGCAAAAATAAGAAAAAGAAAAGGAAAATCAAGAAAATTTCTCACTTTCTTTTGAAAAGCTGATACTGAAATGAAAAATTTAATGAAAAACAACTTGAATTTTATTAGGCATCAATTAAAATTTTCCCTCAATCTTTCTGCTCCACATCACGTTCTTTAACACCTTTAATAAAAAAATGTTTGAGTTACAAAAAGCARCATTTTTTGTTGGAACAATCAGTCCCCCTACATCTCCAGACAACGTGTCTGTCAGGAACAACAACATACCCAACACTCAGCTCGAGATACAAGAACTTGGCAGGCTGTATTTCAAAGCAGTTTCACCAAAACAATACCCTTTCCCTTAAATCCCTATCAGCTTAATAGTGGAAGACCATAATATTTCAGATAACAGAGACAGCAAGCATTTTGGTAAATTCAGTGGACATTCTTTATCCAATCCAAAAATAGCCAATGTTCACAGCCTGATTAACAGAAATGCTACTTCACCTCAATTCATGCTAAAGGCAAGGGGTTAAAGCTTAAATACTTCTGGGGGTTTTGGCCAGTGTTGATCTGTGTTAGGCTATGTATATATGCACACACACACATAAACATCTATATATTTTTTTATATATATATTTTTTTTAATATATATATATTTTTTTTTTATATATATATATATGCCCATTGCAGAACACAGGAGAAACCATGCAAAGCACAGCCTGTGCCCAGATCCTCTCCCAGGCAGGGTTTTAGAGGACAGACTCCTCTGTGCTAGCTACTATGTGTTTGCACAACGCAAGTCAAGGTCCAATTGGAAACTTATCTGAAGAGTTGCTCCTGTGCAAACTTTAAGTTCTGAACCTCTGAGTTCAGAACTGAAACACTATTTGTTTGTCCATTTATCCCCTGGCACGGTTGGCTTTTTGTCAGACAGATGTATGCCACATGCAAGTCATTTCCCAACCTCTCTGCTCCACCTCCCTCCACACACTCTGCACACACTCTGACCCCTCAGCAAATGTTGTAAGAGAGGAGGAAGTGTTTCTGACAGTTTGCATACTCTTCACAACAACTTTATGCCAGAGTATAAATGTTTTCTCCTGCCCTCCAACCCTACTTGTAAGGAAACAAAGCAAAACAAACATCACTTCCCAAACAACTGAATGCCCTAAACCTAGCAGCAGGAAAGGGGAGGGAAGGGGTGGAGAGGAAAGGAGAGGATGGATTACACTGAAGTTATTTTTGTCCTGTTCAAGTGGATGGGCAGAGATGACTAAATATAGAATTTATCAAGGCAGGTGAAGAAGAAAGATGACATGAGCCCCATGTTCCAAGGGGTAAGCAATAAATGAAATATATTTCTACTTCATGGCCCAAAAAGCTTCCAAAGCAAAACTTATTTGCATGAGCAAGATTCAACTGAACAAATACTCAACTCACTGGCTCCTTCCCTTCAGACATATCACAACGTACATATTAAGCAGATAGGTTTCCTGTCTCTTACCTGGTTGTACTATATATAAACAAGACTAAAAGTCCACATTAAAATGGAAAGAGTTTCACTCTGTGGTGACTCTGGACAGAAATTCTTTAGAAGAAAGTATGCTTGCATGTACAGCTGGGTAATAAAGCTTTGCTTGAAATCAAACATTAAGGAATGTTATGTTGTCAGTGGCAACACAAAGGATGTGGTTTCTATGAAATTTAACCAGTTGTGTCAGGGACAATTGCTTTCTTCTGGTCACACTGCAGTCCAGGGCTTGCTCAGAGTAACTGCTACAGCAGTCTGGATTTCACAACTGAAAATCCATTCATACGTATTTTTAACTCCTTGTAGGGTGTGAGTTAGTCTATAAAATGCCCTGAGTGGCTGGTGCCAGAAGAACACACTCCATTCAGTAACYGTGAGCAGGCCAGGCTGGAAAACAGATAGCAAGAGTCACCCAGGCTCTTGGGCTCACAGAGCCTGCAGCCAAGGACCCAAACAATCACATCCAGGAGGATGTCAAGGGCTTTCCCTGTTGGCACATAGAAGTAAGGAAACCTTTGAAGGGAAGACACGGCACCAGTCAAGCCATGAYTTCAGTGGAAGCCACACTCACATCAGTGCCATAATCTACCACTGGGCTCAAAGAACAGAAAGCTTTTATGTGGAACATTTCCCTTCTTCCATCTGTGCTCCCAGTTACCACAGTATCCTAGAGCCCCACAGCTTGAGCTGCATTTGTCCTCACAACATCCCCATGAAGCAAGGAAGTGCTGTTATCACCACTTTACAGATAGGGAACTGGGGCACACAGAGAGAAAAATAACCCTGTCCGAGGTGATTGTATAAGGAGGAAGTTTGTGGTAGAGCAGGGGAAGACTGGGTTCAATTCTCAGTTCCAGGATGGTACCCTCCTGCTCCAGACACCTCTTCAGCTCCTGGATGCTCTGCCTTCAATCTGAGTGACCTACCAAGCTCCTCTGGGCCACATGGAATGGGTATTGGATATGCCTTTTAGCAACAGCATTTCCAGCCCAAGAAAAATGGAAGTGGGTATGAGACATAGGGCTGTTYGCATGCAAAAATCCAAACCTGAACAAGGAAAACAATTTCCAAAATAACCACCACTATCCTGGTATTGTGGGAAAAGGAAGGAAGACGTATCAAGTTCTCAAAGCAGAAAATTAAAAACATCCACTGCAGATTCTAAGTATAATTTAAAAATAATTAGTGAAAGTTTAACAGGAAGCTGGTATTAGACATGCATCCTTCAAGAATCTCCCTGCTCTAGATAGTTTAGGTTATACAACAATAAGAAATAAAAAAAGTCCCTTTGGTACTACAGCTATCTCATTTCATACACAGACCCAAACACAGGCCTAATGTAGTTTCATATGGAGACCTTGGCTCCAGACTTTACACAATACTGTCTCAGATAAAACAAATTCCAGAGGCTGCATACTACCCAAGGTTTCCCATTCCTGGCTGAGCCAGGCTTCAACCCTGCCCTCAAAGGCTCTCTTTTCTAAGTGAAACAGCACATCAGGTCCAAAAYTTACTCTGTCCTCTGGGACTCTAGTTGCAGCCATCCAGAGAACCTGTTATGAAATAATCCACAACTTAAGGGCATTCATAAAGCAGCATTTAATGTCAACTGTTTGAGGTGACTATCACCCTGGAACAAACAGCAGAGATCCATCACACTATGGATCACTGGGTTTATCGAATCTGACTCCAAAAGGTGACTGCTCAGCTCAATGGCCAAAAAATGGCAAGGCTGCTACTAAACCATCAGGAACAGGCCTTGATGAATGACACAGTCACTACACTGATTTGGTTAACRGAAGAAATTTGTGAGTTGGTGGTAGCTGAGGACACCAGATCAGCCATGATRAACTTCCAGGTCACCTGTGGTATCCATGGATTATTCTATCAATTGCTGCTGATAAGCTGGACCTCATGGCCCAGGCCTCAACTTTCACAACTCCAGCCACCAGCAACATAACATGCATCTAAAGCACACCTCCTCTGCCACAGAGTCTGAAGGAGCTAAGTCAAGCAGCTTCTTCTGAAGGCAGCACCATCAGGCACCCAATTTAACTCCTGTCAGTGACAAAATAAAAGCCCTGCTTGAAGGTGCCCAGAAAGAACAGAGCTAGTTCTACCACACATCCTGCTACACCCAAATTTCTCCCCTTTCTTTTATACCAGGACTATAAAAAAGTGAAGGAGAAAGGCTGGGATGAGGTTAGAAACATTTCTACTTTCTGACAGCAAGCCTCACAGCAACAAGAGCCAAATAAACAAATGAAAGCAAAACTTCCAGCAGCTTCACAGCTACATAGCAATCTYAGTAAACTAGACATTCTAGCAACTAAAGCAAAAAGTAACTTTTGAGTTCAGACTCAGAGCACCTACAAAAAGTAGTAAATAAGCACAGTTTATTATTCCAGGTTTTGAACCTTTCMCTTGAAAAATCCCAACTTCTGCATATGAACAGACCAGCCAACAATGAAAAACTGAAAGGCCTGTTGACAACTGAGGAGCTGCTATTTATTTTCTCTTTGATGGCCATCACAAGGAATATGAAAAATAAAGCCAAACACCTCTATATATGAGGTTGTTATTCTCTTTCAAAATCAAGGTGGGCTTTGCATGAGATCCCCAATATCCCAGCATTAAACCGGTCAAGAATCACAGAATAGTTTATGTTAAAAAGAGCCATTTGAGGTGATCTGATCACCCTTCCCAAAGTGGAGCCACTCAGAATGCTGCAAGAGAATTCCTAACACTAATACTGCATGCAGGTAATTCAGAATTAAAAACCACAAAAACACAAGAAATAGAACAAATGCAWTTTTATCAAATGGCAATTTTCAAATCAAATTTGAGGAATAAAATCTCAAGCCTGCATGGGCATGTGCCCTCATTTTTATCTGCTTACCTCCAATAACTGGTCTGAGCATTTTAAGAGTCAACAGAAAGACGAGTATCAATACATTCTCTGTGTGTTCTGGGCATAAAAAGGAGAAATGAATCCACTGCTCCTCCATGGTTTATTTCACCACATGAATGATGAGAGAAAAAGCACAGGATTGTACATGGTCACAAAGGTATGCATGGGCCCTGAAGCGTGAACACGCATCTACAACCACACATCCTGTTGTGTGTCATTCCATTTCTAAAATAATGCCTGAAAAGAGGAAAGTCTCCAGAAACATGAGGTTTTGCCATAAGCACACCCACTCTATTCACAGGAATAAACAAACCTCTCCAAGAAACCAACAAGAGCTATTATGAAGTAGCCCATTCCTAGTWGCCTGGAGCAGCTCCCAAGAAGAAAGCTTTCCTCTGGCCATAGGAAAGGTTTCTTAAAATGTGAAGAGAACTTCATATATACCCATTTTTTGCATAATCCTACCAGTAACATTTCAGAGGATTAATAAAAAAAAACAAACCCAAACCCCAACCCTTAAAAGTACATAAAACTTATTACAGTGTACCTGAATTTTTTCCCCTATTTTAGATGCAGCTTTTCTGTAACATAATGATTTGTGTTACTGCAGCACACAGCAACTTCAGACACACATCTGGATCTGAGCCACCTGCTCTACACGTGGAACAATGAGACAGTCCCTGTTCTGGGAGCTGACTGTCACAGGACAGGGACAATGGAAAGCCAGACACAGACACACACAAAAAGTGGGACCAATACCGGGCATTGCTGGGAACAGCAGTCTCAGTACACACACATTACAAGTTCATTGGGGCCTTTTATAAGCAACACAAGGAGTCAGAGCTTTTGAAGAGGACAATAAAGCAGCACTGCAGCTGTTTACAGGGACCATTTCCCAAGTGTGAAAGGCTAGCACAAGAGAAAGCACGAAAAACTGCTTGCTTGCCCCTACGTTGTAGTCACAGTATAGACACATGCTAGGCTAAGGGGAGGCAGAAGTTAACATCTTAATAGCAAATTAGAGATGGTACAAATAGGTATGAAAAGCAAAAGCAGCTGGTTTTGTAGCTCAATGCAACAGAGGAACTAGTGGTAGGGACAAAGCAGCAGCCTAAAGAACGAGCTCTGCTCTGTTCAGAGCAGCACTCTGAATGGGACACGGTTACATGCCAAGCATACAAAGATGCAAGATGATGCAAACCTTTGAAAAGTATATTCCCCCCCTCCATGTTTTGCTTCTGTTTTCCATTTTCAAGAATAACAGTCAAACAACTACAGGAACTTAGAAGATTAAAAAAGTCTCTGCAGCTGATCTGCTTAGAGCTGAGACAAGTCACTATTTTTCGGAAAGAAATCTGGCCACCTGCTGCTCTAGGCAGAGAAGGCGGGATACATGTAAAATCATGCTCTCCCTGAAATTACAACTGATATTACCCAGGAAACACAGACTAGACTGGGAAAAATATGCATTAATTCCAAATGGTGCAGTGTGCTGAACTGAACTGTACATGGCTGGCTAGCAGTCTTCATTCTGTTCTCATAGGTTTGGTAATCTTAAAATAATTTTATATTATTCCCAATGAACAATCTTCCACAGACACTTTAGACCTATGGCTTCTGTTGTCAGAGTGAAGTCAGAGTGTAGATATTGGTAAGACTGGGGCATCACAAAACCTCAGGCATTAACAAAAAGAAAGCTACATGAGTTATTACAGAAGGATGAAACACCTACAGAACAGAAAGTTCCTACTGCAGCAAGAACAGCACATTCTAACCCAATAAAAGCAATCACCAGGTCTAGTCATAGAGCACACAAGAAATCAGATCAGTCTGGGCCAATTACAAGGTGTAAGTTTTAAGCAACAGATCTTAATGCAGCTGTGCCCCAATGGCTGAAGGGAAGACACTGCTCCACTGCATCTGTCTTTAACAGGGATGTCCCACTGTGTTCAAAATGTGAGGTCACATTTGGCTGTCACATCTTTGCAACCCAACTGAATAACGGGTGACGATTAACCCAGCTTGTAAAAGCAACAGTCTGGATTAAAAATGCCTCATTTTACCTGAACATGCTGAATCTGGCAAGAGCTGACAGTCAGGGAACACACAGAACCCTTTAAAAATACACAGCATCATTTATTACACTGGGACAGTACTTTGTGTTGCACAATCCAAGCTTTTGTTTCAAGCAAGAAAATGTTTTCTAAATATTTTGTCACCATGACAGTCTAGCCCTGGACTCTAATTCTGCCCTTGGTTGCTCCAGAGAACCCCTGTGAAGTCAACCGTGTTGCACACTGGATCCCAGGCTGCCAGGAAGGCTCACCTGGCAGCACAGCCAGCAGCATCCTCTTGGGCCTCTGCACTCTGCACAGCTCTTTCAGCCTGAGTTATTGTCTGCCACAAACTAATATCTGTGTGAAGAAACAATATCACATATAAGAGGAAGAGAGGTTTGCAACTATGAAGCACCAAACATCTTCTCAATAGGTTCAACTTTAACTAAGTCAAAACCTGTTCCTGACATAGCACAATGAAAAATTTTAAAGACAGAGAGAAAACGGGGCACAGGAAAACATCCCAACTTTGAAGGCCCTGTTCCAGGTAAAAACACGTCGTTCAGGKACATTAATTTGGAAACTAAATCTGAGCAGATACAGCCCAAGTGCACAGCACAGCACCAAGAGGAACAGTGGAGCATTTCCGTATGACTCAGGAAGCCCAACAAACACTTCTGCAGAACAAGATCAACAGGGTGTTTATATACAGCAGCAGTGTCATGTGAACAGGCGGTTTAGTTTGTGAAATGAATGTTTGCATTGTCATTAAAAAAAAAACCAAAAACAACTCAAACCAAAAAACACCCTCTATTCCACACTTATAAGTTTCCAACATAAAAACATAGCAGGGGAAGGAAGTACTTCAGCAGCCAAAATTTACAAATTCTTACCATAACTTTGGCACAGTAAACTTCTCCAGTGTCACAAAGGCCTATTYTTCAGGGGGCTTGGTTGCCTTTTTTTCAGAAGGACTAATCCACATGTGAAGGCTATTAAAGAACACACAAAATGCCAACAGAAGCATAAACAGGCACATTTTGTGTGTCTGTTTTTCAAGTTATATCTGTTTTTCCTTACACAGACACCTAAGAACAGCCTGGAGGCAGGTATTCCTGCTTTCTTGCTTTTTTTGATGAAGCTCGGTAAGCTTCTTCCTTTCCCAAAATGACAGTGCTGCTTTTATTTTAATTCATTCAAATCAGTGAGAGAGACTCACCCTCTTGAGCTGCACTCAAGCGCTCAGGCTTCAGGAATTTAACAAAGAATGAAGATTTTAATACAGAGGGGTTTTGCTTGTTAGTTTGACTACAAAAGAAATTCCTCACAGTAACCTTTTAATTGTTTGAGAGGCACCTTACTAGAATCTTAAAGAAAATGCTTAATACTCTAAGTTACACTTGGCATTTCTGCACAGCAAAACAAATTCAAGCTCTGAAAGTCAGCATTTCTTCCCTCTTATTATCTGAAGCTACATAAAAGCTCTAACATAGATTTGAAAGAAATATAACAGAAAATTCTGCCTGATCAAAGTACATAGAGCTAAATTTATCCTTCAGTTTCCAAAACACCACTTGGAGATTGGGCATTTAGAGTTCTATTCACTGGCTAGAAAAAAGCCAAATGGTACATTTTAAAAAAGTGACTTTGAAATATTGTTATGAGAACAGGGACAAGCTATGTAAACCCTAAAATTCTGTGGGTCTTTGTATTCACAATTATTGTCACAAACTAAAAGGCTCATATTCCCTACTAAGCAAACATTTACAATTAAATCCATTCTGCACAAAGCATTTGCATTTTGAGATAGAACAGTCAGTTGTTCAGCTGCTGTGATTTAGATGGATTGGTTCATTATTGCTGCAGTTCGTTTTCAGCTACACTGTATAACAAAGGGGTGCCAATGTAGTCGTGAATGGCTTTAAAGCTAAGTATGCTGCTATTCTTCCATGATGATGTAATTTAACCATCTTCCCATCTCTCAGATCAAGATATCTTGACTTTACAGGCTGAACTTCCGCAGAAACAACAGAAACAAGCTGTCACAAACGTTCAATAGGCATTATAGAGATACTGCAAGTCAGCTGGAGGTTGTTGCCAGAAAGTTTGCAACGGTTTTCCACAAATGAAAATGCAATTTTCACCTAATTCTTATTTAGAATAAATGCTTCTCTTATCATGCAAGTGATAAGGCAACTTTGACTTCCACATCAGGAGATACATCAGTTATATACCTTTCAAATGTTCCTGCTAGAGTAAAAATATACCTRCATCAGAAAAGAAGACCAGATTTACAGCTATCCCTGATGCAAAGAAAACTTCAAATTGAAAAGGTCAAATAGTATACTACTCTTTCACTGTCTGAAAAATAGCACCAAAGACAGTATTAAAGTCACCAATGTCATTCTTTAAGAGAGATTAAAGAGAGAGTGACTTCTTACACAGGCAGACAGTGACAGAACAACAGAGAATGGTTTCAAAATAAGAGAAAAKATTTAGATTAGATGAGGTTAGAAATTCCTTAGGCTGAGGGTGATGAGGCACTWGAATGAGCTGCCCAGAGAAGCTGTGAATATCCCATCTCTAGAAGTGTTCCAGACCAGTTTGGATGAGGCTTTGAGCAAYMTGATCTAGCGGAAGATGTCCCTGTCCATGGCAGGGGGGTTGAATTATATGATCTCTAAGGTCCATTCCAACTCAATCCATTCTATGACTAAAGCAGATAAACCAYTTTTTAGTAACAACCATGTAAAAAGGCAGGATTTCTTTTTTTTAAATTATGCAAAAAAACTCATGATGATTTGAAATGTGGTCTTGTCAATACATTGCCCCAGCAGCACGAAGACCACTTCCCATAAAATTACTTCATCAGTGAATTTATACTGGCATAGGACTTATATCCTCTGCCCAGAAATCAAAGTCCACCTAGAAAACGACTTCCAAATCCTACAACCAGCATTGCCACCACAGATAATCACAACTAGATTCCAGACTGCTCTATGCATAAACTTTCAGTAGAATAATRAACATTTAATACAGCTAAATCTATGCAACTACAYAYTGAGTTTTSAATTATTCCTTGGTGTTCCCAAATTTTTATTCTACTTAATRAGCATAGGAAGGCAAGGAGACTGCATGATCAGAAGTTAAATATAATAAAATATTGCAAAGAAAACACTTTCAGTTAGTTAAATGATTGCTATTTATAGAGGGTTTATTGACCACAGACACGCTCAAGGATACATATGACATGTAAAAACACCAGTCCAGACAATCCATGCCTGGAAGCCCCTGAAAAGGAACCAGCAAATAAAAAGCTGTATTCCCACTCTGCAAAGGCCTGGCAATGGATTTYGAGCTGCTTAACAGGTTGTTCAAGGGTGTAACTATTTACTAATACTCCACCTGAGAAGCTTCAATGTAGGCATAAAACCAAAAATACACAGAATTGTGTGCAGTCTTATAAATCTGGGCATAAACCCTACTCAGTGCAAGTATTTTCCACACCAGTTTAACTACATCACTCTGCACAAAGCAGCAGTGTGTTGTCATTTGTAATATGGCACACACAAAGGCTTGTACAGGAAGACACAGCAAAATTTTAACTAAGTATTTTTTCTCTTGAATCTTAAGATTTATTTTAGGAATTTGCTACATAAAAAAGCAGTTCAAATACAGTTTCATTTCTATGTTTCTATTAACAATTAGACCTGTCAAGCATCTTGCAGGTAATCAGAAATTTATTTTTTCATATTGCCTTCTTTCTGAAGTGTAATCAAGATGTGCTCTGTGATCCCCAGACCCTTGGACACAACTGCAGAAATAGCAGGGTAAGGCTGGGAGGCCAGAAAAACAAAACCACACACTACCAATTATTTCAAATCCTCTATTTTTTTTGAGCTTTTTTTCTGACAAGTAATTAAACAGCCCTTTTTGTTCTGCTTAGTCTAAACCATGAAGCAGGCACTCCAGTTACCTTCTCCAATTTTTCTCAATGTCATGAGGACTAGCAAGCTTCTCTGCTTCAGGAACAAAAACAGGCAAAACTTTCAAAATCTTGCGACTTCTACAGGTAGGAACTGATTTATGAAGCCAACATAATCATAAGGGCTGCACTTAAAATTTGAGAATTAGTAGCAATTGCTGGAAGCAGCCTGATCTCCACCAGCACCTGAAGTTCACTTCAAGGCACACCAGTGTCAACCCCTTGAGTCTCCATCAGCAAATAATGTTTGTCTGGAGACCTCTCCTATGGACACAGGCTGAGAGAGTTTGGGGCTGTTTAGCCTGAAAAGAGGATGCTCTGGAGAGACCTTAYTGCTCACTTTTTATAAATACTGAGGACTTTTAAGAAAAACTGAGAGGCTTTTTATTTATTGTGACAGGTTATGGTTCTAAAATATAGGAGAGTAGATTTAAACTACRTAATACTTAATAAAGAAATTCTTCACTCTGAAGTGGTGAGGCACTGGCACAGGCAGCCCAGTGAAGCTGTGGATATCCCATCCCTAGAACTGTCCAAGGCCAGCCTGGATAGGGCTTTGAGCAACAYGGTCTAGTTAGTGCAAGGTGTGCCTGCCTATGACACAGGAGTTGGACTAGATCATCTTTAAAGGTCTCTTCCCACCCCAGTCATTCCAAGGCTGGAGCTCCCTCCCAAAACAGGTATCTCCTGTGAAGGCTGTGGTTCACCCCCAACACAAAGCCCACTCTTCTGGCATGCTTATCCTGYGGTTCTCATTAGGAGACTATTAGTAAAGCCCAGGCAGAGGAGACTGATTTGACAGCCCCATAAATTACTCAGATGCTGCACTCAGTCTCATTAAGAGCATGAAATACCACTGCACCAGGCACAGAACCACTGACTCCAAAGTGTATTTCTACATGCAGTTCACCAAAGGCCTGGGTTTTGGACAGCACTTCAAAACATGCTCTCCCAGCTTACCCAAGAGGCTCAGGGGAAACAGCAACTGACTTGCCCACAGTCTGTGATGATTGTTTACCTCAGCTGTCCTCAAATATGACCATGCACTTTTGAATACACTGACAAATTTCACAATGTTATTTAACCAGCTATCTTTTTCACATTTTTGGCTCAACTTGAAGAGGTGGGAGAATAACCCCAGAGGTCTGTAGCATGCTTACCAACTGCACTCMAAGTCAGTCTTCATTATTTCCCCCTTTCAGCTGCAGTAAATATTTCTCACAAAAACACACTACTTCACACCTAATATGGTGCTTTTCTTTCTCCATTCTTTTTCTTCCTCTTTCCTCACATAGTTTCCTGGTTTTTGTTCCCCCTTTAAGAAGCACATTGTACCTACAACATAATGCATCTGAAAATAATAATCCCTCCTCTGTCTTCCCCATGAGAGATGACTTTTAAATAAGGCTTAACTAATTTTTTTCTTTGTAAATCAGCCACTCCAATATGTAAAATGGGGAAAACCCCAAACAGCTGACAAGTATTTGGTTTTTACAATGCTCTCTCTTTTGAAATACATTAAAATTAAACGTTGAGCTATTAAGCAAATCCTTTTTTTTATCCCAACAGATAACAAGGTTTGTTTCCCAAACGAATCTGACACCAACCACCACTCCAATTTTTAAGAGAATTATTAGTGACACAGAAAGTGTATGAAAAGAGAGACACCACATGTCACCATGTACTGCTCTAAGAACATCAAAGTCCTCACCAGCTTTTTCAGACGGCAGAATCTCAGGCTACAAGGGATAACCAGGAGCAAGTTTGGGCAGGGGAAGGCACAGGCAAAGACAAGGAGTGCAGCTGACAGTGCTTACACAGTGGCAGCAGCACCAGCTGGAAGGAAAGGAACCTTCTGGCATCCACACAGGGGCTGCAGGGGAAGACATTTCCAAGTGAGGACAAGGCGCCAAATTTTAAATGCATGGCACAGCACCTTGCCTAAAACCACCTCTGCAGGAATGAGCAAGCTTTATTCTCTTGCTCTCTCTTTACCTCAAAATAGCATACTCACTCAGTACTTCTTTCTTCCTACATCCAAACCTGATGACTTCTCAATATGCCTACTGAGAAAAAAAAGAACAGAAAACATGGAGAGCTTTTTTTTCTTTTTCAGAGGCCTACCTTTCCCTTTTTGAAAAGGAAGGAACCATGAAAAAGAAAATCAAAGCCAATACAGGCACTTTCTGCATCATCCACTGTATCAAGCATTCCCAGGCTTGCTTTTACAGGGCTTGCAACGTCCTAGATCCCTCATTCTCAAATCCCTTTTAATAACAAGTAACATTAATCTATGACGCTACCCCACTTTTGGAGATAAAATTGAGACCTAGTTTGTTTCGCTTCTGATGTGCAATAAAACAGAATATGAAAGTAAACTTCCAGGACTGACATAAATAATCTGGGCATCAACATCCAAGCTCTTCCTCTTTGCCATTCAAAGAGAGAGTGCTCAGTCTCACTTCCAAGTAAGCTCCAGTCAGTTTACAATCAATGAAAAACACATCTAACCCAGCATCACTTCCCTAAAGAACTGAAAGTGTTTTGTGAAAATGTTAGAATAAAGACTTTTTGGAAGTAATTTTTACTGAAGAAAGAAACATTTGGATGTCACCCTTCAAAAACGTGAAGCTGTAGAATAAAGAATGGGTTTCATGCAAAAATGTTCTAGAAGACAGTTTTCTGAAAGGTTGCTGGAAAGTAACAGAAACACTCCAAGACAAGTAGTCTGCTCTGTGAAAGGAAGATGAGCCACTTCTAGGCTACACCAGCTCTTTCAAAGATTAAGTACAGTACAGTTACACTGCACCAGCTGATTCCCAGTTTCTGATTTACCCTGTCATCCAGAGCAAACTTTTTACAGTACACTGGACCCAGACTGTTTCCTATGATCTCTCCACAAATAATTCCATCAGATGAGATTACCCTCCAAAAGTCTAGCTGACTAACCATTATCAGCTCATATTTCTCCAGATGTTTTGTGATCTCATCCTTTCTTAATGTCTCTAGCATCTTGCCTACCACCAAGGTCAGATTTATTAGTTGACAATTTCCTGGTTCCTCCCCAGTCCCCTTTTCCCAGAACAGGACAAGCAAAATGAAAGCAACCAAGAGCTAGAATTGCAAAACTATTGCCCCTTGTGTTGAAAAAGAGACACACAAGGAAAACCACAAACTGACACAGCTTATCTTTTGTTTCCAACAAGAAGAGCAACAGATTTCCCTATAAACCCAACCCTTCAGTTCTAGAAATGGCATCAGCTTCTTTCCCTCTGTTACAACTTCCCCACTCCATTCTTCATTCAGCCCCACTCCATTTTTTGTTCAGTCCCTATCTTGTTTCTTACCTTTCCATTCCCCCCATCCTTTCCTCTGAAGCAGCTGTGCCCTCTATAGCTGGCATCTTCAGAGTTCAGATGACTCTTAGGATCCTYTCCATCAAGTGCCACAGCCATTCTTTGAAATACCATGAAAGGCAGACGATCCTTGAACTAATCTGAACCTCAAAGGTTCTRACTACACAGCTCACCAAGACAGTGCATCACTACATCCCAGGGACAGACAGAAGCCAAAGTAAGAACAAAAAAACACCCCAAAATAAAACACACACACACACAGAAAAAGAGGTAGGGAACATGGTGAGAACAGAAAAGAGAGAAGAAAGAAGAGGTAAAGAAAAACAGCAACACCAGAGACTCCCTGGCTTACAAATATATCTGGTCATATCTTGTAAAATCCTYTTTTGATTCACACTAACAGAATACTGGAAGTATGAACCTGTGCTCCAAATAACAAAGGTAAAGTTCACCATCTGTGCTATTCTGCTAGGGAAAGTTAAAAGAGCAACAATCAGCATTTTAGTCCTGATTTGTATTTTACATATGGATCTTGCATCCACTTTATGCAATGAAGCTATAGCAAGAAAAATCACAATKGGCCACTTGTTATTTATTAGGCTGTCTGTATCACTCCATTCATTACAGAAATAATTCTTTAACCAAAAGAAAAAAAAAGGTATTATATCCAGAAGTGGAGTAGGTATCTTACGTATTATTTCTCATTTTAAGGCCTCTATTAGATTTGATCAGSTTGTAAGCTACAGACTCCATCAGTCAAATAGTTTTACCTGCCTGAAGTCCATAAAAAATGGCATTTGGAGGAYATGTTATGGTTTTCATGGTTAAAATTACTACATGGTGTTAATAYGCTATTTAAAAACAAAATAGCTCTGCCTTTCCTGCTAAATATTAATGGATGAATACACAAGTCTCTCCAGCTCTTTGTAATTGCTTCTGATTTCTCAGACTGAGAAATGGAGATTTTTCAATTTCCTTTTTCAAATGTCAGTGTGTATTCTTCCCTCCTCCTCCCTCCCTCCAAAAGACTCCTTTTTTCATACAAGTTTATGCCCTAATAAGAAAACCGGACATACTAGGGAGGACAGAGATGACAGAGTATCAAAACACACAATCCCCTCTTTGTTAGCCATGCAGAAAGACTTAAAAAAAAAAAAAAAAAAAACAGGATGAAGACTGAAAACAATAGAAGAACCTTTATAAACAGAGACCAGAGTAGAAAGATACAAGAAATTCAATGAGATCTTTAAAATGGATCAGTAAAGCAAGTAAAATACACTTGGGTACACCTCTGTTTCCCAAAAAGTTCCCCACACACAACCAAAATTAAGGATCCTCATGACATACATTCAGAAAACCTATAATCTCAGAGCTCAACAAGCAGCAATTTGGGCAGATAATTTTCTCCTTCTCTCCTCATATTCAATCACAATTATAGCACCTCTGCATYGAACCATTTCCCCCATCCTCTCCCACTAAACAAAACCTTCAGCATCACATAAGCAGGGACTGCACACCCTGGATGTACACACAAGGCTGGATGCACAAACTTAAGCCTGAGATCCTTCACACCTCCCACCTGTGTGCTGGAACAGTCCAGCCATGCAGGTATACAAAGAGTGGTCTCAAGAGTCTGTCCTTGCYGGGATTTGAGTAACAGCACCAAGCACTGCCAATGGGGAATGGGATGAGGAGGGCAAAGTTCATTCATGAATCCTTTTATTTCTGCCTGATTGAGGCTACACATGTCATGGACACAAACTGGCCCCTGCTCCAGCAAAYATCTGCACTACTGGAAGTGGATCTTCCTTCAGTGACTGACTTAGAGAACTGCCAAGAGCTCTCGGTCAGGCAGCAATGTTTAATTTCATTTCTCCATTTGTATTTTTAATCTTGGAAACAAAAACATAAATGTAAAGCATGCTGACAGAAGAAAACAACTACACAATTCTAGAAAGCCCTGCTACTTCCCTGCCAGGCCGAAACACCTGCTCCTGCTAATGATGGCTTTATGCTTACTTACACCTGCCACCCAGAAGGGCTCCAGAGCACTTTGCAGCCTGATTTATACATACACAAATCATTAAAACCACCAAAATTAAGCCACTGCTGGGGTGAGATGTGGCAACTGTTTAACTGCATGCAGCCATGCTGTTTGACTGCTCAGGACACGAACTGTAAGAGACACCAAATCCAACCAAAGCTATGCGGAACGTTAGGTTGAGAGAACATCATTGCCCAATCTGGATTTTAGCCAGTCACTAACTAATATATTTGCATGTGGAAAACCTTAGGATCTTTAAAGTGCACATGCAGTGCAACTTTTGATTTTATAAATTATCTAAAATATTATATATATATATAYAYACACACACACACATATATATACACATTTATATATATAGATATATAKATATATATATACACACAYRTATATGTTTCTTGTAYCTGAAATCCCCCCTWTAGCAGTCCCTCCCTGCACTAATTATTGTTTGTGCCTTGACTTCAGAAGCTCACCGTATCAGACATCAGTTTTGGAAACATCCTGTGGTTGAAGCACTTAATCTAGCAGAGCCAGCAAACTGATAGTGTCTGGTAATAAATGTAGATTATTAAAAAAAAAGATGTTTAACAAAACACATGCATACACAGAGTGGATAAGTTACTCCCCAGCAAAGACAGACCCAAATGAACTGAATTTGTCAACCTAGCCTTGAACAGCTACAAGAACCAAGAGATTCCCAGGGCTGACACCAGCAGACTGAATAGAAAATAGAGCATTGCTTTCTAAAAACCTCCTCACGAGGACAACACCAAATTAACAGTTGCAAAGCCAATGGAGTGGAATGAAATAGGTGTCCTGCACATACCAAGAGGGCAAAAGGACACTGGGAAATAGGTTAAAAAGATTAGGAAACCTGGCATCCAAAAAATGCCAAGGTRTGTTTAACAGTTTAGGAGTTTGGGTAGAAATTTGCAGCATCAAATATGTGGAACATGCAGAGTAACATTTTGAAAATTGGAATGTGCTCAGCACATAATCTCATCATAATACTATCAGCAATCCATCAGAGATAATAATCTGTTTCTCTAAGGCAATTTTAAAACAACAAAAAAAAAAAAATCAGGAGATCTGGGCATCTTTTACTAAGACCTCCTCCAGAGGTCTCCTTACTCGAAAGTATCTTTATTGTAATCTTAGAAACAAAAATTCAGTTCCCAAAACTAAACACAGACAAACTTGAAATACAACATGATTATTTAAAAGTTTCAGAYACATGTGCCTCTGAATCATCCTGACAATGCCTTTTCCATACTGTTTAAAATAAATGTTTCTCCCTCAGATTTTTGTGCAGTGCTCCTCAAAATAACAGATTTTTTTTTTAATTACAGGTAGGTGTAGGAAGAACTGCAACAACAGATGATTAAAAACCCTCAGCCTGAAAACACTGTTTTAAACTAAAAAAAAAAAAATCTCTGATTTGAAGAGTTTCTAGATTCATAAATAGGAATGGGAAGTATAATTCTCTGTTTCTTTCTTCTATTTAACTCAAACACAGAATAGTTCTCAARTACTTTGTCAGAACAAAGCAGCCTCGGTACACCAGAATTACTGAATGAACTACTTAAGCTAATGAGTGCAAAGGTGTTTCCGACTGAAATAAACCTGAACAAAAAAAAAATCTCACACACCCTCTAAAAAAACCTGAACAAAACATTTGTACATCAGGCATCAACCTGCTAAACTACACTGCATATCCAATTGGTAGAAATATACACTTCCACCCTCTTAAATACACATTATCAACATGTTTTCTAAATTCCTAGATATTTCTTATTGTTGCCAAAGAACCACCAGTCTTTACCAAGGTTATGACAATGCATTTCAAATTTCTTCCATAAATAATTATGATATACCTTTGCACCTTCAGGCAAGTTGTTGCAAACCCTCTATAAAAATCCTGAGTCTGCAAAACCATGTAAGTTTCCCTACTGCTAGAACACAGAGATGCTGGTTTTGGTCAAAAAAAAAAGACATTATCATGGAAAGTACCTAACACTGCTCTCTCCTTTCCAAGAAACCAYAGCAGAGTACAGAGGAACAGGTAATACCCAATAGGATCAATGCTGTGGTACTTGAAAATCAACATCTTCCCAAAAAAACCAAACACACTGTTTTGGGAAGAAAAGAAGGCAAAAAGCCTAACCATACATGTGACTGTCTTTTCAGTTTTGCCACTCTGTCAAGAATAAAGACTTTTTATAAAAATCAAATGTTGTTCATGGTACAACCAAAATGCACAGAGTGCAGAAACTCAAGGCCATTYTTCCTGTCCAGGACATTGGCACCCAGAGCAGTTCAGACAAACACAGAATAGCACATTTTCTAGCAAGTCTCTGCAAGAGCACAGAATTGTTCACAAAATACAGACATATWTTTCACTGTTCAAAAATATTCACCTTAATTGTCCCTTCTAGCATAAAAAAGAAAGCTATACACAAACCAAAATTTACTACAATTTAACCTCTAGCACTTTAAGTACTATCRCCTTCACTTGCTACCTTTATCATCATTTTTAAAGCAGTTGACACCAATTTTTGGTGAACACATGAACACACACACAAGAAAATCCCTTAAACATGCATTTTCTAAAGCTTGAAAAAAAGTCAGGCACACTCCCTATGTGCTGTTTCCCACTAGGATGAACAGGAAAATAATGGATTATTTGAGGACATGCTGCTAAACACCAGATTAGAGAAGGATTGGAGCCATTTCMCTGTTCAGAAGGGAAGAGTCACTTACCTCGTTTGTGAAGCCAGCCTTCCTTCACTATCGCTACTTCATTCATAATGGCAGGAATGTCTCTTGAAAACCAGTTTATGGCAAAAGATCACTCAGCTGAAATTCTTGAACTCCAGCAGAAGGCTCCACAAGAGGGACGAGGGCTTCTCCTCCGTTTTCCTCCTTTCCAGCTATTTCTAAGRATCAAAAGAAGAGTACACCATCATTTCAAAGCACGTCGCAGATTTACAACAACATGTACAACAGGGAGTAGTTTTCATTGCTGCWTTGCTGGTTTGGGATTTTTCTGTTCTATTATTATTACAAATCTTAAGCAAGGGCTTAGCTCTCCACAAGAATTTATCTTGGCGGGTAGAGGTGCCAAAACACAAGTTTGCTAAAGTCCTGCTTCTTCACTGAGTAGGCTGATCATGRGCAGACTCATAACACTACCAGGTGCTGTCTGAATTACAGGTGGATTCAAGACCTTACCTAGTAGACCTCCATCTCTGCAACACCACCTCATTCTTTGCAACAATAAAAACTCTGAAATATCACAAAAACCAGTTTTCTGTGTTTTCTGGTAAGGAAGATTTCCAGAACATCTCCTGGAAGGTTTCTTTACAGCCTGATAACAGTCTATTAACCAGCACACAGTGTGTCTTAGAGATAAACCTCTGACAGTAAATATTCCTATCCTGCTTCAGATTTTCCTACCTTTAGCATCRTCCCCTTAATCCCACTCAAATCTCCTTGACTCCCCAAAAAGTAACTTCTCAAACTTGGATATTTCTAACTTCTACCTCTCCTAGAGGTATACAAACAACCACAGATAAGCTCACGTACCTTACTGTTATCCCAAATCAGCCCTTACAGCACCCTGATCAATTTTACTGCTCTTCCTTAACTGTGCTGCAGTTTGCTGCTGCCTTTCTCACAATGAAATATACCCAAGCACAACTTGGGACTTTTACCCCTCTGCTTTATGAGACAAAATCCCTCTCTAAATAGCTCAAGATTGCCATTTCTTATTGAAAATGTGCCTAGCTCATGGCTGACTACCACAGAAACATTCTGTGCATTTCTCTCCCTCACTGAATGTAATCTCTTCCCAAATGCATTAACTTTTATTATTTTTCTAAATTGAATCTGATTATTTTTCTCCTTGTGGTACAAATATTCCCTGTTTTTCTTTATTTCTTCTATGCTCTCCGAAGTGTCCATGCTGCCGTTAAACTTGATATTATCTGAGTGATCACAAAACCTAACTGGCGACAAATTCCCAGCAGTAACCATCAAGTTTAATAAAGCAAAACCCAGCAGCTGCCACCAAAGACCCAGCTTTCACTARAGTCTCTCACCTACCACAGAGACATCCCATTCCCACCTGACAAATATACCATCTCTGCATGCATTTGGCACGCGTGCATCAATTATCCCAGAGCATGCAGGTGATAGCCATCCATCAGAAACTAGATTAAAAAGCAACTAATTCCCCATAACTCACTAAGACACAACACTGGATGGAAGGAAACAGGTGGTCAAAATGAATCCAACCTAGAACTGAAACCCCAGCAGGGGCAGAGGGCTTTGTACTACATCTGAGTGATCTGAAACAGGCAGTGTTCAAAGCACAGAGCTTGAATTTGAACAAGTTCCACCACTGCCAGCAGAAATGGATGGAGAAAGGAGGTCACTCCTCTGACACTCTGCCTACAAACCTACACTGTTTGCTACTCTCCCTCAGCTTTTCCAGTTAACAGTTTATGTTGAAGTTCTCCCCAGAAACAAGGTGAGTTTGGATTTTTTTTCCAAATTACAAATCTGCCGATCTCACTAGTTAGAATTATCAACTCCACGAAACAGATGTTTGCCTGAGGGAGGGAAGACACACAAAAAATTACACTGGAACAAGTGACATGTAATAATTCCTAATTTCATAAATAAATAKGAGAACTCTGTATGCTGCAGAATAGAGACCAGTAATCCACAGCTGCCAGAGATACCTTGGAACAAACTCCTTGAGCTCCAGAGCAATTAGGGTAGAACCTGACAAACACAGCAGGCTTTTTCCTTTCAAAATGGCCATGCACAATGCACAACAGCCATGCAAGCTAGACTTGCAAGAGGAGACTAGACCTCAGAGGCTTGAGCAATCTGCAAAGTGTTAAACAAAACCCCCAAGATTATCACAGCTTGAGTATGGAAATGCAACACCCAGGTGTGAAAGTTAACGCTTTAACTCTGTGTCATATAGGGTGCAGGGACTGTGCAATCCTACCTCTGCATCCTGAATTCAACCATTTAGAGGCACTGAGCAATCAATATCCTTTCCAACAACCATACATAAAAATGGAAGCTACAAGACAAACTAGSCTGTAGAAAGGGCAATACTATTATTAAAAACATAAAAAAGCATGRAAGACCAGAACTCTCCAATCTGCARCTAACTTACTCCAGGTTTTCCTGCGTTAACACTTGTCAGGATTACAACTTGGCAGCTTCCTGCTTGTCATCAGCTAAACTGTCATTTAATAATCCAAATCTGAATGACAACAGAGCCAAAAAAAGCAGATCAACAAAGAAATACAAAGTTCAGAGGGACTATTTTTTCTACTCTCTGTGGTGCCCAAGCAGCTTGGACTGCCTTTTCCCTAGCAGTTCTACCCAAGAAACATTTCCCACTTGCTACTGAAGCCGTGCTCTCAGGGATGTGTCTTTACCTGCCCACCTCCTTTCAGAGGAGAGGGGTGGTGAAGGGGGTGGAGAGTTTTGTAAAGAAGCTATGGCACAACAAAATGGAAAAACATTAAACACTTCCYGACACCAACCTGCATCATGGGTCCCACCTCAGTCCTTCAGTCAGCCATGTCAGAGCACTTATTCACAGGGAGAAACTTAAGCTATTTTTAATTTGCAATGTGAAGAGCTGGGGATCCCTTCTCACTGTCTAACAAGACGTCCATAGGCACCGCTCCAGCAGCAGCAAACCTGCTCTATCTACTGTATTTTAAAACACACATTCAAGCTGTGCCTAATACATCTATTTTAGTAAGAGACRTTATTGAAGACAGCAGCAGCAAGCAAGAGTGATTTCTCGGAATAGAAGAGCAAGTTAACTATARGCCAATGTACTATTGAAGATGCGTAAACCAGAAAAAGTTCCTTTTCCATAAAATCCTTAAAGGGGAAAAAGAAAAAAAAAAGAAAAGGAATGATTACAGTCCTCATTTATGGCCATCTAGGAATGGTTCCCAGTGAAGAGAGGGCATCTGAGGTAAGTATGACCTGGCTGCTCCAGTCTGTGTCTGCACAGGACTGAATACTGTCAAAAGCTAAACAACTTGGTCTTTCTTTTAGTCTCCTCTTTGCTTATTTTTCAACATGCATTTCTGTAACACTTTTTTGAACACTGCAATAGTCCTCATGCAACTAAAGTGCTGTAAATCATGAATGGCATGACATCAGCATTGTATYATGGTGACACCAATTTTGCGTATAAATGTCTTAATATAAATGCCTTAAAAGTTATTATGTTCTTCATAAATAATGAGATAACTCACTTCTGTAGGCACTGCAGCAATGAAACCTGCTTTAAGGAGTCAGTCAAACCAAGCATCCAACAGAAGGTGGAGCAGAACCACCTTTTCCGTATTTGGGAGAGTCGTGTTAGAGCTCCTTCTCTCGTTCTCTTCTATACATTATCCTCACCTTCTTTTTTCTCTAAGGAAGTAGAAATATTAATCTGTACTTCCTGTCCTCTTTTCAATGCAAAGTTTTATATTTGTTTCCACTCACACCCTAGAGCAGATCAGGAAGTAAAGGAAGTCTTCCATTAAGCTGAAGCTTAAGCTTATGGGATGCAGAAGCACCCATGGTAATCACCTCATCTTCAGGAGGGAGAGTAAGCAACGGACTAAAGGGAGACTGACCCACCAGCCTCACTCCTGGCRTGTCAGACTGCGTCTGGGCTGCACTCGTTAGCCCAGATCAGAAAGCAGATTACAAAAAAGCATTCCCCTGGGCTAACACTTTGTCCTGTCACACCACCAGTTACCACCGATGCCCACTGCCCTGGCGTGGCACAGTCCTGATTCTCCCAGGACACTCCGTGCCCAAACGTGCTGCACATCCTTACATATTCCCATAACGCACAGCAGCAGGACCAGGCAAAACAGGATCCAGCTGCCCAAGTTTGCCTACTGTGGCCACATGACACTGTCATGAGAGCAGATGAGGTACAGGGGAGCTGGACTGGGCCAGGGCGGTGCGTTCAGGCCCGTTACATGGGATGCCACGAGCAACCTTCCCTCTCTTCCCAGTGCAAGCTCCCAGCTGACAGCCAACTGCACCAAAACAGCACAGACACAACAAAGTTGGGCTCCAGCCAGCATTTCAAGTGGAGCGTACAGATAGATGTTCCYACCAGGCTTTGACCAGTGAAGTACATCTCCTGCCTTACGCAAATCCTGCCCTGGCTGTTTCACGGGAGCAGCAGTGATTCCAACGTGCTCAAGGCCCTCTGAGCCGGCGGCAGCTTCGCACCATGACCCAGTTACCAAATCTGGGCAGACAGCTTTCAAGGAAGCTTAGAAGGACCAGGTTGTGCCACCATCTTAGCTTCCCTTACAAAAMGGCATTGTGGGCCACGACTTAGGTGTGGCCACCAGTATTTGCTACAGTGTGCTGTATGTCCAATGACACCACCTCTRTACTGGAATTTAATGGCATCAAGTGCAGCAGATCACAAGGTTCACAAAGGATTCTCAGATACTAAGTTATGGGGAAAACGGCAACTGGAAAACAAAAATCTCTACAGCCACATCCCCCATCCCCCCTTTTTTCCCCCAGTCTATTAGCCTAATCTAGGTTTACAAAACGGTAATTTGAAATATTTGTGCTCTCCTGCCTCTAATCAATAGACAGGAGGTTAATGCTGTTCAGGTGAGGGGCCACAGTTACGACATMCAACTGTCCATGCTGCAAACACAACAACAATTTGATAAGACAAACTAAGCTACCTATTTCAAAACTGAGTGATGGCAGAAAAGTGACTTCTTCATAAGCCCCTCTGCAGCCCAGACAAAATCTTCTTTATGTTCCCAAACAAGGACAAGTCTTTTTACAGTTTATGCTCATATAATTTAAGAACTGTGCTGCCYGGAACTTTGCTACCAACCTGAGATATATTTAATCAAATTCCATTTTAAAGTATTTGTAACTGAAGTTTTGTTCAGTCCCCAAAGAAATCAAGACAGTTGTGAAACTATTTAATTGCTAATGTAACCACTTACAGAACATTTTTATACRACCGTAAGTGAATACTGGAGCTCAAAGTGACTTGTGGACATTGGATCAATTCTAAATTTGATTTACCGCTGCTGCACACCAAAAACAGTTCTATAAACACCACACACAACACAAACCCTACTATTTAAAAAAAATCAAAGGTAGTTGCACAGTGTCTTTAAATCTGCTAACTCAGACAAATGTTGTGGCTGTCACCATGAAACTAACTACTACATGAAAGTAATTACTAGTCACGCAGTATGTCAAATTTATTTACCTGCAAACAAATGCTCTTGAGCATTAAGTGTTAGTAACTCCCTTTTATAACTGTATTTTGAAACGTACATCCCTCCTGTGGTATAAATAAAACAAACAAGCGAAAATCATGGATTTGCTTCTTACATGATAGAGGTGGTAGGAAAACAAAGCAAAACAGTTAAATATTCCCCATTGGGATGGCCGGGGGGGAGGCACACACCACCAATAAGGTGCAAGCTGTATCTGCATCAGTAGCGTCCTGTCAGTAAAACGAATTGAAAGTACCAGAATGTTTAGATGCTCGATTATGTCTTTTACAAAGAAACAGACCCAAGTCCTAGAAGTCTCTAAGAACATTTCGGCAACTGCTTCACCTGGGG